>JALHLI010000062.1:0-336061 GCA_023349425.1 Anthopleura sola | reverse complement strand
TGAAAATACCTCACGAGATAAAAATGAAACTCTTTGGCAAGAAAAAAACAGGGTGAGGCTGAAGAAAAAAATTTTGACCCAAAAAACTGAAAAAACGAGGTTTTTCGCTGACGGCATGGCTGTTTGGCTGAAACCCCCACTCTTTGCTCATGAAAATACCTCACAAGATCAAAACGAAACTTTTTGGCGAGAAAAAAAGCAGGGTGTGGCTAAAGAAAAAAATTTTTGGCCCAAAAAAATGAAAAAAGGAGGTTTTTCCGCTGACGGCATGGCTGTTTGGCTGAAAACCCCACTCTTTGCTTATGAAAATACCTCACGTGATAAAAACGAAAGTTTTTGGCAAAATAAAATAGGGTTTTTGCTGAAAAAAGGTGCTTTTTGGTCCAAAAAACTGAAAAAACGTGGTTTTTTCGCTGACGGCATGGCTGATTGGCGGAAACCCCCCGCATTTTGCGCATGAACACACCTCACGTGATGAAAACGAAACTTTTTGGCGGGAAAAAAACAGCGTGTGGCTGAAGACAAAAATTTTTCGCCCAAAAAACCGAAAAAAACGTGGTTTTTTCGCTGACGGCATGGCTGATTGGAGGAAACCCCCTATTTTGCGCATGAACACACCTCACGTGATGAAAACGAAATTTTTTGGAGGGAAAAAAAACAGGGTGTGGCTGAAGACAAAAATTTTTGGCCCAAAAAAACCGAAAAAACGTGGTTTTTCGCTGACGGCATGGCTGATTGGAGGAAACCCCCGCTTTTTGCGCATGAACACACCTCACGTGATGAAAACGAAACTTTTTGGCGGGAAAAAACAGGGTGTGGCTAAAGACAAAAATTTTTGGCCCAAAAAACCGAAAAAACGTGGTTTTTCGCTGACGAGCAAGGCTGATTGGCGGAAACCCCCCGCTTTTTGCGCGTGAACACACCTCACGTGATGAAAACGAAACTTTTTGGAGGGAAAAAAACAGGGTGTGGCTGAAGACAAAAATTTTTGGCCCAAAAAAAACCGAAAAAACGTGGTTTTTCGTTGACGTCATGGCTGAATGGCGGAAACCCCCGCTTTTTGCGCATCGAACACACCTCACGTGATGAAAACGAAACTTTTTGGCGGGAAAAAAAACAGGGTGTGGCTGAAGACAAAAATTTTTGGCCCAAAAAACCGAAAAAACGTGGTTTTTCGCTGACGGCATGGCTGATTGGCGGAAACCCCTGCTTTTTGCTCATGAACACACCTCACGTGATGAAAACGAAACTTTTTGGCGGGAAAAAAACAGGGTATGGCTGAGGACAAAAATGTTTGGCCCAAAAAACAGAAAAAACGTGGGTTTTCGCTGACGGCAAGGCTGATTGGCGGAAACCCCCCGCTTTTTGCGCATGAACACACCTCACGTGATGAAAACGAAACTTTTTGGCGAGAAAAAAACAGGGTGTGGCTGAAGACAAAAATTTTTGGCCCAAAAAACCGAAAAAACGTGGTTTTTTGCTGACGGCAAGGCTGATTGGCGGAAACCCCCTATTTTGCGCATTGAACACACCTCATGTGATGAAAACGAAAACTTTTTGGCGGGAAAAAAACATGGTGTGGCTGAAGACAAAAATTTTTTGGCCCAAAAAACCGAAAAAACGAGGTTTTTTGCTGACGGCATGGCTGTTTGGGTGAAACCCCCACTTTTTGCTCATGAAAATACCTCACGTGATCAAAACGAAACTTTTTGGCGAGAAAAAAACAGGGTGTGGCTGAAGAAAAAAATTTTTGGCCCAAAAAACTGAAAAAAGGAGGTTTTTCGCTGACGGCAATGGCTTTTTGGCTGAAACTCCCACTTTTTGCTCATGAAAATACCTCACGAGATAAAAATGAAACTCTTTGGCAAGAAAAAAGCAGGGTGAGGCTGAAGAAAAAAATTTTGACCCAAAAAACTGAAAAAACGAGGTTTTTCGCTGACGGCATGGCTGTTTGGCTGAAACCCCCACTCTTTGCTCATGAAAATACCTCACAAGATCAAAACGAAACTTTTTGGCGAGAAAAAAGCAGGGTGTGGCTAAAGAAAAAAATTTTTGGCCCAAAAAAATGAAAAAAAGAGGTTTTTCGCTGACGGCATGGCTGTTTGGCTGAAAACCCCACTCTTTGCTTATGAAAATACCTCACGTGATAAAAACGAAAGTTTTTGGCAAAATAAAATAGGGTTTTTGCTGAAAAAAGGTGCTTTTTGGTCCAAAAAACTGAAAAAAACGGCCGATTTGGTCGTCAAAACGAGGTTTTTCGCTGACGGCATGCCTGTTGTGCTGAAACCCCCTCTCTTTGCTCATGAAAATTCCTCACGTGATAAATACGAAACTTTTTGGAAAGAAAAAAACAGGGTGTGGCTGAAGTAAAAAATTGTTGGCCCAAAAAACTGAAAAAAACGAGGTTTTTCGCTGACGGCATGGCTGTTGTGCTGAAACTCCCACTTTTTGCTCATGAAAATACCGCACAAGATAAAAGCGAAACTTTTTGGCTGAAAGAAAATTGGGTTTTGGCTGAAAGAAGGTGCTTTTTCGTCCAAAACCTGTTTTTTTGTTGAGAAAATTTGAATTTTGCTGAGAATTTTCTTTTGGTCAAAACACGACGTTCTCACTGCTAAACGTACCTTTTCCACGAGAAAAAACACATTTTGCGTGAGAAAAACAGGGTTTTGCTGGAAAAAAAAGGTTTTTGATCCAAAAAACTGAAAAATGGCCATTTTGGGCCTCAAAACGAGGTTTTTTCGCTGACGGTATGGCTGTTGTGCTGAAACCCCCCACTTTTTGCTCATGAAAAAAACCTCACGAGATAAAAACGAAACTTTTTGGCGAAAAATATTGGGTTTTGGCTGAGAAAAGGTGCTTTTTGGTCAAAAAAACTAAAAAAAAAACGGCCATTTTTGGCATCAAAACGAGGTTTTTCGCTGCCGGCATGGCTGTTGTGCTGAAACTCACACTTTTTGCTCATGAAAATAACGCACAAGATAAAAACGAAACTTTTTGTCGAAAAAAAATTGGGTTTTGGCTGAAAAAAGGAGCTTTTTGGTCAAAAAACTGTTTTTTGATGAGAAAATTTGAATTTTGCTGAGAATTTTCTTTTGGTCAAAACACGACGTTTTCACTGCTAAACGCACCTTTTTGTCACGAGAAAAACACATTTTGGGAGAGAAAAACAGGGTTTTGCTGGAAAAAGAAGCTTTTTGGTTCAAAAAACTTAAAAATTCCCATTTTGGGCCTCAAAACGAGGTTTTTCGCTGACGGCATGGCTGTTGTGCTGAAACCCCCCACATTTTGCTCATGAAAAAACTTCACGAGATAAAAACAAAACTTTTTGGCAAACAAAAATTGGGTTTTGGCTGAAAAAGGTGCTTTTTGGTCCAAAAAAACTGAAAAAGCGCCCATTTTCGGCCTAAAAACGAGGTTTTTCGCTGACGGCATGGCTGTTGTGGTGAAACCCCCACTTTTTGCTCATGAAAAACCTCACGAGATAAAAACGAAACTTTTTGGCGAAAAAAATTCGGTTTTGGCTGAAAAAGGTGCTTTTTGGTCCAAAAAAAATGAAAAAAACGGCCATTTTGGGTCTCAAAACGAGGTTTTTCGCTGAAGGCATGTCTGTTGTGGTGAAAATCCCACTTTTTGCTCAGCAAAATACCGCACGAGATAAAAACGAAACTTTTTGCCTAAAAAAAATTGGGTTTTGGCTGAAAAAGGTGCTTTTTGGTCCAAAAAACTGAAAAAGCGCCCATTTTGGGCCTAAAAACGAGGTTTTTCGCTGACGGCATGGCTGTTGTGGTGAAACCCCCCACTTTTTGCTCATGAAAAACCTCACGAGATAAAAACGAAACTTTTTGCCTAAAAAAAATTGGGTTTTGGCTGAAAAAGGTGCTTTTTGGTCCAAAAACTGTTTTTTGATGAGAAAATTTGAATATTGCTGAGAATTTTCTTTTGGTCAAAACACGACGTTTTCACTGCTAAACGCACCTTTTTGTCACGAGAAAAACACATTTTGGGAGAGAAAAAACGGCCATTTTGGGTCTCAAAACGAGGTTTTTCGCTGAAGGCATGTCTGTTGTGGTGAAAATCCCACTTTTTGCTCAACAAAATACCGCACGAGATAAAAACGAAACTTTTTGCCTAAAAAAAAATTGGGTTTTGGCTGAAAAAGGTGCTTTTTGGTCCAAAAAACTGAAAAAAAACGGCCATTTTTGGCATCAAAACGAGGTTTTTTCGCTGCCGGCATGGCTGTTGTGCTGAAACTCACACTTTTTGCTCATGAAAATAACGCACAAGATAAAAACGAAACTTTTTGCCTAAAAAAAAATTGGGTTTTGGCTGAAAAAAGGAGCTTTTTGGTCCAAAAAAACTGAAAAAGCGCCCATTTTGGGCCTAAAAACGAGGTTTTTCGCTGACGGCATGGCTGTTGTGGTGAAACCCCCACTTTTTGCTCATGAAAAACCTCACGAGATAAAAACGAAACTTTTTGCCTAAAAAAAATTGGGTTTTGGCTGAAAAAGGTGCTTTTTGGTCCAAAAACTGTTCTTTGATGAGAAAATTTGAATTTTGCTGAGAATTTTCTTTTGGTCAAAACACGACGTTTTCACTGCTAAACGCACCTTTTTGTCACGAGAAAAACACATTTTGGGAGAGAAAAAACGGCCATTTTGGGTCTCAAAACGAGGTTTTTCGCTGAAGGCATGTCTGTTGTGGTGAAAGTCCCACTTTTTGCTCAGCAAAATACCGCACGAGATAAAAACGAAACTTTTTGCCTAAAAAAAAATTGGGTTTTGGCTGAAAAAGGTGCTTTTTGGTCCAAAAAACTGAAAAAAAACGGCCATTTTTGGCATCAAAACGAGGTTTTTCGCTGCCGACATGGCTGTTGTGCTGAAACTCACACTTTTTGCTCATGAAAATAACGCACAAGATAAAAACGAAACTTTTTGTCGAAAAAAAATTGGGTTTTGGCTGAAAAAAGGAGCTTTTTGGTCAAAAAACTGTTTTTTGATGAGAAAATTTGAATTTTGCTGAGAATTTTCTTTTGGTCAAAACACGACGTTTTCACTGCTAAACGCACCTTTTTGTCACGAGAAAAACACATTTTGGGAGAGAAAAACAGGGTTTTGCTGGAAAAAGAAGCTTTTTGGTTCAAAAAACTTAAAAATTGCCATTTTGGGCCTCAAAACGAGGTTTTTCGCTGACGGCATGGCTGTTGTGCTGAAACCCCCACATTTTGCTCATGAAAAAACTTCACGAGATAAAAACAAAACTTTTTGGCAAAAAAAAATTGGGTTTTGACTGAAAAAGGTGCTTTTTGGTCCAAAAAAACTGAAAAAGCGCCCATTTTCGGCCTAAAAACGAGGTTTTTCGCTGACGGCATGGCTGTTGTGGTGAAACCCCCACTTTTTGCTCATGAAAAACCTCACGAGATAAAAACGAAACTTTTTGGCGAAACAAAATTGGGTTTTGGCTGAAAAAGGTGATTTCTGTCCAAAGAACTGAAAAAACTGCCATTTTGGGCCTCGAAACCAGGTTTTTCGCTGACGGCATGGCTGTTGTGCTGAAACCAACACTTTTTGCTCATGAAAAAGCCTCACGAGATAAAAACGAAACTTTTTGGCGAAAAAAATTCGGTTTTGGCTGAAAAAGGTGCTTTTTGGTCCAAAAAAAAATGAAAAAAACGGCCATTTTGGGTCTCAAAACGAGGTTTTTCGCTGAAGGCATGTCTGTTGTGGTGAAAATCCCACTTTTTGCTCAGCAAAATACCGCACGAGATAAAAATGAAACTTTTTGCCTAAAAAAAAATTGGGTTTTGGCTGAAAAAGATGCTTTTTGGTCCAAAAAACTAAAAAATCGGCCATTTTGGGCCTCAAAACGAGGTTTTTCGCTGACGGCATGGCTGTTGTGGTGAAACTCCCACTTTTTGATCATGAAAATACCGCACAAGATAAAAGCGAAACTTTTTGGCTGAAAAAAATGCGTTTTGGCTGAAAAAGGTGCTTTTTGGTCCAAAAAAGTGAAAAAACGGCCATTTTGAGCCTCAAAACGAGGTTTTTCGCTGACAGCATGGCTGTTGTGGTGAAACCCCCACTTTTTGCTCATGAAAAACCTCACGAGATAAAAACGAAACTTTTTGGCGAAAAAAAATTGGGTTTTGGCTGAAAAAGGTGATTTCTGTCCAAAGAACTGAAAAAGCTGCCATTTTGGGCCTCGAAACCAGGTTTTTCGCTGACGGCATGGCTGTTGTGCTGAAACCCCCACTTTTTGCTCATGAAAAACCTCACGAGATAAAAACGAAACTTTTTGGCGAAAAAAAATTGGGTTTTGGCTGAAAAAGATGCTTTTCGGTCCAAAAAACTAAAAGAACGGCCATTTTGGGCCTCAAAACGAGGTTTTTCGCTGACGGCATGGCTGTTGTGGTGAAACTCCCACTTTTTGCTCATGAAAAACCTCACGAGATAAAAAACGAAACTTTTTGGCGAAAAAAAAATTGGGTTTTGGCTGAAAAAGGTGCTTTTTGGTCCAAAAAACTAAAAAATTGGCCATTTTGGGCCTCAAAACGAGGTTTTTCGCTGACGGCATGGCTGTTGTGGTGAAACTCCCACTTTTTGATCATGAAAATACCGCACAAGATAAAAGCGAAACTTTTTGGCTGAAAAAAATGCGTTTTGGCTGAAAAAGGTGCTTTTTCGTCCAAAAAAGTGAAAAAACGGCCATTTTGAGCCTCAAAACGAGGTTTTTCGCCGACAGCATGGCTGTTGTGGTGAAACCCCCACTTTTTGCTCATGAAGAACCTCACGAGATAAAAACGAAACTTTTTGGCAAAAAAAAATTGGGTTTTGGCTGAAAAAGGTGATTTCTGTCCAAAGAACTGAAAAAGCTGCCATTTTGGGCCTCGAAACCAGGTTTTTCGCTGACGGCATGGCTGTTGTGCTGAAACCCCCACTTTTTGCTCATGAAAAACCTCACGAGATAAAAACGAAACTTTTTGGCGAAAAAAAATTGGGTTTTCGCTGAAAAAGGTGATTTCTGTCCAAAGAACTGAAAAAACGGCCATTTTAGGCCTCGAAACCAGGTTTTTCGCTGACGGCATGGCTGTTGTGCTGAAACCAACACTTTTTGCTCATGAAAAAACCTCACGAGATAAAAGCGAAACTTTTTGGCGAAAACAAATTGGGTTTTGGCTGAAAAAGATGCTTTTTGGTCCAAAAAAACTGAAAAAACGGCCATTTTGGGTCTCAAAACGAGGTTTTTCGCTGAAGGCATGTCTGTTGTGGTGAAAATTCCACTTTTTGCTCAGGAAAATACCGCACGAGATAAAAACGAAACTTTTTGGCGAAAAAAAATTGGGTTTTGGCTGAAAAAGGTGATTTCTGTCCAAAGAACTGAAAAAGCTGCCATTTTGGGCCTCGAAACCAGGTTTTTCGCTGACGGCATGGCTGTTGTGCTGAAACCCCCACTTTTTGCTCATGAAAAACCTCACGAGATAAAAACGAAACTTTTTGGCGAAAAAAAATTGGGTTTTGGCTGAAAAAGGTGCTTTTTGGTCCAAAAAACTAAAAGAACGGCCATTTTGGGCCTCAAAACGAGGTTTTTCGCTGACGGCATGGCTGTTGTGGTGAAACCCCCACTTTTTGCTCATGAAAAACCTCACGAGATAAAAACGAAACTTTTTGGCGAAAAAAAATTGGGTTTTGGCTGAAAAAGGTGCTTTTTGGTCCAAAAAACTAAAAGAACGGCCATTTTGGGCCTCAAAACGAGGTTTTTCGCTGACGGCATGGCTGTTGTGGTGAAACTCCCACTTTTTGATCATGAAAATACCGCACAAGATAAAAGCGAAACTTTTTGGCTGAAAAAAATGCGTTTTGGCTGAAAAAGGCGCTTTTTGGTCCAAAAAACTGAAAAAAACGGCCATTTTGGGTCTCAAAACGAGGTTTTTCGCTGACAGCATTGCTGTTGTGGTGAAACTCCCACTTCTTGCTCATGAAAATACCGCACGAGATAAAAACGAAACTTTTTGGAGAAAAAAAATTGGGTTTTGGCTGAAAAAGGTGCTTTTTGGTCAAAAAAAACTGAAAAAAACGGCTATTTTGGGCCTCAAAAGGAGGTTTTTCTCTGACCGCATAGCTGTTGTGCTGAAACCCCAACTTTTTCCTCATGAAAATACCTCGCAAGATAAAAACGAAACTTTTTGGCAAGATAAAATTGGGTTTTGTTTGAAAAAAGGTGCTTTTTGGTCAAAAAAAACTTTTTTTGCTAAGAAAATTTGAATTTTGCTGAGAATTTTCTTTTGGTCAAAACACGACGTTTTCACTGCTAAACGTACCTTTTTCACGAGAAAAACACATTTTGCGTGAGAAAAACAGGGTTTTGCTGGGAAAAAAAGGTTTTTGATCCAAAAAACTGAAAAATGGCCATTTCGGGCCTAAAAACGAGGTTTTTCGCTGACGGCATGGCTGTTGTTCTGAAACCCCCACTTTTTGCTCATGAAAAAACTTCACGAGATAAAAACAAAACTTGTTGGAGAAAAAAAATTGGATTTTGGATGAAAAAGGTGCTTTTTGGTCCAAAAAAAAACTGAAAAAACGGCCATTTTGGGTATTAAAACGAGGTTTTTCGCTGACTGCATGGCTGTTGTGCTGAAACTCCCACTTTTTGGAATTGCTCATGAAAATAACGCAGGAGATAAAAACGAAACTTTTTGCCTAAAAAAAATTAGATTTTGGCTGAAAAAGGTGCTTTTTGGTCCAAAAAACTGAAAAAGCGCCCATTTTGGGCCTCAAAACGAGGATTTTCGCTGACGGCATGGCTATTGTGGTGAAACCCCCACTTTTTGCTCATGAAAAACCTCACGAGATAAAAACGAAACTTTTTGGCGAAAAAAAATTGGGTTTTGGCTGAAAAAGGTGATTTCTGTCCAAAGAACTGAAAAAACGGCCATTTTGGGTCTCAAAACGAGGTTTTTTGCTGAAGGCATGTCTGGTGTGGTGAAAATCCCACTTTTTGCTCAGGAAAATACCGCACGAGATAAAAACGAAACTTTTTGCCTAAAAAAAATTGGGTTTTGGCTGAAAAAGGTGCTTTTTGGTCCAAAAAACTGAAAAAGCGCCCATTTTGAGCCTAAAAACGAGGTTTTTCGCTGACGGCATGGCTGTTGTGGTGAAACCCCCACTTTTTGCTCATGAAAAACCTCACGAGATAAAAACGAAACTTTTTGGCGAAAAAAAATTGGGTTTTGGCTGAAAAAGGTGATTTCTGTCCAAAGAACTGAAAAAAACGGCCATTTTGGGCCTCGAAACCAGGTTTTTCGCTGACGGCATGGCTGTTGTGCTGAAACCAACACTTTTTGCTCATGAAAAAACCTCACGAGATGAAAGCGAAACTTTTTGGCGAAAACAAATTGGGTTTTGGCTGAAAAAGATGCTTTTTGGTCCAAAAAAAAAACTGAAAAAAACGGCCATTTTGGGTCTCAAAACGAGGTTTTTCGCTGAAGGCATGTCTGTTGTGGTGAAAATTCCACTTTTTGCTCAGGAAAATACCGCACGAGATAAAAACGAAACTTTTTGGCGAAAAAAAATTGGGTTTTGGCTGAAAAAGGTGATTTCTGTCCAAAGAACTGAAAAAACGGCTATTTTGGGCCTCGAAACCAGGTTTTTCGCTGACGTCATGGCTGTTTTGGTGAAACTACTACTTTTTGCTCATGAAAATACCGCATGAGATAAAATCGAAACTTTTTGGCGAAAAAAAATTGGGTTTTGGCTAAAAAAAGGTGCTTTTTGGTCAAAAAAGCTGTTTTTTGCTGAGAAAATTTGAATTTTGCTGAGAATTTTCTTTTGGTCAAAACACGACGTTTTCACTGCTAAACGTACCTTTTCCACGAGAAAAACACATTTTGCGTGAGAAAAACAGGGTTTTGCTGGAAAAAAAAGGTTTTTGGTCCAAGAAACTGAAAAATGGCTATTTTAGGCCTCAAAACGAGGTTTTTCGCTGATGGCATGGCTGTTGTGCTGAAACCCTCACTTTTTGCTTATGAATATTTGTAGCCTTTATCCTTGAGATGTCGGTCGATAGCTGCTAGCATTACTTTGATGCTCTCTGGCTCATAGTCTGACCCATTTTTTGTTTTAACGTCGGCGTTAAAGCGCTCGAGTATACCATTCAACTGTTGTGGTTGGAAATTCTCAATTTCCTTGTAAATACTATTGTGAATGGCCCATTGCTGCCATACAGACAACCAAAACCTTGTACTTTTTAGTGTATTTTGGTTTTTTGCACCTTGTTTCAATTGTTGTATTGTATTTTCAGTAGCTTTTTTAAATCGTTCAAAATTCGCGGAGTAGGTATGTATTGCCGGTTCTGAGACATTTCGCGTTCCCCTCACCGTACCCCTCCCCCCAACATCACGTACAGCCAAATCACGCCCAACCTTCCGCACACGGGAACGCCCAAGCCGCACTTCCGCACACGCCCTCCCTCGCCTTCCCCCTCCGCCAAACATCACACCTAGCCCAGCCGTGACCAAGAAAACGCCCTCCCTCGCCTTCCCTGATCTCCAAACATCACATCTAGTCCAGCCGTGAACCAAAAACACGCCACATCAGGTACTTCCCTTCCCTCCCCCAATTACGCTCAAAATTCCCAGAGGGGGCCTTCTTTGAGCTCTAGGGATCATGTTTGGACTAGGGTGAGGATTTTAGGAAAGGATTCCTTTCCGAAAGTGCGCTAGAGTGGACTAGATGTGGGGGGATGAGGAAAGGTGAGGGTGAGGGGGGATTGGGAAGGGTAAAGCTCGTGGCGGGGAGGGATGATTGGGGGAGAAGGGAAGGAGAAGGAGGGAGGAAGGAGAAGAAAAGAAGAAGGAGAAGAAGAAGAAGAAGAAGAAGAAGAAGAAGAAAATATGTAATGAAAAAATAAATTGAAAAAAATCTTGCGTAACTATAAAGAAAGCCAAGAAAGATGCCAAAAAAACAGAAAGATAAATAGTAGGGTTTCCGACAGGTGTTCCCTTAAGAACAGAGATCCCCACGCCAACAACCCCCACAACAATCCGTATCATTCCGGGCGATACAACGAATATCGTCGATCTAAGGAGCATGCTAGCCAACCTCCTCCTCCTCCTCCTCGTGAGCCCAATCCTAGTAATTAAGGGTAATTAAGATTTCAAAGAAAAAACTTTGAGATCTGTGGAAAACGAAAAATTGTTTCCAAAGAATATGTGGGCATAGTATAAAGCGAAAATGTCGGAAATATTGGACAGCCCCCTTCCTGAGACTAGGATACCACTAGTCCCACCAATAAGGCCAACAAAGTCAAGTTCAAATCCAAAACCACGTATCATCGAGAAAATTCAGAACGAGTTAAAAGATTTTTCGGAGTGGTTATTACCACTCAATCGTCGTTCCAAGATTAGGAATCGCGCTGAGGTGAAGATTGCGAAGCTAGAGAAGAGAATAAAGGCTATTTATCGTAGAGCAGAAAAAAAGAAAACCCTGAAAAGATCCTCATTCGATTCATATCTTAAGGAACATAGGATTCTTGGACGTGATCGCGATGTGGATCCCAGCGTATTCATGAAAAAGCAGGAAAAACGTATCTTAGAGACCATATGGATAACTGAGAAACCCACGAAAATTAAGCTTTACCTAACTTGTGAGTTTCGTAAGATCGGAAATGACGGACAAGAAGTCACTAGTGAAGGACATTTCCACACAGTTCCAGAAATCGTAACGAAAGACACGAACTTAATAAACTTATACCAAAAACTTTCCGAGGATATTCTAGAAAGAGTTGCTGAATTCCAAAACGAGGGTTCTGGGTGGGTGATACGGAAAGTACAATCCTTAAGCATTTATTTCGCAAAATACGAACCCCTAAGAGCTAGCACGTACGTTCAACTTCCTCAAGAATTAGTAAGAAGAAAGGCCATTATTAATCCCAAGAACGAGGACGATCAATGCTTTAAGTGGGCGGTAACCACAGCCCGATTTACGCCAAAAGATCATCCTGAAAGAATATCAAAGGTGCTTAAGAAAAACGCGGAAAAGCTAAGCTGGGATGGCCTTCGCTTCCCCCTAGAGCTTCGAGACATCCGAATCTTTGAGAAAAATAACAAGGACTACGCGATTAGTGTCTTAGGTTACGAAAAGAGGGGGTTCGAGCCCCTTAGGATTTACGAAGGCGAAATCAGGGAGCACAACATCGTCCTACTACTAATCTCCAACGAAAAGACGAAGCACTATTGTTGGATTAAGGACTTATCGAGACTCTTATCCTCCCAACTATCAAGCAATGAACATAAGAGACACTTCTGCTTAAGATGTCTTAACTCCTTTACCAATGAGTACGTTCTCCAAGACCATTCTGAATGGTGTGGACAACATAAATCCGTAAAAGTAGTCGTTCCCAAGAAAGGAACTCTACTTCACTTCAAGAACCATTCTCATTCTATGAAAGTTCCCTTCGTCATTTACGCTGATTTTGAGTGTATTCTAGAAAAAGTGGCTTCTTCTTCCCCAAACCCAAACAGATCTTTTACGGAAGAGTACCAAAAGCACAAGCCATCGGGATACTGTTACGTAATCAAGTACGATGATAACGCTCTTCCTCCAAAGAGCGTAAAATACACGGCTCAAGAAGAAAAAGAAGACTTGGGAGAGCACTTTATGATAGCAATAGAAACGGATATTCTTTCCTTATACGAAAAGCTCTCCGTGAAGAAAAAGATGGTAATGACGGACGCGGATCGAAAGGAATACGAAGAAGCAACGAACTGCCATATCTGTAAGGAAGAGCTAAATAACAACAAAGTAAGAGATCACGATCATCTCACAGGAAAATTCCGAGGAGCGGCACATAAGGCGTGTAATCTTCGTTATAAGCTTCCGGAATTCATTCCCATCTTCTTCCATAATCTTTGTGGATACGACGCCCATTTGTTCGTAAAAGCCTTAGGAATCAGCAAAGGCAAAATTAAGTGCATTGCGAAGAACGAGGAACAATACATCTCATTTAGCAAAAGAATCGTCGTAAGTCACTATACGGACAAAGAGGGGAAAATCCATGATCTCTACCTAGAAGCGATTTTCCTAGATAGTTATAAGTTCATGTCCTCCAGCTTGAGTAACCTCACTAAAAATCTAACGAAAGACCAGTTCAAAGTCATCAGTTTCTTTTACGGAGGCGATCATCTTGACTTATTAATGAGAAAGGGAGTGTTACCCTACGAATACATGGATTCCCTTAGGAAATTAGAGGAACCCCATTTACCCCCAATGGAAGCCTTTCATTCCGAACTTAACGATAACGATATCACAAAAGAAGATTACGAACATGCACAAAAACTATGGAAAACCTTCAACATGAAGACGAT
This sequence comes from Anthopleura sola, assembly GCA_023349425.1. Taxonomy (NCBI): domain Eukaryota; kingdom Metazoa; phylum Cnidaria; class Anthozoa; order Actiniaria; family Actiniidae; genus Anthopleura; species Anthopleura sola. Next base: position 322,701 of record JALHLI010000062.1, on the reverse strand, counting down.
GAAAGACTACCCCGACCTATATCTCAAAACAGACGTTCTTCTCCTAGCGGATGTCTTCGAGAACTTCAGAATCGTTTGCAGAACATATTACGACTTAGATTCCGCTTGGTATTACACTGCTCCTGGACTTGCTTGGGATGCGATGTTAAAGATCACAAACGTTCGACTAGAGCTTCTTAGTGACATAGACATGATCTTAATGATAGAAAGCGGAATCCGAGGAGGAATCGCCTCTGTGGGAAGTAAGCGTTACGCAAAGGCAAATAATAAGTACCTGAAGAACTACGATCCTAACGAAAAAAGCACGTACATTCCCTATTGGGACGCAAATAACCTCTACGGATGGGCAATGTCCCAATCCCTTCCAACGAAAGGCTTCAAATGGATGAAGGATAAGAAACTGGAGAGCTGGAGAAGAAAACCCTGTATTTTAGAGGTTGATCTAGAGTACCCTCAAGAAGTGCACAATCTCCATAACGACTATCCCCTTGCTCCAGAGCACCTTAAGTCAAGAAGCGGAGTAATGAAGCTTATTCCGAACTTCTACGATAAGTCACACTATGTGGTACATCACGATACCCTAAAATTTTACGAAAGTCAGGGATTGAGAATCACGAAGATCCATAGGGGAATTTCCTTTGAAGAATCCCCTTGGTTAAAGAAGTACATAGATCTAAATACGGACTTAAGAACCAACGCAACGAACGATTTCGAGAAGGATTTCTTCAAACTTATGAACAACTCTGTCTTCGGAAAGACCATGGAGAACATTCGTAATCGACGAGACATACGACTAGTAATAAACGAGAAGCAAGCGAATAAGCTAATCCGTAAGCCTAACTTCATCGGAGCCAAATCCTTCTCTGAAAAGTTAGCCGCCATTCACATGAGAAGAACGCACTTAGAGTACAACAAGCCCATTTACCTAGGAATGTCTATCTTAGATTTATCTAAGAAGTTCATGTATGACTTCCACTATAACTACGTCAAGAAGAAGTATAACTACGAAGTTACCCTTCTTTACACGGATACTGACAGCTTAATCTACGAAATCCGAACGAACGATCTTTACAAAGACATGGAAGAAGACATCGAAAGATTATTTGACACAAGCAATTATCCCAAAGATCACACGGGAATAACCAAGAGAGTAAACAAGAAAGTAAGAGGAATGATGAAGGACGAAACTGCTGGAAAGCAAGTCACGGAATTCATCACGCTAAGAGCAAAGCTCTACTGCTTCAAAACAGAAGGGGGTGAAGAGGAAAAGAAGTGCAAGGGAGTCAAAAAATGCGTCGTGGAAAACAGTATCCGCTTCCCCCACTACAAAGATTGCCTATTTAACGGAGAAGAAGTTATGAGAACAATGAGAGTCTTCAGAAGTAGATCACACGAAATAACTTCAGAAAAGGTTAATAAGATCGCTCTTTCCTCAAGAGACGATAAGCGAGTAATCTCAAAGGAAAATCCTATCACGACCTTCGCCCACGGTCATTACATGAATGCCCTAACTTAATGCACCCACAACCTTTACTACCTACTTCTTTAGCCTAATACGCTATCTGGAGGTAGTTCCGTATCCTCGGGAACAACCTGTAACTCCTCTCTAACGAAAGAATGCTTCGGAGCCCCCTCTCCAGAAAGATAATAAAGCACAGGTTGATTAGGACTAATAGTCGCGCGCGATATTTCATAAACTCCTAAAGACCAATTGGGATCAGTAGCGCGTTGTTGACCTCCCTCCTTTTCCCCAGCGGCATATAAGTATCGAACGAGCACCCCTCCAGGGATCCTATTTTCTTTTGATCCCACAGGTCTTTTGTACGTAGGATCTTTCACCTCAACGGACTCTGACTTTATTGCCTCTCTTGCTGTCTTTCCAGTAATCCTCTTGACTTCGTTGTTAATAACGCTTATCACGCTAGGAAGTCGTTCGACCCATTCTCGCGATCTTCCTTCTCTGATCATCTCTTGTGCATACTGATGACTAAATAACTTTTCTGATATCGTTTGATTAGCACGCTCCACGAGGGATTGTGCTCTATGATTTCCAGCTTCTGATCTTTGGATTCTCACATCACGTTTCTTCATAATCTTCGTAAGATCTCCCTTGAATTCCGTTCTTGGATCAACCATCAAAGTCTTAGGCCAATCTAATCCCCCACGGGAATAAATACTTTCCAAAGCCTTAGATACTCCTGTGGAGTATTTCGCAGTCAGAGGTTCCGCATCCACGTATCTAGAAGCAACATCCACCACGACAAGGGCATACTTATACGTCTTTTTCTTTACGGTATCATGAGGTGAGAAAAGTAAGTCTGCTTGATGGATCTCATTAGGCGTAGAAATGTTCCAATGGAATCTGGGAATGTAAGTGGGGGCAGGGAGGTATGTTTGCCACAAAGCTTGCTTAATAAGCCACTTCCTCGTAATCTCTTCGGAAATGCCTGTCGCTTCGGATAGTTTCGAAATCGCCGAATATCCCTTCCAATATCCTTTGGTCGAGTAATAAACGTTTGAAAGTTTCTTTTCTTCCATAGTATCTAAGAGAGTAACTCGTTATTACATAAATAAGAAAAATGTCAAGAGCAATTCGAGAAAAGCTTAACGTAGATAGGTTTTTTAAACAACCCTACGGACTCAAAGCGGAGAAGAATATTCATCGCGTAAGTTTCAGTCCAGCGACAGTGGATCCTGGACGAACGTTGGATGTCCATGTTCCCAAGTTACCGGAGAACGTTGTTATTGTTCTCGGAAGCGTGGCACTCTTGGTGGATCTCACTTTGAAGGATGGGAGCACCGCAGATCAGAATAAGACCGTGGTTAATAACCTGGGTAAGAACCTTATCGAACAGATGAGAGTTACCTTTGGTGGAAGACCAATAGGAGATTTGGTCCGATATGACCTCTATAATACTTATGGCGACCTATTCCTCAGGAAAGAAGAACGAAAGAATAGACTAAGAGAAGGGATCTCCTCAGAAAACATGCGGAAACTAAGAACAAAAGCGGGAAACAAGGACACTGGTGATTCTGCAGAAGTTGCCTTAGCCAAAGTATACGGAACGCGGTACAGGATCCCCATATCCCACACCATTCTCGACTCGAGATTTGGTCCGATATGACCTCTATAATACTTATGGCGACCTATTCCACAGGAAAGAAGAACGAAAGAATAGACTAAGAGAAGGGATCTCCTCAGAAAACATGCGGAAACTAAGAACAAAAGCGGGAAACAAGGACACTGGTGATTCTGCAGAAGTTGCCTTAGCCAAAGTATACGGAACGCGGTACAGGATCCCCATATCCCACACCATTCTCGACTCTCATGGAGTATATTATTCCAGTGGATTAATAGATACTCTACTCTTCCAGGTTACCTTTCAGATGAGTACGAGGATCGTAACTTCAGCCCAAGAGGACGCTAAGTATACCCTATCCAATCTAGAACTAGAGTACGAGACCATTACCAGCGAACATCTTGCAAACGAAGCATTAAACAGCTACGAAGTGGGTAAGGGATTTTACTACGAGAACGTATTGATGCATAAGAGTTTTCCCATCAACAAGCAAAGTACCACCGTAATCAACGAACAGATCAACTTACCCCTACGATCAATGTTGAACATGTTGCGCGCGCTGCATCCCAGCTGGTTGAAGCTCTTTTTTCTCCGTAAGTTTTTGCCTTTTCATCTTTCCTTTTTTCAGTTTTACTTTCTATCTATCAGTAATCTACTTTCTAAACTTAATATTTATCTTTTTAAGAAATCAAATTTTGACTTTGTTCATTTACTTTACTTTTTTCGATATCTTAAGATTTCATCGCTTTCACTGGACACTTCTCCAGTTTTGTTTGCTTTCATTTTTAGATATATTTTGACATCTAGTATCTAGTCTCGTCTAATTCTAAGTGTTATCTAGGATTTACTTCCTTAAATCACATAATTCTACTTCTACTTTTTCCATTATTTAGCCCATTTTTCCTTTTCATATCGTATATTTGTTTTTCCGTTGGATTTTCTAGTTAACGTTACATTTAGCTTTGTTTTTTTCGTGTGTTTTCTTTGTGTGTTTTTAAATCTCAGCTCGAGCACTAACCGTTTCTCTTTCATTTTTCGTTGTTTCATTCGTTTTCCTCGCGCTCATTTCAAATTCACTAGCTCGAGCGTAAACCGTTCACTGGGAAAAGGCGCGCGCACGAAAAGAATCTGTAGTCGAACAAAAACGCTAATGGCTGCTGTGAACGTCAGTTCTGGTGTCCGGATGATGTGTACCTCTCTATACATATTTCTTATGGTTCAGAGTCTAAAACCAAACAACACAGCGGAGCTTTGGACATCAAGTACCTCTGGATTGTTCGTTGGATCACAACTTTCTATGCCATCAATCAAATCAGGCCATCCCATTAATAAAGTACGTCAACATGAAACTTCTAGTTTATCGACGCAGATGACCATCGCCATTGGGGTTCACCTGCTAAAACAAATTGGTCTCGTACTCTTGCTTTTAAGCATGGCCGGTGATATTGAACTTAACCCTGGTCCTATGTCCTCATTAAACGGATTTAAAGCAAAATTAAACCCTGGTCCGGTAGCTCCGAACCCGGGACCAGCTACTTCAGCTAGTGATGAAATAAATGTCTTATATCTGAACGCAAGGAGCCTGAAAGCCTTTACATCAGTCGCTGGTGATGATTCATGCAAAATCTGCAAGATCACTCTTCTTCAGCAGATCATTTATAGTGGGACCTACGACGTCGTGTGTATCTGCGAAACCTGGCTCAACAAGTCCATCCTCAGTGCTGAACTTCTACCTGGATACTCTATTTTTCGTCGTGACAGAGTTGGTAAATCTGGTGGTGGTGTGCTCATCGCCATAAAGAATGATATACAAGCGATTCATCGTCCTGATCTCGAAGGAGAAAATATTGAACTTGTTGTGGTTGAGATAATCAATCCAAACAGCAAGTCTATTATTCTGTACACTTTCTACCACCCCCCTGATTCTGAAAGTGAAGTCTTAACTCGTCTCAACTTATCGCTATTATCAACTCCTGAATCAAGCCGTGTCATATTGATTGGTGATTTCAACATACCTGCCTTAAACTGGTCAGATCAAACTGCCCCTCTGAACTCTGGCGGACAAGAATCAGGAGATACTTTCTGTAACCTGGTTGGAGACAATTTTCTGCAGCAATTTATCCCAGGTCCTACTCATATCGCTGGAAATAAACTTGACTTGTTATTATGTAACTGTCCTGAAATTATTCAAGACGTTTCTACTTTCAGTCCTCAGCATCACAATTTCCCTACAGATCACTTCTTCATCGAATTCACCATTATATCAAAATTCAAACGCGCCAAGCCAGTTCGACGTCAAGTACTAGACTACAAACGAGGAAATTTCGAAGAACTTCGTGTGTTCCTGTCCTCCGTGCCATCTAATGTTTGTGCTTCGGAGAATATGGACGATTATTTGTCTTCTTGGAAGGACTTCTTTCTATCTACCGCTGAGAAATTCATCCCCTACAAAGTCATCAAGGATACAAACTCCCCTCCCTGGATAGATGGAGAAGTCCGTCATGTAATCCGAAAAAAGTATGCTGCACTCAAGAAATATCGCCTGAATAAAACAGCAGAACGAAAACTGAAATTACGCTCTCTAACACAAAGCATTAAATGTTTAGTTAAACACAAGCATCGCGAGTATCTGGCCAAGATTGAAACCTCACTTCACAGCAACCCAAAATTATTTTGGAGCTATCACAAGGCTATTCTTCATCATAAATCAAGCTCTAGTCCTGTCCTAACCCATGGTGGCTTAACAGTTAACACTCCTGCCAAAAAAGCTGAACTCTTTAACTCCTACTTCTCGTCGGTATTCTCTGTTCCGCGATCAATTGTGGACACAACTAGCGACAACGCTTTCTCTCCAAAGACTGATCTACAGTTATCTGATATCAACCTAAGCGTAGAAGAAGTTACCAAGTGTCTGAGTACTCTCGACACCTCGAAAGCTGGTGGTCCGGATGGAATTCCTACTCGTCTCCTAAAGGAATGTGGTCACCAAATCGCACCTAGCATCTGCAATATGTTCAATCTTTCTTTACTCTTGGGAAAACTCCCATCGGAATGGAAACTGGCTGATGTCACTCCAATACACAAAAAAGATTCAAAGGAACTTGCTGAAAACTACCGTCCAATTTCTCTCCTGCCCATACTTGGTAAAGTGCTAGAACGCTCTGTTTGTGTACGGTTGTACGATCATGTTATCAATCTCATCACTCCTCTTCAACATGGTTTTCTGAGGAAACGTTCATGTGCAACGCAACTTCTCCAAGTTCTCCACTCTATCGGACGATACCTTGACAAGAACACTCAGACTGACATCCTATACCTTGACTTCGCTAAAGCCTTTGATTCCGTGGACCATGGAATTCTCCTAGACAAGCTCAAATCGTTTGGAATATCTGGGCACCTCTTCAACTGGTTTGGAGATTATCTTACTGGACGCAAACAGAGAGTAGTTGTTGATGGTGTAGCCTCTGACTGGGCTCCTGTCACCTCTGGAGTTCCTCTAGGGAGCTTACTTGGTCCAGTTCTTTTCATCCTTTTCATAAATGACCTTCCAGAAGCTGTCTCGAATGGTATAATCGCTGCTTTATATGCTGATGATACTAAGTTATACAAGAACATTACATCTTTAGGGGACTCTGAAAATCTTCAACAAACCCTATCCAACTTGGCAATCTGGAGCCGCGATAACAATATAAGGTTCAACGCTACCAAGTGCAAGGTTTTGTCAATTACACGCAAGAAAAATCCAGTCAATCATAATTATCATCTTAACTCATCCAAGCTCCTCCGCGTCAAAGAAGAAAAAGACCTCGGCATTATTGTCAAAGGTAATCTTTCCTGGGACTCACATATTCACACCATCATCGCCAAAGCTAACAAGATGTTAGGATTGCTGAAGAGAACATGTCCCACTTTAACGGACATCAAAGTTCGTAGAACCCTGTATTTGTCCTTCGTCCAGTCCCAGCTTTGCTACGCTACGATGGTTTGGTCGCCGCACCAGGTCGCGCTGAAGGCTAAAATCGAGCGCGTCCAAAGGCGGGCAACTAGATGGATTCTTAGGACAAGATTAGGTGACACCACCTATAAAGAACGCATGCAAGCTCTCCATCTGCTTCCCTTGTGCTACGACAGGGAAGTCAAAGACTTAATATTCTACTATAAAGCTCTTTATGGACACATTGACTTCAACATTCGTGACTTTGTCGCCTTTAGTACGCATAGTAATATACGTAACTGTAGTAATCCTAGCTTAATGCTCAAGGTTCCTTTCTGTAACTCTAATACTTTTCAGGCCTCATATTTTAATCGCATTGTTAAACTTTGGAATCCCATTTGTAAATCTTCTCCTTCCACATGTTTTTCTAGTATTGCTACCTTCAAAAATCACGTTTTAGTACGCTATTTTAATTTACTTGATTCTGTTTTTGATATTGACAGGTCTTGTACCTGGTCTGCATTTCGAGAATGTCCCTGTCATAGAGGTTAACCCCATAAAGTACACTAGTTTTATCTTAATGAACTTATTTTTCCATTCTTATTTTTCATATTTACGTACAATATTATATTTTTGCATATATTTTTACGTTTAATTATTTCAAAATTTCATGAGGTGGTCACCTCGCATGGGTCTCGTGTCCCGTTCGTGACTCTCCTTTTAGGGTAACTACTAGTTATTTTATTTAACACATTGTTATATTAGTTCCCAATAAAGCTGTTAAAAAAAATAATAAAAAAAAAAAAAATGACTGGAATCCTTATGTTATTCATAGAGACATATACGGCCGGCCAAAGGGACTCAGAAAAGTTCACGAACCCCAATATTACCAAAGTAGACATCAACGTGAATAGTGTGCCCCATAAGTTGTATTCCGACGGGATGATACCAACGGACTTTTGGGAGTCGATTGTGATGCGATATGGATTAACGGATAACATGACTCCAAAAGAATTTTACGAGGACAAGTTTGCCTTGTGGATTGACTTGAGAACTCATCCAGATGGGGATATTCATGGTAGTGGACTTGTTTCCGATGCGACGAAAGGAGGGGTGAAGTTGTATATTAAGAGAACGGAAGATGAGGAAATGACGTGTTACTTGTTCGTCGTAGCGGATGGATTAGTGGAGTTCGAGAATAGGAGTTTCAAGCAAAACTGGTACTAAATGTGGGGGAGAGGGGTTAGGAGTACAATGATACAATAAATAAGGATGGAGGAACTAAAAGATAAAACACCCTTTCACTGTATCATAACTGGTCCTACGAATTGCGGAAAGACTTATTATCTAGTAAATACGCTAAAGAATAGTTTCCGATACGTATTCGAATACGTTATACTAATCTGCCCCACTTATGTGGAAAATCTTACTTATCGAGGCTTTGCCAAAAAGGATCCTAGGTTCATTGTGCTATCACCTAAGGCAGATGATGTGAATGAGATCTGTGACCTACTTTCGATGTGTAAGACGATATTCTCGGGGCAGGACACTTTAATTATTTTGGATGATTGTGCTTTCTCAAAGGACTTAAAACAAAGGTCGAATCACTTCATTAGGCTGGGACTTTCGGGAAGGCACGACAAGATTTCCATTTGGGTCTTAACCCAGCAAATTACCTCCATCGCAAGACCCTTCCGCGAGAACGTTGCGTGCATCATATCCTTCTACACTCCAAGTCAAACAGCTAATAAGATACTTTTTGAAGAATTCGGAGGGGGAATGGATCTCGAAGATAGGAACGCCCTCATGAAAATACTGAAGAAGGAAAAGTACTCCAGAATATGTTTTTGCTTAATACACCCACATCCATCCTACGTAGAAATACCTGGTTTAAGTATATGTTGATGATGATAAGAAAAGAAGGAATTATGGAACAATCCCCTCCAAAAGAACTGAAGCCTAAGTCTGAGGTGCAAGGGGAGTTAAGGGAAAAGCGTGAACAACTTTGCATACTTGCTTTGTTAGGAACCATTAGCGAATATACTGGACGCAAACTAAGTATAGAAGATATCATAAAGTTATCACCAAAGGACGTTAAGAAATATCATGAGACATATCAGTCCACTATAGGGGATAAGATGGCAACTGGGTTTATGAGTGTAGCTCAAAGATTTCTGGTGGATATCATCTCACGCGTACTTCCGATGGAGAAGGACCCACATCCATCCTACGTTGAAGTACCTGACCTAAGTATATGTTGATGATGATAAAATAAGAATTGCATCCATTATGGAACAGTACGATGATAATTCCGCACCCACAAAGTCAGAAGAAGTAAAGGAAACGACACCCCCAAGAAAGTCAAAGTCAAAGCACGAGGCATGCCTTCCCAGTTCCGATGACGAAGAGTTAGAGGAAAAGCACGAACAACTTTGCATACTTGCCACATTAGGAACGATTAGTGAATATACGGGTTCCAAACTAAGTCTAGGAGATGTCAAAAGATTACCTCCAAAGGATGTTAGGAAGTATTATAACAGATATCAAACCGCCATGGGGGCTAAGATGGCGAACGGATTAATAAGCGTACTCCAAGGAATCGCAGTAGAAATCATCTCACGCGTACTTACGATTGATGATAAAAAAGAACTTAACAAAGATTTAGAGAACGATAAGTTCCTGAGAGAAAGCATAACCAACGACGTCGGATTCCTTGCGCTGAAAGGAGGAAGATTCATAGCATTAGCAGATTTTCTTTTCCAAGTCGGAAAACATGTGAAGATGGATTTTTTTGGCGCAGCTCCGAAATTTTTGGAACCCGCGGAGCAACTTGTTAAGGAATTTGAGCAAGAATTAAGCAATAGTTGAGCAAGACTTAAGCATTTGTTGATAAGATATTTAAGCAAGACTTAAGAATTTGTGGATAAATAATAAAGATGGAAACGACAAAAGAAGATGGTGGCGGAGCTGGAGATGAAGAACGGATTACGAAAGAACCAAAAAGGATCGTTCGAGAAAAAGATCCTAAGAAGGTTGCTGCCGGAAAGAAGTTAGTGGAATATAATAGGAAAGCTAAGCAAGCATTACTAGAAAAGGAAGCTGCGGAAAAGAATGCTAATAAGGAAGAAGAAGAAGAAGGATCGGTGGGAACGTGGACACCTGAACTCAACTTCACTAGCGTACTAACCATGATAGGACTCGGGGTAACGGCTGCTGATCTATACCTTAGGTGGAGAAAGAGTAATTCCGCTCCTTCCCCACGTTCCAATCCTTCCCCAAGCGTTCCCACTCCCGCGGATAACACTCCTGTGCCTTCCCCAGCTCCAAGTAGGACAAAGCCAGCGATAGGAATGGAAGGTCCCTAAGATAAGGGAAAATTCATATAAGCAATGATATCCTCATCAGATAAAAGGTATGGCAAAGAAAGTAGAAAACGACCTCGTGAAAAAGATCATGGAATCCGCAGTAATCGTAGGAATCGCCGCGGGAATAGGTTTCGTAGGGAAGAAGATGATGAAAGAGTCATTCATTAACGATCCATCCAATAGCTTGACGAATTATGGTAAGTGGGTGGCTGTACTCGCGGGTTCCACGTATTTGAAGGAGTACCTAGAAACGAAGAAGATCTTACCTGCGGGTGTCTAAGGAGCACAAAAAAATGTCTAAACACTTATCTTTCTTAATGAAAGATAAAATGGCAATGATGGTTGGCGGAGCAATACTTAATGCAACGGCATTCGTTGGAGGGTCTTATTTAGGTAAGTACTTAGCAGGTGATGGTGGTGCAATGGAGGAAAAAAATCGTCATGATAAGGCCTTGGAAGCGTATCAGAGGGACACGGAGGCGTGGGAAAAGAAACGGACAAAGTATAGGGATTACCTAGACGCACAATACGCGAATAAGAAGATGGCAGAAAAGAACTTGAGAGAACTTTTTCTCTATGCTAAGACTCATCCGGAGCCTGCGTCCTTTGATAAGAAATATCCGAAACCTAAGTTCTCAGATTATTACAAACCAAGCAAGGAACAAAAGAAGTACGAGATGATTTTCGTGGGTTGGGGAATGTTGGCTTTAACGTATGTTATTACTAGAGTAATATAAAAGAATGGGAGAACGCGGACCTATTGACATAAATCTTGATGATGATGATAGAAGGTTCTTATTGAAGGGTAAGTACATGAGTAAAAAAACTCAGACAGAGAGACTTAAACACTTCTTTTTGAGTAGGGGCATAAAGATAACTGATCAAGAATTAAAGAGGTATGAGAGAAGACCTAGTGAGGATGATGATTCGTATATTAGTAGGCTTCGTAACTTTCCAGGCGATGACGAACCCATGCCTTCCCAATCCAATCCAAGCGAGGAAAAGGGGAACTACGTGACCGCTCTATTGTGGGTGGGTGGAATTTTGGCTTTAATGTATGTTATTTCTAGAGTAAAATAAAACATGGCAGAAGGTGGAGAAGATATAGAGCTTGATCCAATTGGGGAAGATGGAGATATCGATGTTGATGTTGATGACGAAACACCCTTATTACCTAAGTTTTCGGATGATTGGGACCCAGAGGCGTATGAGAGAAGACTTGGTGAGGGTGATGATGCATATCGTAATAGGCTTCGTGAGAATGGTATCGAAGAGTTCGAGTTACGTAACCTGAATAAGGAAGAAGAAGAGTCCGTTGATAGGCGCCTGGCCTTGAGAGATAAGGTTAGGGCTGGAGAAACGAAGGACGCTGGTGAGATGATAAAGGATAAATATCCATTTTTGATGCTGTTTCTAATAAGGCTTTTACTAGGATGAATGGTGATCGACCTGAGATGAAAATATCTGGAAAAAGGAACGTTTGGTATGACTTTGAAAGTCCTACGTTGCCAGAGACTCTGAGGCTTAGGTTGGGTCCATCGAATGAGATGATTCGTGCCCATAATGAGGAAATTAGGTTAAAGAATGAAGAGACGTTAGAACGAAACGAAGAAGAGAGAGAAAGGTTGGAAGAGAGGAACGATCCTAGTGATAGGGAACGAATAGGAGAATTAGAGAGACAGAATGAAGAAATAAGAGAAGAAAACGAACAAATAGAGAGAGTGGATGAAGCCATATTAGAACGAACTTCCCTGAAAGAGCGCATCAAAGAGATCTTCAAAAAAGCAAGGGGAATCACCGTAGCTTCCGTACTAGCAGCCACCCTCGTCGTAGTGGGAGTCATCCTTTCCAAACTCAAGGAAGGGTTATCCGCTATGGGAAGGGGCTTGAAGAAAGTAGGTGCGAAGTTGGCGACACTGCTACCTGGGTTGATAGGCTCTATTGCTTCGTTCCTATTCAAGACGGCGGGAGAGGTCGTGGGGTTCTTGGCTAAGAATGCGTGGTTGTTGAATTTAGCCGTGGTGGTGTATGTTGTTGAACAATATAAGAAGAAGAATAAGAGGAAATAAGGATATGGATATAAGAACAAAAGGAGATAAGGAGTAGATATAAATGGTAAGACTTTACGTGAATCTAAGGAAACCTAACGAGACATCCTGGTTGGAACATCCCTTAGGTAGAAAGACTAAGATGACGTTGTTGAGCTGTATGTTTAAGAATGGGCTCCATAATCTCATTGGAGAAGGACTCGTGTATGATGCTAAGAAGAAGGTCGTTCTTAGGATTCCTGAGGGGGATTATGACCTGACTACTTTTAAGAGAGCTCTTGCTGCTGCCTTGTCTCTAGGAGAATCTTCCTTAAAAATTAAGGTGGATGAGGAAGGCGTACCCCACGCAGTGGCTAACGAAGAGGGCATAACCTTAAGCTCCAACTTAGCCTCTCTCCTGGGAGTACCTGTTGCCCTAGCTTGGGATGGAGAGAAGAAGAAATCGTATAAGATAAGTATGAAGAAAGCTCCTTCCGTCCTTCGTCTTCATTGTAACCTCGTGAATTCCTTTCACGTCCTATCCTTTGAAAAACGCGACTCATTACCATACGGGACATTCGCTTCTTCCCAAGTGCTTCCCCTGATAAGTGTGGGGCGTCTTGGTAGGAACATATCATATACCTTTAATGATACTATCGCTATCCCCATTCTCGGAGAAAAGATCAGTAGCATAAGATTTTGGGTTACGGATATTAACAACAATAGCATCCCTGAGGGAATATATCCATTATCGATCGCACTGGAAATTACATAAGAAATAACGTACGTAATATACAAAAGAATGATTGATAATGACGTAAAAACAACGGCTAGATTATATCCAGAACTCACTAATGGTGAGGATTTTAGACTACATAAGGCAAATGACGTTCTCGTGAAGTTAGAAAATGAGCGCGATCGTTACGAAAAGGTCCGAAAGAAGTATTCTCGATGGAGATTCGTTTTTCCATACTTCCTCAATGACCGCGGTGGGTCTTTCAGCGTTGTTCACGATGGGGGGGCATTGGTACGTCACTTACAGGCCCCGGATTGGCAGTTGGGATACCATTATCCGCAGTAGGGGGCTTTATGGGCATCGTTTCCGCTTTGTGTGGAATGACTGTTAAGAAGCTAACTGTGAAAGTAAGTAAGCACGAGAAGACCATACAGCTCATTCATTCTAAGCTTAATAGTATTAACGATCTTGTCTCGAAAGCTTTGAAGGATAATAAGATCAGTGAGGAAGAGTTTACTCTTATTCTTACGGAAGTGGGAAAGTATGAAAGACTCAGGAACGAAATTAGGATGAAGAAGAATGAAGAATTCTTGGAAAAAAAAGTATTCGACATCGAAGGGTTAAGGAAGGAGATGAGAGAGGAACTTATTCAACAACTTACGCAACCAAGGAAGTAGTGTTTCGACTGTGAGGGTTTGAGTATAGGATTCATCGCGAGGTTAGAATAGAGGTGTAAGTGGGAAAAGAAATACATCATATAAAAGAAGAAATATGTATGAAGCATTTGGTAACGATGTGAACCACTACTTTTTTCCTACTAAGGGGCGTGAATTTAGACAATATCACCTTCCTCCTTAGAAGATCCCAGGCATTAAACCCTATGAAACATTTCCAAAGCCTAAACCCACGCCTTCCCCAAAGCCTAAACCCAACCCCAACCCCCTTCCCAGACTTACTAAACCTTAACCAAAGTCCAACTTTCCCCCAGAGTACGTGCTTAAGCCCTTAAGTTACCCCCCTCACGAGGATTGCGATCAAGACCTTACCTTAGGAGACTTTACGAACCTAAGGATATACGTCTCAGAACAATACTTTGACATAAAGGTGAGAAACATATTCCTAAGCATGGGAATTAAGCATAAGAAAGGAGATGCATACAGGTGGAAGAAAGGTCCAAGTATTGACTTTTGGCCCCAGAGACTAAACTTTGTCCTATGGTGCGCAACATCCGGTTGCGGGGTGGCAAAGAACATGCTAAAGGATGACCAGGCAGGTAGGTTCTTACGGTTTCACGTTGCCTTTACCATTCGTAGGCTGCTCTATGAGCTTAAGAGCCCACTTCCTGGGGATAGCACCTTCAATCCCGTGAGCCTAAGTCATAATAAGATAGTCTACGAAAGGCTAAGGAATGAGTTTAATGCTCCAAAGGACTTTCGTTTTACCCATGGCTCAAACGGGGGCATAGGAGACATTTACGACGTGAATGGAAAAAAGCCGCACACTGAGTGGGGGCATGAGCCCGACTCCTCAGAGCGTGCCTTTGACGCTCGGATGAACACATGGCCGGGTGGTATTTACCAATTCGGGGGTAAGCCACCACATTTACCCATAGGCTACATTTACAACCCCAAGAGTGAGGACCAATGGAAGTACTTCATACCACAGGAAGGTAAGGGTCTAACGTTAGCGGGGTTAGCTAGGATAAACAGGAGCATAGAAGCATTCGTTTATTGCGTTCTTGGTGCTCAGGTTAATACCAGGAGCAGCATCGCAGGTTCCTTTGGGTCGGCTCAAGAAACTAGGCAGGAATTCTTAGTGCTGTTTGAGTCGGCTGTGATAGAAAATAACATCTCAAATGGCGCTCAAAGATACCAGCTTGCCGTGCAAGAGGCCAAGGCCAGGTTAGACTTTGCCATATCCCCGGGTGTTGGTTATTCCCTTCTAATCTGGTAATAAACACAGAGTCAGTATTAGGCTACAACAACAAGCTCCAACATGCCACCAAGGATATGACCTTTGGTGTTAATAATGTGAACACTGAGATTGTTGTTGAGCCTGGAAAGAAGAAAGACGACGTGCCCAAGATGGGAAAAACCAATAAAAACGATGTGACTAGGGCGGGAAAACCCAATAGCGTTGTTAAGAGACCTAAAGGGTATCTTAAGCCTACTGGTGATAGTTGGCATGATGTGAACTTAGTGGTAATTGCCCTAAATACTCTTATGACTAAGGTTACTTTACCCGAAGATCCTAGTATATGTTACTGATGTGTAACGCAACGTTCGCATCTATTTTCTTACCAATAAGTTC
Organism: Anthopleura sola; assembly: GCA_023349425.1. Taxonomy (NCBI): domain Eukaryota; kingdom Metazoa; phylum Cnidaria; class Anthozoa; order Actiniaria; family Actiniidae; genus Anthopleura; species Anthopleura sola. The sequence goes on along the minus strand of JALHLI010000062.1, from coordinate 307,249 downwards.
TTCTGGATCTATTCTTTTTCCGGACACGTCGTAAAATCTTCCTCCTAGCTTACCCGTAGCCCTGTTTGTTGGTATTTTTTGGGTATAACGTAGGTCCTCTTCCCTCTACTTTCTTTGACTTAACCTTTCCACCTTCTTCTGTTACCGCTTCTAGTTTCCAGTATAAGGGGTTTAGTCCACCTTTGACCTTTTTTAGGTCCGACCTAGTTAGTTCTATTAATCCTAGTTCTTCCTTATAGTGTAGAACGGCTTCGATGCACATGTCTACGACCTTATCAAAGGATGTTATCCACTTTTTCTGGTCCTGGGTTGGTCCTTCTCGGTTCCACATGCATAATGGTAGGCTATAGTCCTTTCTTGATGATCCTTCGAATAAGCTTTCTGAAGGTCCAAACGAGAATACCCACCCGGATGGTACTATTAGCTTTCCTGTTGTTTCCTTGGCGTCGTACTTCGTGTTTATCTCGATTAACTTGTACTTTATCTTCTTTCCTACCACTTCTTTTTGTATTGGTTTAGAGAATCGTAAGTTACTTGCATCATAATCTATCATACTTGTTAGCCTTGGTCCTGTTAGTGACATTCCTTCTTTATTCTTTTGTTCTCTTTATGATAGGCTAGATATTCTTAAGCAATCTTTTTTTCGTATTAGATGTCAAAGTTCTTCTTTGATATCTCACGTTACTTAGCCTTTAATAACACACACCCCTCGGGTAACTCCTCTTCTTTGAAATAAGCGAACTCATATTTTTGACCATCGATCTTAGATTTTCCGGTCTTTGCACAACTTTTTTCCTCACAACACCCAATTATGAGGTCCGTGTTTATTCCTAAGCGCTTGCCCGTTGCGTACATGCTCCGAAAGTCGGTCTTTTCTTTGGTAAGTAGGTTCGTGGCTACGACGCATTTCCTTTTTTCCCAGTTGTTCCTTAGGAAGGAATAGTCTCTTTTTCTTGGTGGTGGGGCTTGGGGATAGTTTCGTGGGGGTGGTGTTGGAGGTTCTTCTTCCGGAGGGGTCTCGATTACTTGGGAAGTCGTGAATATGGACTTGAGGCACGCTCTCATGACCCGCTCAAGCGTTTCCTCAGTGATCTGAATCTCCTTCTTGACTTCTCTCTGACGACTTTTCTCATTTTTCCTTTCCATTTCGTCTTTATAACATATCTACATGTTTCTTAAAGCACTTTTATTTTTCTTCTTTTCTTCTACTTCCTCCCTCCTCTTTCCCTTCTCCCCCAATTATCCCTGCCCGCCACGAGCTTCACCCTTCCCAATCCCCCCTCACCCCCACCTTCCCTCATCCCCCCACATCTAGTCCACTCTAGCGCACTTTCGGAAAAGAATCCTTTCCTAAAATCCTCACCCTAGTCCAAACATGATCCCTAGAGCTCAAAGAAGGCCCCCTCTGGGAATTGTGAGCGTAATTGGGGGAGGGAAGGGAAGTACCTGATGTGGCGTGTTTTTGGTTCACGGCTGGACTAGAAGTGATGTTTGGAGATCAGGGAAGGCGAGGGAGGGCGTTTTCTTGGTCACGGCTGGGCTAGGTGTGATGTTTGGCGGAGGGGGAAGACGAGGGAGGGCGTGTGCGGAAGTGCGGCTTGGGCGTACCCGTGTGCGGAAGGTTGGGCGTGATTTGGCTGTACGTGATGTTGGGGGGAGGGGTACGGTGAGGGGAACGCGAAATGTCCCAGAACCGGCAATACATACCTACTCGCGGGCATTTTGAGTTTGAGCAACAAACGTACTACAACAATTACTCTTATCATTCAAATTATTTTTTCCGTCATTTTTATTGGCCGAGAGAACTGCAAATAACTGCCTACAAATAACGGACTGCTCATGCGCATTACGGTACAAAGCCATTTTGCTACAAATAATTCTGCTCATGCGCAGTAACGTTGCATTTGACAATTGCTCGCTTCCCTGAACTGTCTAAAAAAGATTTGGAATGCTTAATAGACAGTAAAAATAGTCAAAATACCAAAAAAGCCACCAAATTTGCCGTAAATGTTTTTAGACAGTATCTTAAGGAAAGAGAAATCCAAAGTTGGGAAGATAAGCTTGTTACTTCCAAGGAGAGACTTGCAGGAGTTTTGAGAAAATTCTATGCTGAATAAAGAAAGAAGGATGGCGGGCTTTACACGAAAGCTTCAATCGTCGGCATCCGATTTGGTCTTCAGCGGTTCTTCACATCGTATAAAATGGATATCATTAAAGACCCCGAGTTCACAGAAGCCAACACTGTCTATCAAACAGAAATTTCAGAGCTTAAACGAGAAGGTAAAGTCAAAACACAGCACAAACCGCCTATCAACAACGAAGACATCAGAAAACTATATGAAAGCGGGCTATTCAATTTGAATCAGCCAGACACACTTCAGAACAAAGTTTTCTTCGAGATTATGCTATTCTTTTGCAGAAGAGGTCGCCAGAATTTAAGAGAATTGAAGACAGAAGATTTCTCCATTAAAACTGACCCGTATGGTGTGAGATATGTGGACAAAATAAATGATGAATTGACCAAGAACCACCGTGAGAACGATGAAGCTCAAGAAAAACAAGCTATGTTTGAAACTGTAGAACCTATGTGTCCAGTTATGTCATTTGAAAAATATGTTTTTCATCTCAATCCCAAGAATCCTTACCTTTTCCAGAGAAAATTGTCAAGGACAGCGACACTGTTTGGTATGCCAATATGGTCGTCGGTCAACGCACGCTCGGCGATAAGATGAAGAACCTGTCTGCCGCTGCGAAGTTGTCGTTTCTCTACACAAACCACTCAATCAGAACAACGACAAACACAATACTTGACAAGAATGGCTTTGAAGCCCGACATATTATGGCAGTCTCGGGGCATAAAAGTGAAAGCAGTATCCGTAGTTATGCATCCACAAGCATGAACACAAAGAGGAAAATGTCTGAGACATTGTCAATCGACTTGAACGACAAGAAACGGTCCGCCATTTTCCCAATCACAGATGGAAATTCCTCTACATTGACGCCAGTTCATCATGAAATTGTACCAGTCAGTACGCCTAGTACAAAGAGAATGGTCGAACCGCTTCTCACTGATTCCTAGGAGCAGCAAATTCTCAACGAGTTGAGTATTAAGCAGTCTCAACAGACAATCAACAATTATTACAATTGTAGCTTCAACTTTGGCAACTGAGTATGAATGAACGAAGCAAGACTTGAAAGACTTTAATATCCGCATCGCCAGAAATTCAGAATGGACATGCTTATTAGCGGCGTTATTCTTATGGAGTAATCCTATACTTACAGTTCTCAAATTAACAGAAAATGTATGGAACTAGAGTTTTAATTCCTCGATATCTTAAAAATTATTTAACTACAACAGCTGCACGGCTTAGACGTTCAACAACTAACTTGCAAGCTTTAATAAGAATAATAAATCAGAACCAAAACTTTAAATTACAATTCGGTTTTACAAAAACAAAAATACTAGGGTTTCAAGTGCCCATTTTAGTGAAGAAGACCGGGAAGAGCGCGAAATCCCTCAAGTATTTTGGTCTCAAAATCATGATTATCGGGTACTACAACAGCTGCACGGCTTAGAAGTTCAACAAATAACCTTCAAGCTTTAATAAAATTAATAAATCAGAACCAGAACTTTAAATTACAATTCGGTTTGACAACAACAAAAATACTGGGATTTCGAGTGCCCATTTTAGTGAAGAAGACCGGAAGTGTGCAAAGTCACTCAACTATTTTGGTCTCAAAATCATGGTCAAGCATAAGCATAGCTCTATCTTAAATCTTGTTTGAAGGATTGGACTTTCGTCAATATTTCTGCCAAGTTTCAAATGGTTTGGCCACAAACTCATTTCGGTTTTTTACTTCTCAATATTTGCAGTCATTAGACTTCGAATCTCTGAAAAGGAAACACTTCCGGCGCGACATAAACAAAAGATTTCGTATTCATAGCAGGCGTTATTTTTTACTGAAAATGACTGAAAAATCGAGGAAAGATAGAGAGCAGACGCTCTTCAGACTCAGCGATTCTTATATAATAATAATACGGTGTTCGGGACATTTTTGTGGAATAATCTTGGTAAGCGAGCGAGAGCTAAATAACACAGAAAAACTATGTACTAATTAGGGGTTAGAGACTGATGTGAGTGTTTTGTTGGAGAATAAATGCACGCGCTGACTGTATAATGAACGAGAATTTTTAATACTGCACGAGGCGAAGCCGAGTGCAGTATGAGAAATTTCGAGTTCATTATACAGTAAGCAAGTGCATTTATTCTCCAACAAAACACGAACTACAAGTCTCTAACTCTTTTAATATGCAAACTGAGTACGCTGAAGAGCAGACGGCGCGACATTTTTTACGTGTCATTTACGAATTTGAACGTATTGAATCAAAAAGTATTTTAATTTCCAAACAGCCATCACTATTTTGATAAATACAGAAAGGGTTCAAAAGTTAAGATAAATAAATAATTCCTAACTTAAAAATACTAAAATAAGTGAATTATTCTGGCTCAAATCTTATTTTTAAGTTAACGCTTCAAACAAAAAAATTCTCATTCATCAGTTGAAAGCTAGCTATCGACAAAGCTACAAAAAAATGTTTTCCGCTATGATTTCTTTTTCTAAGTTTTCCAGAATTTCTTCTTTATATCTCTTATGAAGCCATTCTTCATTGAAAAACAAAATAAAGGTATTATTTTTAAGTTAACGCTTCAAACAAAAAAATTCTCATTCATCAGTTGAAAGCTAGCTATCGACAAAGCTACAAAAAAAAAATGTTTTGTTTTGAATTACGAATGTACAGTTGCATGGTTTTACCTTTGAAAAGGGAAATTCCCCACTTTGTTTGTCGCTTGGTAGCAATTGGAATGGCTCCATCTATAAATCCTTCAATTTCCTTATCGTTTAGCTCTTCGAATCTTTCATTTTCTAAATCCATTTTCTTATAATGCACTCGAAGCGTGCAATAAACTTTATAACATAACGACAAGCGCTTTGTCCTCAAATACATCGATATCACGTGATCGATTTTAGCCAATGAGCTGCTTGAATTTTGTTCAGCGTACGAAGTTTGCATATTAATTATTAATAACGCACCGAAAACACTCTGGGATGATATTATCCTCGTGTTCCCTTGAAGCATCGAACGGCGAAAATCCCTTCCACAGCGCTAAGAACTCTGAATCCTTGTATGATAAATTAACTTTTATCAGTAAATGAGGAAAACAAATAATTATTCAATAAGCTAACTTTATGATTAACTTCGTGATTCGACAGTCGTAGACGATCTTTCTCTCACCCCTGCCGAAAATTTGCGTCTTTAAATGAATATTTCGACTTCCCAAACTGATCCGCTTCCTCTTGGTCTTTCAGGATGTTTTGCTAGCAAAATAGCTGCCGTAGATAAATGATTTAAAGCAGCGAACAAACCTTTATGTTCAATGCTAATTTGTGATGTATGAACCAATTACAATTTAGATAAGACAATAAGAATGATTGGCATTTATTTTGCATGATTCTAATTTTGCATAATATAGTGCCCGCCAACTTTGGTTCGGAATTTCTGGCGATGGTTCAAAACTTAACTTTACTACATGATTGCAAAAAAAATTCTCAACTTTGTAGTTCGGCAATTTCAGCTGATTATTCTTTTAAAATATCTAGTTATTTTGTGTTCTGGAGTGAATATAAGACAATGAACTGACTTCTTTGTTATTGTTTGACTCGTGCGCACTGCTACTCGAAGATTAGAAAAAATAATATAATGATAAAACAATTATTGAAGTCGGTTATCGCAAAATATCGTGATATGTTAGTGTCGCGCAAGCAATTATTTGCCTCTGCCTTCGGCATCGGCAAATAATTATTGCTTGCTCGCCACTAACACATCACGATATTTTGCTGAACCTCGTCCAATAATTGCTTATTGTGCGAACTAATTGGCTTATTTTATTTTCTATTGTTTATAAACCAAACAGCAACGCGTAAAACCTGCACTGTGTTACCTTGTTTTTGCACTCTAAAATGCACTGTTCATCAGCCAATCAGAATCGAGTAATTTATTCATGTATATTATTAGTTATAGAAAACGATTCAAATTAACATATTATCCAAAGAAACGTTCAAAGCAACGGAAAAAGAGGTTAAAAACGAGATGCGCGGAATAGATGCGCAGTAGCAATTTTCCGGGATTGGCTAAAAGTTATAATGGCTAAAAGATAGTCTTCTTTAAAACTTGAGGCTAAAAAACAGATAACTTAAAAGTACAAGGTACCCCACCCTGTTATAATATTTTTGATCAAAGCGGGTTCTACTTTGCGTGCTTTTTCTGAGTCGGTTTTTCAGAGGAGGTCGTTGAAGCGAACCCCATAATATAGCGATATTATCCACTTCAAGTACTGGCTGTTGCCTCCTCTATAAGGGCAATTGAAGCAAGTTGAGCTGATCTGACTAGCTTGGGTTCAATTGGAAACCAATTTTCAGGATTTGCTTCGGTTTAGGTTCGACATGAAAGGTAGGTAGTTCTTAATTCGATTTGTAAATATTGGTCTTGTTTGAAAACTGATTCAAAGGGGACAGACTCTGATTTGAAATATAGTAGAGACTTGAATGATTTGAGAGTTCGATTTCAAGACAAATGACACCAAATAAAGATGATATGAACATTTTTCGTTCTTGTTAATGTTACAAGGTCTATAAGCGTTTTACTATTTGCCGCGTGAATATACCATTGCATGTAGGTTTTCACTTTTCGGAAATAAAGCAAAGTAAATGTTTCATCAGTAAATAAGTTTATTAATTACACAAACCTGAATACTCCTTTTTACGGCAAAGTTATGTCGCCAAATGGAGCTTGCGGTTTTCTCTGCAGCCTGTTTATATTTTTGCGTGATACCGCTTTGTAGATATGCACGTGATCAATGCGAACACGTTTTGAGGTTAGCCTTGCAGATCTGGTTACAAAAAAAAAACTACATACAATGTTTTGACACTAAAGGACATTCGCGGGCGAAAACGTTTCCCATGTTTTTTTCTTCAAACTTCGCATGGTGAAATAAGACCATAATAAACGTTCCATGAGCTAATAAATTGGGGTCACCGTTCTCGCTTACGATATCAAAGCGTAGCCTTTTTCTTGTCGGAAATTGCTGGACTGCAATACATAGAAGTTGAGCAGTAATGTCATTTTCGTTGTTGAAAAACTAAATGGGTTGCTAATCTATAGATAAATATTTTGTGTAAATATTTATGAATACATACAAAGAACTTGTAATTTTTTTTTTTTTTTTTTACTTAAATTTGCAACCACAATGCACCATTCGGTGACGAGCGTGTCGGAGTTTGGTCTCGACAAACATAGGTCAAGCGCGCACGCTGCCACGCTATATGCGCAGAACAGATGCGCACAAAAAATGCTCGCGAACGTCCTTAACTCGAAATTCCGAAATAAAAGCATAAGTTTGCCATGTTGATATTCAAACACCATTATGACCAGGAAGGCTTTATTGTAACTTAGTCCATATCAAAATGTTTGCCGATTATTCTGTGCGCGGTATATGGTCAAGTAACTCCATCTGTTGTTATCAGGACATTAAGGAAATCGAGACGGATTTAACCAAATTGATGTTAAAATTGCGCTTTAAATCAAAACAGTTGAAGGTCAGCATTCAGAATTTGTCGCCAAAACGCACTGGGTTGTATTATTCGTGGTATCGTTGTGGACGGCGGCTTGGTAAGTGATCAGGTAACTTTAGTTGAGTTTTTAGCCTGGTAAAGGTGATATATATCTTGATTTGTCTCTCTTGGAGTATTTATATGGTTTAACTGCTTTTAATCGACGCTTTTCTTATTGTAGAGCGTAAGTCAAAAACTGCAAGTCGCTGTGTGCAAGTCGTTTCGCAAGTCTTTAGTTTGCAAGTCATAGTTTGTAAGTCGCGGCTTCGTGAATGTTCTTGGAATAAATAAACGATAGACGTGGAAATCGTGGAAAATGACTGGATTTAAGAAACTAAGAATTCTACGATATGATATGATGAGCAAGTTTCCTTTATTTATCCATTAAAATTTACTTATTTTATAATTATTTATGAGAGTAGATACTATACAACGTTATTCAACAATTTCAACTTCTGTCGTCTTTTTCCCCCATATCATTTATACTTTTGTTGATTGCTATCGGGTCCATTAATGTAATTCATAACCAATTAGCACTAAGTCAAACTTCCTTCTTTACTCCAAAGCGCACATTTATGTGAGGGATTCATTGGGCTATTTTGTCGACAATTGAATGCATTGGCAAAGTCAAGAGAATTTGATAACACTCCGTTTATCCTGTGAAGTAAATAAAAATGAACAGTATTAAACAATTCACCGCGAGGAAATATAACATTATGTAATTCTAATTTCTAATTCTAATTTTGTAATTTATTTGTATATTTGTAAAGCCCCACTTAGCACAGGAAATGTCTGCTTCATAAATAAAGTGTACAATGATAATAATAATAATAATAATAATGATGATGATGATGATGATGATGACGATTATGATGATGGTGGTGGTGGTGGTGATGATGATAATAATAATAATAATAATGAGATGATGATGACGATGATGATGATGACGATGATGATGATGGTGGTGATGAAGATGATGATGAGGATGATGTTGGTGATGAAGATGATGATGATGATGAGGATAATAATAATGGAAACTTTATTTAATTGTTTTTTTTTCATCTAAAATTTTAATTCTCACTACGAATAGGTAATTCACAACTATTTGAATTGAAGATATGCACACAAATACGCATTGAGACACAAACACACACAGAAAGCAAAACTTAAAATGTCATTAAATCAGGATTATCCCAGCCTTTGTTTCTATATCAAAAAATGTAGTAGGTTGAACTTATTGTCAAAGACTAATAATAAAAATAATAATTTTACTTTATTATAATTGCATTGCTGTTGCTGTTGTTATCTATTGTTCTATTAAGAATCAATTCTTATAATTCTTCAAACATAGGAAGGCCTCAAATTATGATAACTAGACAAATTCAAGACGTAATAAATTATGTTTTGTAGTAGAAAGTCTTTTTTTCTTTCTAGTTTTGGCCAAACAATTTGTGGTTGAAGCTTTGAATATTCTCGTTTTATTATACCTGTTGTCTTCTCTTGTTTTCTCGAAAAATAAATTCACCACCACATCTACAATTGTACCTGATATGTAGAAAACAGCTAACAATAGTTTTAAAACAAATTTCTTTCCATTTAGTGAAAAAACACAGCGGGTAGAGGTTCGTTTTTTGTTTTAAAATAGTTAAGATCAAATCTTACCGGCAAACTGTCGAGTAGTTGTAGAGAGACGAATTCAGCTATTTATCACAAGTTAATTGATCCTAAGTTATCCAGTCTTGAAACAATACAATCTTCAGATAATTCAACATTCAAAAAAAATAGCAGCTAAATTGTTCAAGCTACAGGAGGGAATAATATCCAAAGCACATGGTCTGATCACTGGCGACTCGTCCACGGCAAGCTGTACTTCAAAACTTTTAACTTAAACGAAATCATATTTGTCGCTTTTATCCCTTTTGATGTTGTCCAGCTAACTTGTTTTTAAAAAAAAGTATTTTTGAAACTGTGTTTTTTGCAGTTATTAGCAGTGCTAAAACGAAAAAAACTTATTTTAGCGAACTGTAAACTCTCAACTTTCGCTTAGTTTTAACACAGTACATTTTTAAAGAAAAGTCGCTTGTTGATTCGCTGTTTAGCTGTCAGTGCTGTCATTCAATAGTTGTAAACATGCATTAAAATCGCTTTTTACTTGAGATGTAAAACTATTTTCTAGTATTTTGTAGTTCAAATCATACATAAAATACTAATTTAAAAAGGTTTAACAGCAACGTTAACACTTTCTATGCTGTTCTTGACTTAACTTTCTTGGAGAAGGGTCGGTTATAGCAAAGGCAATGAAGATGGATGAATGCCTTCGCTTCGCATTTTTTATAACATTTCTGTTGAGTAAACTATAAATAAAAAATCACACGACCTTCTCGTACAATTTGGAATTAATAGGCACTCTTAATGTTTTGGAAGTTCTTTGATTGCACTCGCCTAAAGGCTCGTGCAATTACAAGAACTTTCAAAACATTACTCGTACCTATTAATTTCCAAATTGTACTCGTGGTCGTGCGATTTCCTATACTTATTATTATTATATTTATCATTATTATTATTTTTATTATTGCTCCTCACTAACTGTATTATTATTATTATTATTATTATTATTATTATTATTATTATTATTAGTCATATGTGCTTTTAGACTTTTTATTTAGGTTCTCCAATTCCCCTCCCTCAGCAAAAATTTCAACTATTTTTAACTTCCTTAAATATATTTCCTTTCACACTACTACGAATGTCACCAAACTGGTTTGTCGCGCTCTAAAAACTTGTCACTGTCACGCCCACAAACTTCTACTGCCCCGCCCAGAAAAGTTAGACTTTTGGTCTGCATTCTTTTGCGCACGTACTGCATTCTAGTTTTCTTGTGGGACATTTCTCGAACCTTGACACATTGAGCTCAATCTTGGCTGTGTGTAACCGAACTTACGAGTTTAAAGTTGAATATGGTTGCGGAAAAGAGAAATGGACTAAATTTTATATTCGAGAAAACGAAATGACAGGTTTTAATTTCTCCTTATTGACGCAGAATATTAAACAGAAGTGCCGTTTATTTATCGCTTCTTCGCTTGTCCCTCCCTGGATGATACAATACTGATTGACTTCTCTTAGCAAATCGCCTGATGTTAACGATGGCTTGTCGATTTTTAAGAGTTCAATGAATTCTTGAATCGTCTTGCTGTAGGTGCTTTACCCCACTAGAATTAGGTTTTGGACGAACGTGCTCTCGAGTTGAACAAAACGTCTCCTAATCCTTTTTAACGGTTTTTTTTCGTGACCTTAAATTTAGAAGCAACTTCTTCTAGATCACCAGGAAAATAGCCTGTGGTGATATCTCCTCCGGTTTCTACGATCTCGTCGAAGACAAGTGAACGAAAATTGTTATCGAGAGGTTTCCCTCGGTGATAAGTCCTCCCTCTCTCGCTCACTTCCATTTTCATTTACCGCGAACAAAACCAGACACGTGCGCAAAAGAATGCAGACCAAAAGTCTAACTTTTCTGGGCGGGGCAGTAGAAGTTTGTGGGCGTGACAGTGACATGTTTTTAGAGTGCGACAAACCAGTTTGGTGACATCCGTAGTAACATGTGCCATAATTGTGATTTATAAACCCCATTAGTCAAAGTATCATAAACAGAAAGCAAACGAACTAACGAACCTGTATTGTAGATCTGAATGAACTTCGTCACGTAATATTTCCAATCTTTTTTCACGTTTGATATTCGCACACATATTCTGTCAACAAAATCCACGTAATATATAATTAATTAACAGAAATGAGATGACAGTTCTTCCTCCATCCTAAAATGTTCTTTTTTCTTTTCTTTTCTTTTTCTTTTTGATGATGAAAGTTTGTTTCTGTCAAATGTTAAATTACGTATTAAGGAGCCAACAGTCATTATCAAGAATATTTATTAGTTTCAAAATTTTGAAACATTTGGGAGGTTCTTATGGGGCTAGTTATATGGAAAATCCTGTCATATGCAAATTCGTGTGAACGCTATTACTATTCATTATTTATGGGCATCAGTGATAATCTGAAAAATTTCTGAAAGTTCTAAAAAGACCGTCTTTTTTCGAGTTAACGTTCTTTTTGAATATGCATGAGAAACTTTTGGTTCACAGCATTCGACTGTACATCCTTTTTGTGCATCCGTTATTGCCCAATCAGAGGCGCGACAGTTTCTCGAGTATCATAGTTTTTGGATATATTAAAGGCAATATATGTTTATATTGAATTAAATTGGAACTATCACGACTTTACCTGGCCAAATCCTAAGAAGAATAGCTGTTCATTAGTGAAATTTAGTCCTGGTAGTCTCCAAGTTTCGTTAACGTTTTTCCTCGACCAATTATAATACGCCTAAATGTATGAAAATATATGAGAAATATATTTAGCTGTAGTCATCTGGCTGGCATTAATTGGTTTACGATAATCAGACATTTTGACATCACCATACTTTTCCGTAAGTTTCGTCGTAGTTCCGTATGTTTAGATCACATGACCGCTGGCCTATAAACTTTCTTGGAGATTTCCCGCTTTTTTGTTTTGAAAAACCCTTGACCAGCATTTCAATGATTAAGGTTGAGGCCAACCTACCTTCAAAGCCGCTTTTAGACCACCGTTATCGGCAATATCTTCATCAATAGTATTTTTGAAGTTGATCTAAACAAAAATCATCATTAGATATGAAAGTTTTATCTAAGTGCCGATCTCAGTTAGAGAGAATGAGAGAGAGAGAGAGAGAGAGAGAGAGAGAGAGAGAGAGAGAGAGAGAGAGAGAGAGAGAGAGATGTATGTTAGAACTAGAAAACCTCGTAGAAAGAAATTAGAAAAATAAATTACACAAAAATAATTTCCACTTCGTGAGCTTTTAAAAAAATGGGTGATAGGTGCGATCAAAGATCGTACGGAATTTAAACGAAATTTTCAAATTCGAATTTCAACAAAAGATTCTTTCTTATTTTATTGTTGTTGAACAATAGTTGTATTCAGGTCAAAATTTCAACATACGTAAGTATTGTGCATTGGTATGGCCCGACTCGTTGCTAATTACAATGTTTTTAAAGTGCACGAAGACGAAAATAGTATTAAAGAAAAAAAATCTTATACGATATTTCCTTCAACACTAAAACCCGCATTATTTACATGAGACATGTGCATGGAAAAAGAGGGGGACAGCATTGTTTATGCTCCACAAAGGATGGGGCTGAGAGAGACAAAGGGCACTTTAGGGGAGGGGTCACGAAAATGTGGCAAGGGGAAGTCAAAAAGCCCAAGCCCCCTTTTTGTACATATTGACGGGTCCCTTAAACATTTAGGGGGAAAAACTCGAAATGCTAATGATTAGACTACAACACAACAATAAAACCAATTTCTTACTGGAATCGTCTCGAATATTTTGTACTGTGAGTACTGATTCATGATACAACGTATTTTCCCCATCAGTGGAGTCATAGAAGTTTGTGTCCACCAATTAGAGGTTTTTCTACCGTACTTGTCATATACACTGCCTTGATAAAAAACAATAATATTTTGCCATCAATGTGTATGTCGTTTAATCTATGTCAGCAAAAAAAGACAAGTCACCTTGTAATAAGTATTATTTATAAAATGAGAGGTCGTGTGGTATCGGTGGATATAGGAACAAGCTTTAGGCGATATACCCGTTACAATACGCACTCGAACTTTATAACTGATTACATTGAAAACTCATTCTTACTAGTTTTCATTTTCTCTCTCTTTTCTTCTCTCTCTCTCTCTCTCTCTCTCTCTCTCTCTCTCTCTCTCTCTCTCTCTCTCTCTCTCTCTCTCTCTCTCTCTCTCTCTCACTCTCTCTCTCTCTCTCCATGGGCTAGAATACCGGTCATCTCGCGTGCGCGCCATCAGCGGTTTTCCCTCTGAATGTAGGGTAGGCTACCTTGAAGAAGCGTTTACAGTTCTTTTGTACTTTACAAAAAAAAAATAATACATCCAAGTATGTCCAAGAGATCGAAATTCTCTAAAGGGTTTTACAAAGATTTGAATAACATAAGCAGCTGTTTTGAAGAACAAACCACGAAAAAAAGGAAAACACTACCTGGATTATGGAATAGATTTTTCGAAATATTGTGTATTTTAGGTGAAAAATGGACGATGTTAGCTTTTATCGATAGAACTTAAAATCACCTATTATGTCTACAATTACAGGTTCTTCCAAAATCTAGGTGGATAATTTAGATTCAGTGAACAGAAGATAACCAAAATATGATGAAAATATTCCAATTTCACTATTTCTTTGTTTACTATTGGGAATGACAGGTGATAATTTCCAAAACTCACCGGTAAGTTATCGTGGCAGCATGAAATGTACTTCATAAGAATTGCCGTATAACACTGGGGGAGAATCGACGTGGACAAATGCTACAAATGCTCAAGTACGCTATTTATTGCTATATCATTTTTTCTCTCGAAGGTTTTTTTCAGTACCGCCGCCATCTTGGTTTGACAAATATTCGCGCATGCTCAGTTACGATGACCGGTATTCTAGCCCATGTCTCTCTCTTGTTAAATTTATTACTTCAAAACTTAAAACATGACCAATATTTACCCCGTCTGCCAAAGCCGTGCACTATCTCGTGCCCGAGATAAAAACCAAGGGAACCCATAGTTATCGATCTGTTGAAAATAATGAGAAAAATAATAAGAACGAAAATGGTACGTCGAGTGACAATATGGAAAGCCGTTACTATAGGGAGATACATGAAGTTTAAATTCGAGTGGTGAAAATATTTGATATGTGCTTACTGATTACTGTCGGTCTATTCCTCACTCGTCAATTTAATATTATTGCCCTAAAAATATTGACGTACCTTAGGTAATCATTATCACTTTCGCGATATACAGGTGGTTGCACTATTCCGGCTGGGATGACTATAAATAAAGAGAAGAAAGAATATATATAACACATATACCACATCAGCATAAACACATCGAGAAAAATGTTGAAAATAAACCACTAATTCTAACAAAAAGCTACCGGAACATGAAAAGAATTATCCTTAACATTTCTTATACGAATTCATGTTCAAGAAGCAAGTACGAAGCCATTATGAGGCTTTTTATCCCCGCAGTGCAACTGAATTGTATGGAAATCGAATCAATGTAGAGGTGAATGTTTACGTAAATTACGTGCTATTCGTTCCCCTGAATTGATTTTTTTTTAAACCTCACATATTTTGTAAGACAAAGACAAAAGAGGTCACCGACTTTATTTTAAGAGTTGGAAGAGGTGAACAGTTTGTTTTCGGCAATCAAATCAGTCGAAAGGCGTCATGATGATGAGCGCGCTCAGGCTTGAGAGACTGCCTGCGAAAATACCCGCGAACGAGGTCATCTGAACCAGGATGATATGAAGTTAAAAATGTTTCCGAATGGTAAAGAAAAAGCAACACCTTCTACTCAGATGCTGAGTGTTGATCTGGCTGCAGGGATCGAACCACAGGTATCCCAAGCTATACAAGATAACGAGTACTTTCGGTTACTATCACTTACAAGATCAATATAATCGATCGATCTTCCCTCGATTAGGTACTTACCCATTTTGTTATCAGAACTGGAGTAATAAGCTTCAAAAGATGCAGGAATTATATCATCTCCTCTGAATGCGAGAAAAAACAAAGGTTAATGAATAAGTAAATGTCAAGATTCGAGAATTCCGAAATATGTCTAATATGCCAATATACGTTTGTTACTTTCACGATTATTTAATTGAAATGCCGAGCTTTTAAACTTCTAGTGCATCTTCAGGGCAGCCATTAGGTAATTACAATGATTCAATTGATTCAAAGACTATATGCGCACGCCATTTCAGAGAAACAAAACGATGTACAGGCATGCTAATACAAATCTAAACGAATCTAACCGAAAAGACAGAGCTCGAGCCAAAGAACCTAGGAATACGTATGTACCAAGCCTGGGGGTCACTTCGGGCCGTTTCATATGGGGATGCTCCGCCCGGACTCTCGACCCCTTACCCTTTGATACACCAAATTTCAGCAAAAAGGTACCCCTTTTATATACTTTTTCACTGAAAAAAGGCACCCCTTTCATATACTTTTGAAGGAAAGCTACCCCTTTTTATACCGAAATTAACAAATTCCCACCCCTTTTTTATACTTGCGGCCTGAAAAACGTACCCCTTTCGGGCGGAGCAAACCCGTATGGTCAATCATAGGGTACCTCCCTGGGTACAAAGCAAACAGAATTAAATATAGGACATAAGATGAATAAACTATATGAAATTCAATATAAATATTAAACACAATGATGAATGACTGAATGAATATAAACTATGTATATAGTGGAAAATTGTTTTCTCTTGTTTTATAAAAATCATTTACTTTTCGAACTTGAATATTTCATAAATTTTGGTATACTTTTATAGCTACGATATACAAACGTCATGAAGATACTTTAGTACTTACACACGATCACGTGTTCTTCTAAGATTTTTGAGGTAACTGCGGTGTTTAGCCTTTTTTAGAGCTATCGCATTACTGTGGTATGTATCACTTCTGGTAACGATCTTTGAATGTCATAAACAGAAAAAAAAATTCACAAATCACAACCTACACTTACAATACAACGACATCAACAACCCCTGCTCAACGCAGGCATGGATTTACCGATTACCGTCGTCAGAAAATAAATAGGCAAATCCGATGAAAAGGGAAATATATTTTCTGATTTAGATAACTTCAGATATCTCTATAGTAAGGGGAATGCTACTAATAAAGGATAAATCTTTTTATGTTTTCCCAACTTTTCCTGTATACCACAACATATACTAATTCATTGTACTTACACCGTCATACTTATCTAATTTCTTGGCGAGTTGTGTGACATTTAGGTGGTAATCAGGGAAGATAAGCGAATCACCCATAAAGTCATTCTGTAAATATATACACAATATACACAATAATAAGCAATTATTGGACGAGGTTGAGCAAAATATCGTGATTTCTTAGTGGCGCGAGCAAGCAATTATTTGCCGATGCCAAAGGCAGAGGCAAATAATTGCTTGCAAGACACTAACAATCTCGATATTTTGCGATAACCGAGTTCAATAATTGTTTTATCACTCAAATTATGTTTTCTTATCTTTGAGTGGCAGTGCTCAAGAATCAAACAATAACAAAGAAGTCACGGTTCATTTTTTCAGGGAAGCGAGCCATTATCATATGCAACGTTACTACGCATGAGCAGACCGTTATGTGCAGCAAAATGGCTTTGTACCGTAATGCACATGAGCAGACCGTTATTTGTAGGCAGTTATTTGCAGTTCTCTCGGCCAATCAAAATTACGGAAAAAATATTTTGAATGATAATAAGCAATTATTGGATGATGTTGAGGAAAATATTGTGTGATTTGTTAGTGTTGAGCAAACAATTATTTGTCAATGCCCGAAAGCAGAGGCAAATACTTGCTTGCAAGTTTCTAACAATTCACGATATTTTGTGATAACAGAGCTCAATAATTGTTTTATCATTCAAATTATTTTTTGTGTTTTGGCTGTTTTTGATTTCTATCAAACATGCCAAGTAATTTTCTGACAGCTCATGCAGGGAAGCGAGCCATGTTCACAAATGCGCACTACATCATATGAGCAGACCATTATTTGCAGCAAAACGGTTTCATACCGTAATGCGCATGAGCAGACCATTATTTGTAGTGAGGTATTTTTCAGTTCTCTCGGCCAATCAAAACGACGGAAAAAATAATTTGAATAATATTTATATTTCATCATCATCATCATCGTCGTCGTCGTCGTCGTCGTAGTCATCATCATCATCAGTTAGTTCTACTTCTACTTACACGATTTGTATTTCATTGAATAGCCAATTTTATGAAGCTAACCTCTAGCCTCGTTTTGTTGCAAAAGCCAGGTTACCTTACAAATATATGAAACTAGTCTATTACTGGTCTTTTACGACAATTATTTTATTTCGCCATAAAGGTGTTTTGTACATTTCCTGATGCGCATTATTTAGAATATGTCTGGTTCGATTCACTCAGTTTATGAGAAAGATCGTATCTTCATCTTTTCTTTTTCATATGTGCTTCGTGCCTGCATCGTTGTGTCTTTTTTTTCATGGTATCTTCATGATATCTTCTTTGTTATTTCACTTCATCGTATCTTCATCATATGATCGTCGAATCACCATAGAAACAGTAACATTTGACCACCATTGCCATCATCAACGTTGACTTATTAAGTCAAAATATCTATCAGTCACGTGATACTAAAACATACCTTTTCAATAACTCTGTTTTTTGTGATGTCATCCATCCAAGAGAGTGACTTTACATTTTCTTTGAAACTTTCATGAACTTCAGCTGCCATTAGTTTAACCTATAACCACATGCAAGAATGCTCAGTTACGTTTACCGGTAATACGTTGAATATGATTTCTTTTAAGGTGACTGGCTACTTTTGGAAAAAAGTATTTTTCAAACTACAATTTTTTAAAGTGAAGTTTAATACTGATTCCGAATATGAAAAGATAAATGGGGTGTTCGGAGCTGGTTTTTGAGATAATAAGCATTTAATGGATACGCGGAAGTTTGTGAAGCAAAAATTGCATCACTGGAAGTGATCAGAAAAAAAATTACTCATGAGATAATAGTTCTTTTCAGACTATACCATGCACAAATGACGGCTAGTGAATCATTCTACGATAAAACATGGATATTGTTTAAAAAAAGACAAAGGAATACATCAATTTGTAATATTTCGCTCTTTCAGTGCTCTCAAAATTATCAAAAAGTCGAACAGAAATTCCGACAAAAATCTATTTTTTCATGAGGTAGAAAAATTAACTTTTCTTAAGAATGTAATATAATGAAATTATTTAAAGTTCTTTCAATAAGGCATAATAAAAGTATAGAATCCCGTGCAAAATTTGAGGGTTTTACCCTGTTGAAGTTCAAAACGTGTATGGTTTCTGAATAAAATTTCGTATTTTATTTAGCGGTTTTTGTGAGCGCGCTCATCGTGGGTTCAAATCGAGCGTTCAAAAGTAGGCAGTCACCTTAAACTACCTAAATTTGCTGATAGATTACAGTATGATGTCATCTTCACATGCAACCGAAGACCCAGCTAAAAAAGTGGAATTCTTAAAAACGACGTTTTTTATACTTCACGAGTACAGCGAAAATAACATATTTTTAGAACCTTAACGTCAAGGCGGCGGACAACTACCAGCTCCTTTTTAACTTGTTGGTAGAAACGAGGTATTGTGACTCCCTAGGTCATATTTTAGCAGATCGATAACTAGTTGTCTTACGTCGATAACAAATCATCTTACTAAAAGCTATAGAAATCCAGAGCTGTAGGCGAAATAAATGGGTTTTTTTTCCGGCTTTCGCAACTTTGGATAAAGTACACAATCTTTAACAAACGGTAAGGAGAACGTTAAGCTGCATCCGATTACTAAAATAATAACATACATACAAAAATTACTCGATTCTGATTGGCTGATGAACAGTGCATTTTAGAGGTAATTCAGTGCAAAAACAAGGTAATTCAGTGCAAAAACAAGGTAACACAGTGCAAATTAAAATTTCCGAAAACGGTCTTGAAACCAAACTTTTTTTGATTCTGCTCTTGATAACATTATTAAGCATCAAGACTATGCATTTTTCGATCGTGAAAGAAATAGTTTAAGCGGTAAAAACGGCTAAAAAGTTGGCGATTTTGTTTGTTTTTGAATAAATTTTTTGTCGGTTTCAGTTCAAGAGCGCGCGCTGCTGACGGTATCTCACGTCATTGAGCGCGCGCTCAGAGTTTTTCTTGAGTTTTTCAATGTCGGACGGTAAAGTTTGTAAGATTTTTCATGTATATTATTAATAAGTAATAATATGGTTTCTCGTTCAATTTGGGATAATTCGCACTCGTGTGTTTTTCAAAGAGCTCAAATTGCACTCGACCTACGGTCTCGTGCAATTTCAACTCTTTGAAAAACACACTCGTGCAAATTAATCCCAAATTGAACTGGAAACCATATTATTACCTATACAAAGCCCACTCCGGGAATTTGCAAGCGATTTTAAGAAGTTTCTCTTTCTTAATTCATTCATACAATTTTGTTTGCAAATCTTTTAGTGAATTCATAGCTCAACAGATTATAGGTTAATGTACAGGTCAATATCTTTATAGTTACCGCCGTTTACCTTTTCTTTCATCTTTACATACTTGGGCAAATTATCATAAATATATAAGGCGCCAAATATGTCTCCAGCTAATTTAACAGTGGCGTACTTAAGACAACTTTTCAGGCGTGTTGTTCGGTTTCTAAAATCCTCCGGACCATATCGCTTCGGTAAAAAGTCTCTCTCATCCCAAAGCAGCGTTGTCACCATATAATTCGCCAATACGCTACATGATAAAGCAAATGTGTTGATAAATAATAATGAATAAATGATCGGATCATACAAACTTTATAATCTAATAATATGTAATGGGGGTTTCATTAGCCTTTTCGGAGTGGTGAAACGCACGAGAGAAAAATATTAGTAGAAATAGAAGTATTCCATAAAGACACAGTAACGCAGTTGTGAAAATGAAGACATCACGTTCATTGTTTTGCGTTTCGTGTAACATCTTAAAGGTTGGAGTGACGTATACGTCGCAAGGGTATAAGCAGCCTTCTTCGCAGACATTGTTAGGATGGTCACGTCGTCACGCAACGTTTCTCATGGGAGGCTAGGGTCTAACCATCTTCAGATATTAGAGCAACATCTACCCAGCACCTTCTACTTCAGTTATTTCAAGATTTTTAACCTACCAAAAATTTTGATCGGTTTCCTATAATCTTTTAAATATAATGAACTGTTCGTGACTCTACTTTTTCAAAATGTTCTAGTTTCCAGTCTTCTTTACGTCTAGAATAAAACTTTACCTCTTTGGTGTTTGCAAGACAATAGCCATGAAATTCTTCAAGTAAGACAGTGAATTCTGACGCACATATATCGTTTCGTTTTCATTCAGCCTTTCCGGTGCAAATACGCTGTTTAGATGATTAAGCCATTGGAGCTAAAAAGAAAAAGAAAGCTTTGAATGATTGTTTTTTCATAACACTCTAAGCTTTGCAAAAGTACCAAGTTAAACCTGCTTTTAATTAAAATAGAAGAAAGAATTACTGATTCGAGTTTAGCTGGTCTTAAGTGTAATTTTTGGTTGTCTTCTTTTTAGCGGACTCGGAAATAGGGCAACTCTATTCTTTGTTTTCACATCACGTCAAGGCCGCCGAGTTGGTGTACCTCTGACAAAATGATTTGTCATTAGTTAGGTACACTAACATGGTCGCCTTTTGTGTTTGTCATTTTATTCCATAAGGAATGACTGAAAACAATAAATAGTTATTCTAAGTGCTACTTTTTGTGACACACCACCGTTAGTATCATTCTCATTCTTTAAATGTTTTTGTATTCTTCTAATTGTTTCACTTGGAAATTTTAGCAGTTTTTTCTGCCTTTGGACTCGAAAATGTTAAAATCTCTATTTATAGGCTGGAAAATGTTTTTAAATTCACTTACATTTGGCGCTTCATCTTGTAGTTCCTTGATAGTCATCTCTCGAGTTCTACTATCTGCACGTGATTTACTTATCTAAACAGATAAATTTGATAAGTTTTGACATTTAAAGAAGCTTGCATTTCATTGTTGTAATTAACGAATCGGGCCATGCCAATGCACAACACTTACGTATGTTGAAAGCATGACCTGACTACAACTATTGTAGAACAACAATGACACAAGTTCTTTTATTCAAATTCTAAAGATGCTCAAATTCCGTACAATCTTTGATCTCACCTATTGTTTTTAGAGTGCACGAAGTCGAAAAGAGTGGTAAAGCATGCAAAAAGGTCTAATTAACAATTTGTCCTCGAGTCCGAATGGTCTACGAGTCAATAATCCATGAGGCCGAAGGCCGAATGAGCTATTGACTCGTAGGCCATGAGGGCGAGAGGTCTAATTGTTTTAGTAAAAACCTACTAATCGATCCAATAAAAGGATGCAAAAAGTTTTGGATATTGCTTTAAATATATATTTTTTTGTTTTTCAAAACCGGCCCTTTTCGCTACTAGAGATCTATCACTAATATACCCCTAGTAGTAAGCCAATCAAAGGGCTCGATTGGTGATAGACCATTAGTAAGTTTTTTTGTAATAAGCATTATTCTGGATACGAAGAACGCAATTTCAAGTACGCGTGCGTGCTCTTATTTTATGATGCGTGGTAATGTAAACATACTGTCGGCGCTCACATTTGCAAGTTTTGTTTCGAAGTCGATAATATCTTGTGCTTTCTCAGAAATATTAATTCTGCCGCCCAACAAGGTGGGGAATTTGATGTACTGTCCCCTGAGCCAATCCATTGCCTACAAATAAAGGGGATAGATTAGCAATGCATCAATAGAAACTATAATGAGGCAATTAAGAATTTGAAATTTTTAAAGCTATTTGGTAAAAACTATACCTCACTCTCGAGATAACGCTGCTTATGGAGCCTCAATCCTTCTTGTTCAATCTATAAAATGTGAAGCAATTTAATACAGTTATACTATAATTGAATTTAGGACTTTGGTAAAACACGTTTAATGTCAGCTAAATACAGGGAAGGAGTCTGCATAAAACTTAAGGATAAGGGTAACTTTGCTTAAACACTTTACCTTGATGGACTTGGGGGCTATATATATGAAAAGTGTACGTGTATCTCATCACAAAAGCCATACAATACAAATGCAATACTGTGTCTTCATTTATAGTTGTCCATTTGTTGGCTGTTAGAAGACTATATACATTAAAGTGCCTATGACGCATATGACAATATTCTCAGTATTTTTTATTTGTCAAAAATACAATGCCTCAGGTTGATGTCAAAAGATACAGCAAAAACATGTGATCAATTCTAGTCAATAATATGCAGTGAATAAAGATTGAATAATAAATTCATATGGCGTTTACATAAAGTTGCAATTGGACGTTCTTGATCGCAAAGTGGTTTCATTATCTAATGATATTGATCGACCGAATGCCAATAGACCCAATTTTAAATTGGGGCAAATATATAGAAATCTGGGTCACTTTGATTTCAATTTTATCGGATTGTCAAAATTGATACTTCAACAACCAGCAGGCATAAACAGCAGCTGCCGGACTGAAAACAAAATCAATCTAAGTATTTTAACTACCATTTACAAGTAACTCGTTTTTCTATGATGATTTCTATAACTCACGAGCCGATCGTGCCGATCGTTTTATTATGAAAACAAAAATCTTACTTTCTCTATTTGTAGCTTTCCAATATCCATCATATCATAGATCATAAATAACAACGAAAATATCTATTAAAAAATGAGCGGAATTACGGGATGTCAAAGTAATCCAGATTTCTATGTATTTTAATGAGTTTGCCCCAATTCAAAATGGCCGCCGAAAACCGTGAATTGGTCAACATGGCCGCCACTCATTATCATGATTTTTTAAATTCATATTTTACTTGACCGCTACTTTAAAATTATAGATTAGAATGACATCAACAAAGCTAGAAAGTTTGAGACAAAAATATTTATTATTCAGAAGTTATGAGAATTTTATTTAATTTTAAAAACGTGAAAAAACCACAACGGATCTACCAAGGAAACAGATCACTGAATACATAAACATCTCTGTATATATCTATAGTCTAGTGCTTTGTTTGTTTATTTCTTCTTCATTTTTTCTCTCTCTTTTCTCTTTTGATTTAGCAATTTGTGTAAAAACTGGATACCTTATGATATTCATATAATTTCGTGCCATAAGTTTTCAGCCTCATGTGCTTCATTTATTGTAATTTTAAAACAGAGACTGGTCTTAACACCCTATTAGCTTTACAGTTATTGGTTAGTTCCAGTACCTAAATCACAATTTATATAATTAACTTTATTCAAAATGCTTGTAAATGAATATTATATAGGTACGAATTAAAGATTATTGTATTGTATTGTATTGTATTGTAATTTTGATTTTTAATAGCTTCACTTGAATTGTATTTATAGCAATGAAACTTTCCAAAAATACATATTTTTGCTTGCCTTTTCTGATGGTGGTGCTTATTTTTTAAGATTAATTTGTTATTCCTGGTGGCCATATTGGCATTCGGTCCTCTTGATACAAGGGAATGTATGTCTAATTGTGTCATCTTATGTAATCCATATTTGTTAGTATTACGTGTTCTTAACAATAAGCTAAGAACGAATATGTTCGTATTATTATGGAAATCTTCAAAAGAATAACCTTCAATTATTTTTGAAATTCGAATTCCTTGCCAGAACTTCCACAAGGATTAATAGACTCATCTCGGAAGTATGGCTCTTATACTTTATTAGCGTGACACTTCTTACCTCGATAGCAAATCTGCTCTTGTTATGGGGATTGGGGATAACCCGCACAGCAAACAATGGTCCTCTTTTGGAGTAGTAGCCACGGTGTATAGAAGCAAGGACCTGAGTAAAGTCCCAATTGCTTTCATTCCAGTCTCCATTTTCCTCGACCATAGTCCAATTTCCAAACTCTTGAATTAGCTTTTTTAGAGACGCGTCACCGAGGTTTTCAACGGCTGTCGTGTTCATGCAGGAGTGGTAAACATCATATGGAATTTTTACAACGTCTCGACTCACCCCGTTGATATCACTTATTCCCGCTTCCAATATCCTACGTTTAGTAAACTCTATCTTGTCCTCCATTTCACTACGAACGTGATAAAGTGAATCACCAATTGGTATAGGATGGTTTTCAATCCATCCACCACATGCATAATGATAGAAATCGTCACAAGGGTCTACTGTGTAGTTTATTGAATCATTCACAAACTTTGCTACCTGATAGCATTCTGGGGCATTGCATACTCTTTCACCGATAGTGATATTTGAGCGTCGAGTCATTCTCATCTCACTTGAAATTGTCTTGCCTTTACTTGCTTCTACGTGTGTGACTGCAATCGCCAGTAGTACCATCCAGACGCGAGGATCACATATCAGTGACCACCTCTTCTTTATTTCTCTTCCATCATTCGTTTGGCTATCGTTTCCCATCACGGTCATAGTCTGTAGCAAACCTAAGGAATCCTTAGTGCCTTGTTATCGAATGATTACGATACTGTCAAATATGCGCTTTATAGTAGTAGTAAAGGTTTGTTGGTTACGTGACACTCTCTGAGGGTAGAAAAATGTCTCACCTGCTTGCACATGTCACATGGGTTATGGTGGTTTCATTTAGTGCACAATTGTAAGGAATGTACTGTCATATTGGTATGCATAATTGACGTGCCTTTTTCATTGTTGATCAAGGAAATACCGTTTTATCGATATCAATCCATTTCCAGATTTGGTGGCTCATTAGGTTCGTTACATAAAACAACTTTGTATCCTTTTGTCATTTCTTCATCAAATTCTAACATCACCTTAATATCTACCTAACTCAAGTGACTGATGCCTAAGAGTATAATAACAGTGGAATAATAGAAAGGAGAAAAATTGACACAAGTTTTGAAGAAGTGTCATACCTGCTGTACTCCACCGAATCGTTTATATAAATTCCAAATTTTTAAATTTCTTGTTCGGTTCGTTTTGTCTATTTTAATTAAGCAATAAATGTGTTTAATAGTGTGTTATAGTATAAACTTGAACCCTATTTTTACAAACTATTTGCAGTACTTTGATTGTTTTGCTAAAATTCGGGGACAACATTGCCGGTACATTGATCGTTCAATAAATGTGATAAAACTACGAAATAAAACTGGAATTTTAACTGCTCCTTCAATTTCTGCGTTTAAATCAAAACTTAGAACGTGGCTTTTCAAGAGAGCATATAATTCGCAATAATTAGCTTTTATTTATAACTGATAATTAATGATTTCTTAAAAAATGTTTTATATACTTTTAAATTTACAAACGTCTTTTATTTATTCTTATATTTTTATATTGTAAAGCGTTGTTGAAAGTATTGATATTGAGGCTATATAAAATCCAACTTATATTACATTATTATTATTAATATTATTATTATTATTATTATTATTATTATTATTATTATTATTATTATTATTATTATTATAGTACACTCGACGTAATAGAGACTAAAAATCTGCAGTTTTTCCAAGAAGAACTCGTAACGAATGTAGTAGATGTGGCAATGGCAATACATAATAACGTCTCTTGGATTGCTATTCTACACTTTTAAAATGTATGAAAACGAGAGAAAAAAATATAAGGTTGATATACACTTTAAGGGTCTAATAATCACTGGTTAAAGTTTTTTTCTTGATATTCCAATGGGAAGATTTTTACGAATTTTTAATGTCATTTTACAGAGCCATTTATTTCGTCGAGCATGCGCGGAAAGAAATAACGGTTCTGGGAACGCGATGGGGGAGGCACTGCCACATCCTCAACTAGAAATAAAGATAAACTTTATCAAGGTGTATGTGAAAAGAAATTATTCGAATTATTGAAAAAAGTTAACCAAACCAAACCAAGCCAAACCAAACCAAACGCAGAAAAACCGAACCCTGAAAAAACCGAAGAAAAGTAGAGTTGAAGAAAATTAAACACTTAAGGAGACGTTGAGTTGAATTCATGTAGATGCAAAATATCATGCAAATGAAAAAGTGTAACAAAAAATAAGATAATGAAAAACGCACAACTAATCTATTCTTAAGAAGTACTATTGACCAAATATAGTTAAAATGAAGATATTAGGGATGACAAGATGAGGAGGTCACAGATCTTACAGAGACACAAGTAAGTCGATTGACAGATCTGATGGGTCACTATATTTCGGGAGGGGTTTTCTCTTTATCTCACCCTTCAGGTGGTATTTAAACTACATACTTTAAATTAAATATAATTTCAACCACTTCTGCTTCAGTGTTTCATTTTGACTTTATTTACCCTTTCCATTTTGTTAAGTTAACAACTTTCAGATATTTATTGGGTTTATCTCGAGCAATGACGTTGTCGTTGATCAATAAAGCTTGATTAATAACAGCCAACAGTTTTCATTAAATAGCACATGCAGAGCTCAATGCGTGAGTTTTCTTTGAACCAACTTTACACCAACATGTCCCCATACCTAGATTGGAAAAGCAAAAACATCAATTTAGTATTGATCTGGACGTGTCCTGTTTACAACTACTGATCATGACTATTGTCCACTGTTGATGCTATTTTTAACTGTTTATTTTTCCTATCCCCACAAGTACTGTAGGTGAAATAATGATTTGCATACCAAGAAAACATTATTAAACAAAAATAGATATAACAACAAAAAATAGCATTCCCCTTAACTAATACCCAAAAAAATTGCAATCCCCCTTTTTCATGCCAGTAAATTTTGTAATCCCCACTAAAAACCTTCTGCCCCCCTCCCCCCGGCAGTACCTAATGAACGTAGCCTAAAATGCACACAAAAAGTTCTATCACAGATCGGCTCATCCTAGAGATTTTATCTTTTTGCCAAATATTGTTTCAAGCTATCCAAAAATCTGCTTGTAGTTTTGTAGCTTTTACATTTGTCCCTAACTTGAAAAATCGAGTAAGGATTCAAGCATTCCATTTATCAGAAAAGCTGTTAACATATATTTATTGGAAAACATTAAAAATATGTCAATTAAGCTGATTTGAAGTTGTTTGCCTCCTCAGCAACCACGTGCGGATTAATCTACATTACAATGCCATCGAAACCATCACTTTTGAGTCTTTGGAGTCCTAAAACTCTTTAACGTTTTAATGTCGCATTTGCATAAAATCGCTTTATTCTATATTCAAATCCTTTCCTTAAATAACCCACACACATACAAAAACAAAAACAAATAAAAAAGACAACAACCACAACAACAAAATAAAACCTTTCTTAAGATTCCTTGTAAATTGTCCAAATTATATACAACAACAACAACAACAAGTAATTCCACAAATTGAAATTTTGAAGGTGATCACTTTTCTTACTCAAAAATCCACAGTCCATTGAAGCTCCATCTGGACAGCAATAAGTCTTCCAAGTGGCATTGCAGAAAAAGGAATTACCTGTTTAGAAGACATCGAAATCATTTATTTCCTAATACTAAATGGATTGTTGTTATGCCTGTGTTTTCGCTGAACATTGTTGGTTTTGGTTCTTCTCATGTTGCAACAACAACATGCCGCAACATTTCTATGCATTGATTGATAAAAAAATGGTGAGCGAAAAAGTGATGGGGCAAAAGTACCATTGTTGACGATATTCTGTGACCCTTCACTCTCTGTTTTAAAAATAATTTCTTGAGTGGCTTTTTAATAAATCATAGATGAAATATTGCACTCAATAAGAGTTTTGGACTTTTCTGAGACTTAAAATGTATTGGATTCAATTGTGAATAGTTTTCAGGTAGGGAAAATGCTTGAACGCAATAAAAACTCGCATCGGACTGTTATTTTTTTAGAAAATTTCATGCTGCTCAGCTGGAAGGGTTTTCTACAGTACTTACCGGGATTGTCACAGCATATTTTTCTTTCATAACATGTGATCACACCGCGCTGCAAAATAATTGGATGATGGTTAAGCATGATATTTATTAGTAATAACATGACATGAGGGTGGTTAGGGATTAAATGTCCCCAAAAGCCAAGGGAGATTCTTTCATCCTCGAGACATCGCAGGCGGAGGGACTATTATTAACCTTTCGAGGCTTAATTGAACTTCTGTATCAAATTTGGCCCAGAGCAATGACGTAGACTAATCGGCGGTTTTCTAATGTGAGCTGGATTGTGTTTCAGGTTATTTGCTGTGCAATTTATAAGACGTTGGCTTCCGAGTTGGCGTTCTTTTACTTTGCTACATCGTGCTGACGAGTCCAAAATAGAACAAAACAGCTGTCAACGATAGCACATCCTGGCTCTCTCTAGCTGTATCATGATGATTTTGTGATAAGCGTCTTGTTTCCTACGTAGTATTCAGCTATTCCTTATATTTCATGATTTGTAGAAATAATAATACAGTTTCTAGTGCACTTTGGAAATAATTTGCACGAGAATCTTTTTGAAAGAGTCTTTTATTGTCTTTTCAGACCTTAAATTCGATAAACCACTAGTCTACTCCTCGTGCTTTCATACCTGATAAAACACTCCCACCCGTTTATCAAACATTACAAATATTTATGCATATCACTACAAGCTTCATTGTTCATCATTTGTAGGTATTATGCAAATGTATTCATATATAGAAGAGAGACTGTTGTTTCTATCATTGTACATTAGAATACCTTGGCAAGGCCATCCGTCTCCATACCATCAGCGGTTAGCTGCTGAACGAGCACCAGCAGTAGGATGCAGCAAATCATTATTTTGGTGTTCATCTTCAAAGATCCTTTGAAACAATAAGTTAGAGCTTTATTAGAATTATTAGATAGATAGTAAGGAAGGAAAAAAGCAAGTAGATTTATGATTGATTTTGATAGTTTTCGTTCAAACATTTGAATGAGCTAGACGCCTCTGAGAACTTAGATTGGGTTAATATTATACACACAACTTGTTCACGGTAATTACGCAATGTTACCCGTAACTGAGGTTATGGAATGTTTCACAAAAAAAATCGTTAAACTTGTCTAAATAAGGATCTTAAGCTGTTCTCCTCGTAATACTAAAATGATGATGTACGGAAATAAAGAGTTTTGCTTAGAAATTAAGCCATATTTCTGCAATCTTCTGTAATACGTCAATTCAGAAAACTGTTCAATACACACATAAGAAGGCCTCAAATTATGACAACTAGACTTATAGTACACTCTACAAAATTACTCGATTCTGATTAGTCTAAAGGAGTACAATTAGAGCGTTAATTGGTATTCCGTAGGAGTACCAATTAGATCGCTATGGAAACACAGCCAAAACCGGCAAATTTCCCCAGTGAAATTCCCAAAAATTCAGTGTTTTATAGATTAAAATGGAAAAATTTCAGAAAACTGTTCAATACACACATAGGAAGGCCTCAAATTATGATAACTAGACAAATTCAAGACTGTTGTCCTTTGTGGTTTTCTCGAAAAATAAATTCAACACCACATGTACAACTGTACAATATGTAGAAAAGAGCTAACAATAGTTTGAAAGCAAATTTCTTTCCGTTTAGCGAAAAATCACAGCGAGTAGAGGCTCGTTTTTTGTTTTAAAATTAAAGACAGTCCGATTTTGTTTCGTTTTCAATCCTGTCCAAATTTATGGTTAACTTGGATAGTTTTCGTTAAGACTTGTCTTAAGGCAAGACGCTCTAAGAGCTTAGACTGCGTTCACACGAAAATTTAAAAAAAATTTTCGGTACTGAAGCGGAATTTTTGTTTTTGTTTTTGTCTTACAAGCATTTATTAAGCTCTAATCGGCTGTTGTATCAAAACGTGGGACCGACTTACTACAGAGTTAAGTTCCAATTAGTGTAAAGCCCAGGACGAATTGCTCAAAACCCGGAGATCCACCCTTGAAACTTCTTCCTTAGGTTCTTACTTTTTTTCTTGAATTTCAAAGATGTTTAGTTACTAACGAGATATTTTCTTTAAAAAGGTACACGTTTACAAACCTTTAAATGTTCGTCCAAACTGTCCAAGTGAATGTGCAGAATAAACTGTAGCTGTGCTCTGTTATTAAGCTAATGTATAGTAAGATGTCTGAATCTATGTAGACTTATCATTCGATGATTGGCTCTTAACTATTTTTTTAATACTTGACTGATAGAAAACAAACAAAAACATAGCTTCTCACAGAACTTGCAGAAGTTCTCCACTTCAGATAAGGGTTAGGTGCACTTTAAGTTTTTTTTCGATACTTGACTGAATAGCAAATCAGTTCTTTTCTGATTTCCTCTTTTACCCTCGAGCAGAAAAAGAATAGACTTTTCTCGTTAACAACGGCAGTCAAAAGCCGACATTTGCATATTTGTGTCTGAAATTAAATAACATAGAAATGATAACGATGAAGAAAATAGAATGAGAACGAGGATACAAACTTAAAATGGAAAGAATAAGTGAAAGAGGAAGAGAAAAACGACTCGTGCACGTGGTCTGACATAGGGTCATAATATTGTTAATTAGTACCAAATACAGTTATTTCTGTTTGCTTGTTATTGTCGAAGTTTGTGCGTTTACAGATTTTCCACTGAGTATGTAGAAGGAGGAATGAAAAATTATGGGGGAAAATTTCAAAATCTTTTTTTGGAAGTAAAATAAATCAGTATTGAAACAAAGACGATGGTATCCCAAGCTACCCAACACGTCCTCTCCAATGTAGTCAGCTATTTTGAATATAAAATAGGTATTAAAATATCAAAAATATCAAAGTGGTTTATTAGGCCGTCTCATATCATAGCTATAGGCTAATTTTTAATTACAACATTTTGCTCATTGGCATAAGGTTTAAACTTAAGAAAAATACAAACCTAAACCTTAAATCACATTGATATAAGTAATCTTCGAAATTCTTTGCTTTTACATGAAATACTTTTCGAGATATCAGCTTCCAAAGTTACTGGGTGGAAAAAACACTAATGAGCCCATACCATCTTTGTAAAATTTAGAGGTTTTTTAAAAATCTCAAAATCTATTTCATGTGTGAAGCTAAAAAAATTAAAATAAGCTAATTTTGTCATGCTCTTTTGATATTCAGAAAGGGTTTGGAGTAAAGTTTGCTTAAAAGTGAAATTCATATTCTAATGAAGCAAAATGTAAACACTGACGTCACCAAATATTGGTCTATAGATATCATCACGTGCATTTTCCGTAAGTCATTTTCTGTCCTTAACCTTTCTTGAAACTCAAATAATTTCGATCATCTTTTCAGAAAATACGAAGAGACTCGCATGCGACAAATTGTCGCTAGAAATTTTTCCATCTGACATGAAAATATAGCTAATTAATCTTGGAGCAATTTTCACCCATCTCACATGAGGAGCAGGAGATAGACTTGGGCGTAAGTACCTGGTTGCTATGCGCGGCATTAATTTTTCTCAGTTGTTGACTAAATCTTATTAAAAGAATATCATTGGTTTTAAAACTGTGCTGAGATGAAAACTTGAAATGTTAACCCTTGTGAGAAAATGATTTCTTATTTGGAAGTAATAACATGTTGGTTTAACCAACCCTTTCAGTTCGTATGTGCTCTCCGTTATGGGATATCTTTTCTACCGAACTGATAAATGCTGGTACGTTCTAAATGCAGCGATATCGAGTAAGTCCCCTAAAAGTTTTTAGGGTGGTATTATACGTCCCAATTCACAGAACAATCTAAACAAGTACAATTAGAAGATTAGAAGATAAGTACTTTCAACTTACCCGTACCCTATATTTTTGTCCCAGCAGGATCTTTAAATGACCCACAAGTTGATGTAGATTGCTACTATCGAGGAGTTAATAGGATTAGTGCTATAAAAAGCTAGTGGAAATTTAAAACTGAACCTAAAGTAGAACTGAGTTAGAACAGTTAGAAGAAAGAGACCCAGTAAAACAAAACAAAACACACAAAAACACATCCTCTCAAAGAATCAGGCGAGCCAACAAATTCTGCTGCTTTCAGGCACATCAACCAAGAAAGCAATAGGAAAGATTTAAAATTTTTGAATTTACTACAAACGTTTAGACAAACAAACAGAAACATAGCCCCTCGCAGAACTTGCAGAAGTGTTACACAGCACTATAGTTTTATATAAAATTGGAAGTCAGATAAGGGTTAGATACACTTTAACTTTTTTCGATACTTGACTGAATAGAAAATCAGTTCTTGTCTGATTTGCTCATTTACCCTCGAGCAGAAAAAAATAGACTTTTCTTTTAAAACAACGGCAGTCAAAAGCGGACATTTGCATATTTGTGTCTGAAATTGAATAACATAGGAATGATAACGATGAAGAAAATAAAATGAGAACGAGGATACGAAATAAAAAAAAGAAAGAAGAAGTGAAAGACGAAGAGAAGGAAACGACTCGTGCACGTGGTCTGACATAGGGTCATAATATTGTTAATTAGTACCAAATACAGTTATTTCTGTTTGCTTGTTATTGTTTGTGCGTTTACAGATTTTTCACTGAGTATGTAGAAGGAGAAATGAAAAATTATGGGGAAAAATTTCAAAATCTTTTTTTGGAAGTAAAATAAATCAGTATTGAAACAAAAACGATGGTATCCCAAGCTACCCAACACGTTCTCTCCAATGTAGTCAGCTATTTTGAATGTAAAATAGGTATTAAAATATCAAAAATATCAAAGTGGTTTATTAGGCCGTCTCATATCATAGCTATAGGCCAATTTTTAATTACAACATTTTGCTCATTGGCATAAGGTTTAAACTTAAGAAAAATACAAACCTAAACCTTAAATCACCTTGATATAAGTAATCTTCGAAATTCTTTGCTTTTACATGAATTACTTTTCGAGATATCAGCTTCCAAAGTTACTGGGTGGCAAAAACACTAATGAGCCCATACCATTTTTGTAAAATTTAGAGGTTTTTTTTAAAAAACCTGCTTCTCTCAAAATCTATTTCATGTGTGAAGCTAAAAAAATTAAAATAAGCTAATTTTATCATGCTCTTTCGATATTCAGAAAGGGTTTAGTGTAAAGTTTGCTTAAAAAAGAAATTCATATTCTAATGAAGCAAAAATGCAAACACTGACGTCACCAAATATTCGTCTGTAGATATCATCACGTGCATTTTCCTTAAGTCATTTTCTCTCCTTAGTCTTTCTTGAAAGTTAGTTTGAAAACATAAAAAAAATATGAAAAGATTTCCATGATAAAAGGCTTTAGTTTAACTATAGTGGATCCAATCATATCCTGGAGGATCCAACTATATCCTGGAGGATCCAACCATATCCTGGAGGATCCAACCATATTCTGGAGGATCCAATCATATTCTGGAGGATCCAATCATATCCTGGAGGATCCAATCATATTCTGGAGGATCCAATCATATCCTGGAGGATCCAATCATATCCTGGAGGATCCAATCATATTCTGGAGGATCCAAAATCATATCCTGGAGTATCCAATCATATCCTGGAGGATCCAAACATATCCTGGAGGATCTAATCATATCCTGGAGGATCCAAAATCATATCCTGGAGGATCCAATCATATCCTGGAGGATCCAATCATATCCTGGAGGATCCAAAATCATATCCTGGAGTATCCAATCATATTCTGGAGGATCCAAACTCATATCCTGGAGGATCTAATCATATCCTGGAGGATCCAAAATCATATCCTGGAGGATCTAATCATATCCTGGAGGATCCAATCATATCCTGGAGGATCCAATCATATCCTGGAGGATCCAATCATATTCTGGAGGATCCAATCATATCCTGGAGGATAAAATCATATTCTGGAGGATCCAATCATATCCTGGAGGATCCAATCATATTCTGGAGGATCCAATCATATCCTGGAGGATCCAATCATATTCTGGAGGATCCAATCATATCCTGGAGGATCCAATCATATCCTGGAGGATCCAATCATATTCTGGAGGATCCAATCATATTCTGGAGGATCCAATCATATCCTGGAGGATCCAATCATATCCTGGAGGATCCAATCATATCCTGGAGGATCCAATCATATTCTGGAGGATCCAATCATATCCTGGAGGATAAAATCATATTCTGGAGGATCCAATCATATCCTGGAGGATCCAATCATATTCTGGAGGATCCAATCATATTCTGGAGGATCCAATCATATCCTGGAGGATCCAATCATATCCTGGAGGATCCAATCATATCCTGGAGGATCCAATCATATTCTGGAGGATCCAATCATATCCTGGAGGATAAAATCATATTCTGGAGGATCCAATCATATCCTGGAGGATCCAATCATATCCTGGAGGATCCAATCATATTCTGGAGGATCCAATCATATCCTGGAGGATCCAATCATATCCTGGAGGATCCAATCATATCCTGGAGGATCCAATCATATCCTGGAGGATCCAATCATATTCTGGAGGATTCCAATCATATCCTGGAGGATCCAAACAATTCCTGGAGGATCCAATCATATTCTGGAAGATCCAATCATATTCTGGAGGATCCAATCA
This sequence comes from Anthopleura sola, assembly GCA_023349425.1. Taxonomy (NCBI): domain Eukaryota; kingdom Metazoa; phylum Cnidaria; class Anthozoa; order Actiniaria; family Actiniidae; genus Anthopleura; species Anthopleura sola. Next base: position 272,426 of record JALHLI010000062.1, on the reverse strand, counting down.
TATCCTGGAGGATTCAATCATATCCTGGAGGATCCAATCATATCCTGGAGGATCCAGTCACATTCTGGAGGATCCAATCATATTCTGGAGGATCCAATCATATCCTGGCATAGGAATAAGAATATATGGGTTATGATAAGCCGAAGTTTAAAGTTTATTAATACACTGAGCCTTTAAATTCTCTTAACTTGAATGACAGGCTTGGTGTCGTTTCCATTTTTGGCTTTTTTGTTTTTTTTCCGCTGACGCTGATGATTCTCATATACACATGCGCATGCTTTGTAGCACTTGCTTATCTCTCCTGATGCCAAAAAATACCGTGTTTCAAAGTATTTTAAGACATAAGACCGAATAAAAACTTAATTCTGACTTTTACCCCTAGCTGTTCTATGTATACGCCGCGAATGGTCTTTTGAAAGCACGTCCCACATGGAAAGAAATAACCATTGTAACAAAACCATCAGCGACACAATCGACATACCGGGTGTGCTGGTCATAGCAAGGGGTTAATCATCTACGGTCTAGGGGCCGACTAACCTCTCCCTTAGGCTTCGGCCGAGCTTCCTGATCAGTCAGTAATGTCCTCCCGGGATAGCGGTGTTGGGGCCGAAATCTTCAGCATAGCCGTAAGTCCATACAATGCTTCAGCAATCGATGTCTGGAAGTATGGTCCTGGTTAATCAAGCAATAAAAAACATACTGATCTCAAAAACCTTAATCTTTCGTTTTGAAAGGACAAGAGGAATTCTAAATGCGTATCTTGCTCTTAGTACTTTTTTCTGATCATACTTCAGTCCTTGCTTAGCTGGATAGATCATATATATTTTCATTTTTTTCAATGAATGTTAAAAACTGCCGAGCTTGTCAAAGTATCTTGGACGTATGAAATACTGACACTTAATTAGCAGATTCATTTCATGATTGTTTGATATATTTCTCAACCAATAGAGTACAAAATAAAACATGATAAAAGAGAAAGAAAGAAAGGAAGGAAGAAAATAAGAAAGAAAAGAAGGAAGGAAAGAAGGAAGGAAGGAAGGAAGGAAGGCAGGCAGGCAGGCAGGCAGGCAGGTAGGAAGGAAGGAAGGAAGGAAGGAAGGAAGGATCAAAAATACAAAATCATGCATACCATTAGGTACCAAACCAAAATACGGTATGGTTTTTTTCACTAACTATCAAACAATGAAGTAAATATCAATTCACTGATAGTGTCATCTTCATTGAACTGAGATGTATTGCGTGGGCGCATAGGTATAACAATGTACACCAGATGGATTTGATGAACGCATAGGAATGAGAATGTACACGAGATGGATTGGATGAACGCATAGGAATGAAAATGTACACGAGATGGATTGGATGAACGCATAGAAATGAGAATGTACACGAGATGGATTGGATGAACGCATAGGAATGAGAATGTACACGAGATGGATTGGATGAACGCATAGGAATGAAAATGTACACGAGATGGATTGGATGAACGCATAGGAATGAGAATGTACACGAGATGGATTGGATGAACGCATAGGAATGAGAATGTACACGAGATCGATTGGATAAACGCATAGGAATGAAAATGTACACGAGATGGATTTGATAAACGAATAGGAATGAGAATGTACACGAGATCGATTGGATGAACGCATAGGAATGAGAATGTACACGAGATCGATTGGATGAACGCATAGGAATGAGAATGTACATGAGATGGATTGGATGAACGCATAGGAATGAGAATGTACACGAGATCGATTTGATGAACGCATAGAAATGAGAATGTACGCGAGATCGATTGGATGAACGCATAGGAATGAGAATGTACGCGAGATCGATTGGATGAACTAATAGGAATGAGAATGTACACGAGATCCATTGGATGAACGAATAGGAATGAGAATGTACACGAGATCGATTGGATGAACGCATAGAAATAAAAATGTACACGAGATGGATTGGATGGACGCATAGGAATGAGAATGTACACGAGATGGATTGGATGAACGCATAGGAACGAGAATGTACACGATGGATTGGATGATTGCATAGGAATGAGAATGTACACGAGATGGATTGGATGAACGCATAGGAATGCGAATGTACACGAGATCGATTGGATGAACGCATAGGAACGAGAATGTACACGATGGATTGGATGATTGCATAGGAATGAGAATGTACACGAGATGGATTGGATGAACGCATAGGAATGCGAATGTACACGAGATCGATTGGATGAACGCATAGGAATGAGAATGTACACGAGATGGATTGGATGAACGCATAGGAATGAGAATGTACACGATGGATTGGATGAACGCATAGGAATGAGAATGTACGCGAGATCGATTGGATGAACGCATAGGAATGAGAATGTACACCAGATCGATTGGATGAACTAATAGGAATGAGAATGTACACGAAATCGATTGGATGAACGCATAGGAATGAGAATGTACACGAGATCGATTTGATGAACGCATTGGAATGAAAATGTACACGAGATGGATTGGATGAACGCATAGGAATGAGAATGTACACGAGATGGATTGGATGAACGCATAGGAATGAGAATGTACGCGAGATCGATTGGATGAACGCATAGGAATGAGAATGTACACCAGATCGATTGGATGAACTAATAGGAATGAGAATGTACACGAAATCGATTGGATGAACGCATAGGAATGAGAATGTACACGAGATCGATTTGATGAACGCATTGGAATGAAAATGTACACGAGATGGATTGGATGAACGCATAGGAATGAGAATGTACACGAGATGGATTGGATGAACGCATAGGAATGAGAATGTACACGAGATGGATTGGATGGGCGCATAGGAATGAGAATAAATGTAAACTGACAATGACTTCTGTTAAACTGCTCTAAAACTTTATATTTTATGACAGTAAAAATTATAATTATAGACCTAATTTGTCTAGGCGTTTTGTTAACCAAATTTCAGACCAAGTGTCATTCCCTAGAGTATCATTTGTTTGTTTAACAGTTGCACATGAGAAGACACATGAATATGGATACGACTCAAACAAAGAATCTTATTCTCAAGAGAACGACACGTGGTCTGAAATGAGAAAACATTACGCGCAAGATGAAGATGTCAAATTTGATGCAAGTGAGCTAAATCGATATGCTTGATTGGTCGTAAGAAAGCAGCGTATTCAACTCGTACATAATCAAAATGTTTAGCAAGGATGTGCTCCTTCTAAGGAAAACTTAATTCTAGATTTCAAAAATGAAGTTTAAAATCTCAGTGCATTTTTAAATGCTGTTTAAATCCATGGAATGTTTTCTTGATTGGTCATTGAGATTAGAATAAAAACAATCGTGTATATTATTATTGTTTAAAAAATGCTTAAAAAGCGTAAAATTAAGCTAAAAAAAACTCCCAACAAGCTCAAACTAGAATAAAATTGAACTCTACACTAGAACCCTAGTGTGTGTGTTACAATATCCTTTATCAAACCAGCTGAGTTGACCTTCAGAACGAACTCAAGGTCAACCAATCAGAATTGAGGATTCATCATTGTATTTTGATTAACATTTCCCATGTGTCCCTGCTCGGAAAATGCTAACCAAAAATAGTTGACCCATAATTCCTTTAGGGGAACGCGATCAACTCAGCTGGAAATTAAAGGTCTTCACAATACTGAGTAGGCTAGACTGAATAATGAATAAATTGTATGATGCCTTTACAGATTTTTTTTTTCTTTTTGTAATTTGAGTATATGTCTGTCTGTCTATATTTCTATATAGCAGAGTTCATTGGTTGGCTGATAGGATTCTCTCTGGTACTGAGTGTTGGTCTACCTGAGACTCGAACCACAACCTCTCCCAGAACAGACCGACTCTCTTACCAACTGAACCAACCGGGAAGCTGCATGAAATCATGGTTTATTTACTGTGGGGAGTTTTCAAGTGTCTCTATGATTTCTGCCATGGAAGGACGTTCTTCTGGGTTCTGTTGTAAACATCTTCTGATCAGGTTCCTGAACAAATTGTTGGTCACCATGGCAACTTGTACATTTCTGCCTTCTACGTCAGGCATTTGACGAACGTTCATCTCGCACAGCAGAACTCCAAAGCTGTACACATCAAGCTGTAGAGAAAGAGTAACATACAGTAAAAACCCGCATAAAAGAACCAGTGGATTAAGAACCACCAGGCTGAAATTTAGCCAATGAAGCACCCAATACAGCTATTTCAAAAAAGGTTGGTGAAGGTTTTGTGGCTTGTTGCTTGTTACATACCAAGCCCGAAATGCAGTATTCCAGGTGATGTGAATTCGAGCAACGAAAGTCATGACGATGTGGAATTTAACTAAGATTTGTCTGCAGGTATTTCCAGGATATTTTTTCTGTGCTGACATTATTTACATATGAATATAATACACTTCAAGCTTGGTAACATGCAGCATGTCACAAGCAACAAAACCTTTACCAACCTTTTTTGAAATTAGCTGTATACAAGAACCACTTCACCGTGGCAAACAAGACAGGTTCTTATATGAAAAGTATAAAGATTTAACAAACATGCTGTTCAAGGGTCATTGGGAATACATTAAGTCAATGATAAATAGAATTAGTTATAGTACTCAATGAGGATATTTTATCATTCAGAGGATTCTGAATTATGAGCAATTATTGGTCGAGGTTGAGCAAAATATCGTGATTTGTTAGTGGCGAGCAAGCAATTACTTGCCTGCAAGACACTAACAAATGTCGATATTTTGCGATAACCGAGTTCAATAATTGTTTTATCATTCAAATATTTTTTTCTAATATTTGAGGGGCAGTGTGAGTCAAACAATAACAAAGAAGTCAGCTCATTTTTTCAGGGAAGCGAGCCATTGTCAAATACAGCGTTACTGCACATGAGCAAACCGTTATTTGCAGTAAGATGGCTCTGCACCGTAATGCGCATGAGCAGACCGTTATTTGTAGGTAGTTATCTGCAGTTCTCTCGGCCAATCAAAATGAGGGGAAAAATGATTTCAATGATAACAATTATTATTGGTGTGATATATTGTATTACGATATAACGATACAGCTAGGAAGAAACAACATAACAATTGCTTTTGTCTTGTAAATAAGAACCTGTTAAGAACCTACTCAGCCTGATTTCTCACTAGATACCAAATATATAAGAACCATTACAGCCTGACTTGGGAAAATAGTTGTTCCTTTATACGGGTTTTTACTGTATCATCTAGTTTAGTGTGTGTGTTGGAGTGCAAATCGACATGAAATGAAATGCACGTTGTACCTTTGGTGATTGTCTGGACGTCTGTGCCTCAGGAGCAGAGTAGATAACCGCACCAGGACTAGCCGTCATGGACTGCTGCAGGAAGTTGGCCGTGCCATAATCCGAGACTTTGGCCCGCCAAAGAGTGACGTGTTTCCATAACAACACATTAGCACTGCTGATATCTCGGTGAATGATTGGAGCTGGATGACTGAGATGTAAGTAGTTTAACGCTTTGGCCACATCTAGTGCAGTAGTCGTGATCTCAGGAGGTTCCAGTGGCCGATTATGTAAAACTTCTCTTAAACTAGCGTCCAGTAGTTCAGTCACAAAAAGAGGACTTTGGTCATCGTTTGTTGCACCAATGAACTGCAAAAGACAAGGATGACGACATCTTGATGCAATATTCATCTCTCGTTCAAACAGACTTCTGTTGTGATGAGAGAGAATAAGGTGATGGATTTTCTTCACAGCAACTTTACATCCCCGAAATGTTCCTTCTTTCACCTCGCCCCATGCTCCGACACCAATTACGTTATCAGACAATATTATTTCATCCCTACGTACGACCCAATCACGTGTGGACTCTATAGGTCTTTGGTAGTCTTCATAGGCTTGTCGTACTGTGGTCAGCGTAGTTTCAAGTTCGTGTGATCTTTCCTCGCTGCTTTGAAGGCGACTCTCTGTTTCTTGGTGTGCTTGTGTTTCTTCAACTAAAGTTGCCTCAAATTCTTCTAATCTCTGCTCGTAGCTGCGAAGACGTCTCTCTGTTTCCTCGTGTGCCCTTCGTTCTGCAGCCAAGGACGTCTCCGATAGATTTAAACTCTGCTCTTTACTGCGAAGGCATCTCTCGGTTTCTTCTAATCTCTGCTCTTGACCGTGAAGGCGTCTCTCTGTTTCCTCGTGTGCCCTTCGTTCTGCAACCAAGGACGTCTCCGATAGATTTAAACTCTGCTCTTTACTGCGAAGGCATCTCTCGGTTTCTTCTAATCTCTGCTCTTGACCGTGAAGGCGTCTCACTGTTTCCTCGTGTGCCCTTCGTTCTGCAGCCAAGGACGTCTCCGATAGATTTAAACTCTGCTCTTTACTGCGAAGGCATTTCTCTGTTTCTTCTAATCTCTGCTCTTGACCGTGAAGGCGTCTCTCTGTTTCCTCGTGTGCCCTTCGTTCTGCAGCCAAGGACGTCTCCGATAGATTTAAACTCTGCTCTTTACTGCGAAGGCATCTCTCTGTTTCTTCTAATCTCTGATCTTGACTGTGAAGGCGTCTCACTGTTTCCTTGTGTGCATTTCGTTCTGCAGCCAAGGACGTCTCCGATAGATTTAAACTCTGCTCTTTACTGCGAAGGCATCTCTCTGTTTCTTCTAATCTCTGCTCTTGACTGTGAAGGCGTCTCTCTGTTTCATGCAATCTTCGCTTGTTACTGCGAAGATGTGTCTCTGTTTCTTCTCTTGCTTGTCTTTCGGCAGCAAAAGATAACTGCAGTTCATGTGATCTCTGCTCGCTGCTATGAAGACGCCTTTCTACTTCGCGTATTTTTCTTTCTTTAGTTAAAGATGTAACCAGTTGAGCAAAAAGTCCATCGCTTTTCTGACCAATACATTCTTCTGTTTCCATTGCCAGAAATATTGGACATTGTCAGCGGTGTTACGCATGAATGAAAATGAAGTGGTTTTCTAGAGGAAAAATATAACTACATGGTTTCCAAGCACATATTTATATTCAACTATGATGTTAGTAAAACAATTCTTGCCAAAAAATAGTTACTTGACAATCAAAAGAACAACTATTATTTTTCTGTTGATAAGCCTTACCACAGGAAGCCCATAAAGGAAAAAAAACAAGTTTCAAACCTAAATCGTTAATTTAAGCTTCCTTATTTTTATCTCAGCAGTCAATAGGAGCTTGTAAAAACAAAATGGCGATATTTAGGGGGTTTTGAAGCTGTTTGGAGCAGTTCTCTGTGATTTCTTGTCATTTTTAACTGAAAACTACGAGCTAACAACGCGTCGAATCGCTTAAAATTTAACCTAACTTCAAGCTTCTTGGGAACCTACATTCTGAAGGCATGCTGTCTATTTTGAGCGGTTTTGGATTTATTAAACACTCGTTTGGTGATATCGAGGTGGAGCTCTTTTACTTTTAAATTTTTTCGAGCTCAAATAAGACGATTTTGGGGTCAAGTGTGGCCAGATTTATAGGCGATGTATGGAATCTAGAGCTTTCAAAGCCTTTCAAAGGCAAGTAGTCCGGGAACCAATATGTCGCATGATTCAATGATAATTTTAAGCTTATTTAGTAGCTTGTAGGGTGGGTTGTTTGTCGCGATGTGGAGCTCAGAGGAAATAAAACCCTATTCGCCGTAAATAGAGGAAGCTCTTTATTCCCCATACATTTCCTATAAGACTCGGCGGCTATTTTGTAAGCTGAAACGCATCATTGCGCATGTATGAGCAGGCTCATGTCCCATATTTCTGGGAATGCTACAAGAAGAAATTTTAATTAACTGTATTTAATAGTTCTAAATCTCTGTGATTGGCTTACTAGAGTGAAAATACTAGATCTGTGAAACAGTATTGTAATATGCAATTAGCTCTAATTTGTAGTAAATAGCTTTACTGATTTAGTGCAAAGTGCGAAATAAATTGCTACTGTTTTACAGATTAAGTGTGAGTACTCTAGTAAACGAGCTAGCAATACAAAAAAATACGTTTAATCGAAGTTATGTCTGTCTTAAAGTGAACAAAAACAATTTTTCGACTTTAACGACTTGCTAAAGAAGATTTAGCGAGGGAAGATTCTTAAAATCTTACTTTGAAGTTTCGTGACTGAAACTTCAGTGAGAGAAAAAGTGGCCTGTAGACCAGAAAAACCTGATTATACTGCAAGAATAATATTTCAGTTCCGTAGAAAACACTTTATAGAAGGTAAATTCATTAATGTTAACAAATATTTCGTTAAAAATGTGTAAACTAGCTGGAGAAACTCTCAGACAAGCCAAGGACGTTGCTTCGGCAAACATTGTCAGAAAAACTGTCACGTTTTTGTCACGTTTTTAGCACTATATATACTATTTATGTGAGCTCCACTTTTAGGCAGTGCCTAAATCTATATGATTTTTTAACCGATTACCACAAACCGCAATTTATTATGGGCAATGTGAAAGTAGAGAATAGCCCACTTTCGATATTGTGGTTGAGTGATCACGCACAAAGCAATACAAGACGAGGCTCCGGGGAAACAATGGAGTAATCCTGATATATTCTTTTATTTCCCCGAAGCCTCTCCTTGAATTGCTTTGTTAGTGATCACTCAACCACAATATCGAAAGTGGGTTAAAACCTTGAACTTGATCTTGTCGAGGATGTAGTTTATCTACTGCAACAAAAATACCACGGCCTGCCGGGCAGGTGAAATATCTTTTCTTTTTAAATATTCCATCACCCACATCTTTATGACATCCGGGCACTGATTCCTAGCAAGATATAAACAAATAGTCAGTTAAAAGATAGCATATTTTAAAGTATGTAATGCATTTTTTAACTGAATTTGAACCAAGACAATATGAACTATTTTTTACTATATCTTATAACTTGTTTTCTTGTGATAAAGACCGAATGGTTGAAACGTTGTCTGCTTTCTTTCTTACATATATATTCACATTTTCTATCAAGAAAACAGACTATTGAATTCCTGTGAATCCTTCTCCTGGAAGTTCATCGTTGGTCTACCTTCTATATATCGAAGTTTTTTAATATACTTTATCATATATATTACATATTTACTTTATTACTATATTTTACTTTAAAAATATCTAATAAATAATCTTTTAGTGTGGATGATTGATGTGTCAGTATTTAAGGAAAACAATTGCCCTATATCACTATGACATATGTACATAAAACAATATATTGTTTTGACGCTAAGGATCATGGTTACCAGAAGAGACGAAATAGCAGAAAAACAAATGGAATCGCAATAAAATTTGGTTTATGAATGTTGAAAAGTGAGAACAGCGAAATATTACACTAAATATCGTGAACTAAAGAAGAATTGGCCTACATTTCTATTATTATGTAAACAAACCATGGCATCATTTTAATAATAGAAACAAAGTTCTATGACTCTACCGGTGAAATAGAGCACTTTGGATCGTGCAAGCTCTACTTCAAAAACAACCCTGGATTTTGTCAGATCTTTTTGAACTTCTTTTCTACATCTACAACAGAGCAAATCTCATGTCCTGGGTAAGTTTTATAGTTTTGTTATTTGAGGAATTGTTTAGGAACCTTTTTATTTCTTTCCTAAGTGAAACCAGACTGTTTTCGGGTCGTAGTTTTTGTCGCTTTTCGATCTACTGACTGACTGGAGGTTGCTTCGGCGTAAAACATTTTCGGCAAACTTACTCTAGCATTTCGCAAAGTATTTCCTCGAATTTTACTTCTTTTACTCCTTTTCAGAGAACTATTCTAGTTGTAAAATGTCTTTGGTTTAAATTTGACAGGAAGTTTTAGTTTAAGCTTATAACAAATAGTTCAAGCGTATTTGTAAACAAGAAAGCTTAGTCAGCAATGTTAGACAATTGTGCTGCGAATATCAACCTTGAGCAGGCACTCTACAGGTATATTTTGTGCCTCTTTTGTCTTTTTATTTAAAAAAACAAAACTTTGTTGAATGAAAATTCACTACGAAAGATTAAAACAATCTTGAAAATCTTGAAAATTGCCCATTTTGTGCAGATTTTGGAGTTAAAATGTAGTAGAGAAACTTTCATTTGTGAGCTGTCAATCACAAACCATGTCTTTACCGGTGAAATAGAGCATAGGTTTTTGGAATGAATTAGCCAATGAGAGCGCGCGTACTATCTAAGCTATATTATAAAGTGATATAGGGCATTCTCGTACCAAGACCCTATTCATTTCTGAATCACTAAATATCATTTTGTTTTAGTTGTTTTAGCCGGGTAGGCTACGTTTTCTGCCGGCACAAAAAAAAAAAAAAAAAAAAAAAAAACCGATTTAAATTCAATTAAACAATTGCCAAATAGTTATTGAAATCTATTGAATAACCATTTTTTGCATGTCAACAAAATGTAGGTTTAGTCTGGGGTAGGGTATATGAAATCAAAATTCTAGGTCTGGGATAGGGTCAGGGTTTTGAGGACCTGGCGGTACACCCCCACCCAAGTTGGGGTGGTAGTACCCCCCCCCCCCCCCCCTCGGTTGATACAGAATACTAATAAAGCTATTAGCATTCTGAATCGGATTATACAGAATACTAATTGGCTGAGCTGTATGGAGAATCAATACAGAGTTCTCATGTCACGTGACCCCATTTTTGTGATTTCATTGGGTCTGTTGAGGCTACCTCAACAACTTTGAGTTTCATGAAGTCTGTGTGTCCACCGTCCGTTTGTCCACTTTGTGTTTTTCCTAACCCACTAACCCCGCGTGCTGTGTTGTCAGTCCATGTGCTTCGTGTGCGACCCTTCATCAATTGGTAAGTGTTTGTTTTCTCTGCATTTTTCCTTTGTTTTGCTCTCTCATGTACTTTGTTTGTTCCTGATATGATGATGTTTAATTCAGGACCTTTTCCCTTGTTTCTTAGGATTTTACTGTGTGATTATTTAACCAAAATAAACGCTTTAGTTCCGCTAATAAGAATAAAAAACCTGCACCCTGCTATGTTAATCTAAACACAATAATCAATGTGGAATGCCCATACTAAACCATCTGACGTATGCATGCTCTAAATTACACTGCTGTTGAAATCGTTTCTTCAAAAATCAGTATCTTCATTAAAAATGAAGTTCCTAAGTAACATACAATATGAGTGGCAATGTTGTACATGGGATATACAATCACTCGCCTCTGGTTTGTGTTCGTATATCCCAACAACATTGTCACTAATATTGTATATATTACATGTACCATTTGGACTTTGGGTCAAAGTTTTAAAGTGCCTATGATACATCTGACTATAATATTCTCGGTATGGATTCTACATGATATGAGTTTTTCGATGACCTAAATGATTATATAGGTCGAGTGATCATGATGCCGTCCACAGGTATCCCAAGCTGGGCCGGTTTCTGTGGTTTCCTGTCGAACTTATAAGGCAATGTATGGCGATTTTTCGAAAAAATTAAAAATCAGTAAATAACACAAATAAATGTCCCTACTTGTGTTTCGTGTTTTGCTTTGAGTCTCTGTGAAGTTTCAGGTCATTTGCAGCAATATTGAGCGAGTATCGTGGTGGAGTATCCTTCGTACTTAAAAATCTGTATAGAATTACAATACATCTCGCTTGTTATTATTCTAGTGTGGACGGCATGTTTTTATTATCTAGGTTACTTATACTAGGTGTTGACAGATATAATAGGCCTATCTAGCTCCATTTTTACCTAGTGTGAACACAAGGTACGCTTCGATTCACCCAAAACAAAAGAATCAAGCGATCGTACTTTAAGTACAAGCGACCTCAACTCCCTAATCTTATTACTTCTGACAGCTCAGCCTTACTGTTGTTTACTCGGTGATAATTGACCAAGGCCAGCCATAAATGGATCTTATCTCAGTGTTTTGTTGCGGTTCTTAAACAGTTTTACTGTTTTACTTTGGGCTAATAACTCAACAACGTGACCGGTCAAAATGACCGGCAAGGCAGAGATTTGATCGGACAAGTTCAGATTCTGGCCGTTGACCGGCCGTTATTTTTAGCCCTGCTCATGTAGAATCTATATACAGAGAATAAATGTCAGATGTGTCATAGGCACTTTAATTAGACTCTGATCCTTGATAATATTCCCGGGGGGGGGGGGGGGGGGGGCAGGGACTCCCTTATAAAATGGGTACGGTATGCTCGACGGACGGATTGAAAAATGACCCTAAAAGGTACGCATAAATTAATTCAGGTATCGATTCCAGACCCTAAAAGGTACGACCACATTTAACAGATTTAAATTGTTGGGGTTAATAAAAACTATTTCTTTATAACACTTCTTCAATTTTTTTTTCGATGTTCGAATATTGACTCTAAAAGGTACGGCGTCATTTCAAGACCCTAAAAGGTACCACAGGGTTTTATTTTCGACCCTAAAAGGTCCGTCGAGCATACCTACCAACTTTATAAGGGAGTCCCCCCCCCCCCGGGATAATATTTATATTCAGTATAAACCTCATGGTCTGGCTGAGCTACTAGTGGTCTATTAGTGACAGCGGATCACTATAGTAGCGAAAAAGGCTGATTTTGAAATCCAAATCAAAGGCAAAAACAATTATCTAGTGGCAAAAACAATCAGTTATTTGACCAACTAGTAGGTTTATGCTAAACCAATTAGACCTCTCTCCTTCATGGTCTACTAGCTGCATTAACTCCAGTATAGTCAGTTCCAACTATAGATGCTTTGCACCATCACATGTTGGCAGCCATGACAGGAGGCAGGAACAATTGAATCTCGTCTAATCTGATTTGCATGAGAAAGAATTTGTATTGTATTGTATTGTATTGTATTGTATTGTATTGTATTGTATTGTATTGTATTGTATTGTATTGTATTGTATTGTATTGTATTGTATTGTATTGTATTGTATTGTATTGTATTGTATTGTATTGTATTGTATTGTATTGTATTGTATTGTATTGTATTGTATTGTATTGTATTGTATTGTATTGTATTGTATTGTATTGTATTGTATTGTATTGTATTGTATTGTATTGTATTGTATTGTATTGTATTGTATTGTATTGTATTGTATTGTATTGTATTGTATTGTATTGTATTGTATTGTATTGTATTGTATTGTATTGTATTGTATTGTATTGTATTGTATTGTATTGTATTGTATTGTATTGTATTGTATTGTATTGTATTGTATTGTATTGTATTGTATTGTATTGTATTGTATTGTATTGTATTGTATTGTATTGTATTGTATTGTATTGTATTGTATTGTATTGTATTGTATTGTATTGTATTGTATTGTATTGTATTGTATTGTATTGTATTGTATTGTATTGTATTGTATTGTATTGTATTGTATTGTATTGTATTGTATTGTATTGTATTGTATTGTATTGTATTGTATTGTATTGTATTGTATTGTATTGTATTGTATTGTATTGTATTGTATTGTATTGTATTGTATTGTATTGTATTGTATTGTATTGTATTGTATTGTATTGTATTGTATTCAGCTTCCCAGAGGGAAAGGACTCTATTGTATTGTATTGTATTGTATTGTATTGCAAAGCCTCTATAATTATAAACTTACTGACATATTTTAGGATTTTGTATTTACATATTAGATATGTATAATTGTGTCTTCCCAAAACACTGGGATGTAGAATTTTGAAGTATTTTATGACCAATACTGAGTTTCTTGTAAATATATCAGGGACGGTGGAGCACATTTTAAAGTGGGACGCCTCTTCTCTTTTTTGGAAGCACATTTTAAAGCCTGTGGTGGGGCTAGAATTTTTGTTTTACTATTTGACTAAAGTTCCTCCAGCCCCCCTTGGCTCCGCTGTCCCTGTCATAGTGTCTTTTCATACAATGCTTTACCTTGTCTAGCAGTTCTACGCCAAACCAAGTACCACTGGATGCACCTAAGCTTCCCTTGTAACGAATAACTCCTCGAAGTTCTAGATCTGTCTTTTGTTTTCTTATCTTCACAAAAACTTTACTACCAATATCCAAAGCATTTGCTTCCGTTAGACGATTCTTGTCTTTATAAATACACAATCTTTTTTCCAATGTCGTGACAGCAATAAGCAAGTCACCTTCGTTGTCTGTTAGCTGGCCAACATCCAGTTTAGAGCATTCTAATTCCATGTCCCCCCATGTAAGAGTGATCTTTTTAGGGTCTCTTGGCTGCTCTAATCCTGGTGAACACTCCAAGATTTCACCTCCATCAAGAGTTCCTTTAAAGTAAGACAATGGCTCGCTTCTTGCCACTAACTCCCCACTCCTGTCCTTCAGTAATATGTACCTGGGTGTGCTGGCCATGTTTTACAGATACATCAATACAAGGATTTAGAAACAGGAAGTAAAACAACCTCGATTCTGTGCTATTCACCACAGGAACCCCAGTTGAACTAAACTAACATAAACCACAGGAAACCCAGACTATTTTATTTTATTTTATTAGCTTCGCCAAATGACTAATTATGTGCAACAACAAAACACAACAAGAACAACGTAAGCCGGGCAGGGTAACCGCAACAGCCGTGGTAGGCCAATTACTACGGGCCCGTACTATCACTAATAAAACATATACCGAAACTATAAGATCAATAGCAGCAGGTTAAGGACAGTGTAAGGCTACGCGAGGTATTGCACTTCGCGCAAACAGTCTTATCCACTTTAAGAGAATGTATGTAGTAAATAGATTTTGTCAGGATTTTTTAGATTTTGCTAAGAATACTTTATTTAAACGGGAAAAATCTATCAGTATTAGAAAACACTGGTCTTAACAAGATGTCCAGTGAAGTCTATATCTTGTAGAGGGACTGTGGAAAGTAAGTGTGATGGGGAATGGGGGGAGGGAGGATAATGACATCCGAAAACAGGAGTCCCTAGTGGTGTTTGGGGCCATGTATGGCAAACCGATTGTAGCAATATTCAATTCAGCTCTTTTATTCAACGTTCAACCATATTTATTTATTTAAGAGGGCATGTCAGCAAAAACCAAACATCGGGTGGCAAGAGTCAAAAAATCGATTTCGCTCATATTTTAAACTTAGATAGGCCATGATGTAAGGAAAACAACTGTGTAGTTGGTTTGGTAAAATACCGCTTAGTTTTCGAGAAAATCGAAGTTAAAGATTTTCGACTAAATTTGCTAATTTTCGGCGGAAAATTTACATCAACTTTAACAGCTTCTCGCGACCATATGAATAATGCTACCGCTGTAATGACATTAAAGAGTAGTTAACTGGTATCTTAACAAGCAATTGGCAGAGTTTCAGAAATTTTGCTTTAATTTTTCAATTTTTACTCAATTTATTTTTGGAGCACATACAAAACCTCTCTTAAAGTAGGGTAAAAATAATGAGGATTTTTTCCATGTGCGACGAAACTTTTTTGCCAAAAAAACAACCCGAGCTAAAGTTGAAATAGTGATCTCTACCAATCATGTAAAATTTTCTTGGGGAAATTATTTTGCGCGCCGCATCACGACCTGAAAATTGTAAGAAAAACCGAAGATTTGATCTGTCGGCGAGACCAATCAATTTACATATTGTTTACTTATTTAGCATTCAAGCGGCTTCATGTTGACTTTATAAGAAGAGAATCATTTTTGACGACAAACTAGAAGTTCCTGCAATCATTCTGAAAGGATTTTGAATCAGTGAACACACACTATGAATTCATTTTGCTCAAAATTCAACGACTAACCCCGGGGACTATAAACCCAAGCATCAAATTAGTACGTCTGTGGCCTCAAAATCATAACACGGTTATTTTTATCAAAACATGCAAAATATTGGTTATAAACTGCCAAATTTCATTGTTGATTAAAGCTTGAAATTTAGGAAGACTTGGTTTTATATATTTTTTCGGTACTTTTCCTTTTGGATTTATACAACAAAACCGTGTCAAAATAATAACAAAGAACCTAGACAAATGTCTGGCACCAATTAGCGTGTCACGCGCGCCCATGAAATTGACATGTTTAAAAGACGGATTGCAATAAAATTCATTTAGATTGTTTTTGCGTTGCTTGTGTACAAAGTGTAGAAATATAATGGAGATTTGCTGCTCATTTAAATCGATTGTTGGCGGAATATGTGGATTTGATATGAAAGATCGAAAGCAAAGCACTACAGTTATATACCTTTGCAATGCAGGGTGTTATCACTCTGCATTAACTCTGCTTTCTTTACCAATGATAGCGAAAGCAACTGGGATCAAAATCCTACGTATCGATTTTTCAGACCCTCAAGGGGGAAAAGGAGCGTGTGACCGCAAGGCAGCTCATATTAAAAATCACATGAATAAATGTTTGAATTCAGGGAAAGATATCGAGAATCCAGAGCAAATGAAGGCAGCAATCGAGTCTTTTGCAGGCATTCCTGGAGTGAAAGTTATAGTGTGTGCTTTACAGGCTAGCCGTGAGGGCGTTACAGCGGGGAAATGGAAGGGTATTAGCCACATCAACAACATAGAGTATAAAAGCGAGTCCATGGCAGTGTGGAAGGCATACGATACTGGTCCAGGAAAAGACCTGCCTTTGAAGAACTTTCGTCTGCCCTCAACAGTACCAAAGCTAATACATAACAAGGAAACCGCTGACCCGAATCAAGTGTCATTCATTACAGTGAAAGCAAGGGTACAACCAAAGAAATTGAATGAAGAACATGACGTCGAAAATGAAAGCGAAGAAAGCAGTGAGGAAACACCTGACACCTCCAGCAAATTGTTTTATTGTCCCGAAGAAGGCTGCATTAAGTCATTCCAAAGGTACTCTTCCCTAGAAAAACATTTGGATTGTGAAAACCATAAATACGCACTAGAACATGAAACACTTTATGACAGGGCAATGAAGTTGTATGCAACCAAACTTGATGAAGGAGCCAGTAAAAACCCAGAATCAAGACAAAGCGACGATTTGCCACAATATGATATTGGCCCTGAACTCCAGATGGGCTGGGCCCTAAAATCCACCGCTAAGAAAACGCGTTTTTCTGATATGCAGAAAAAATATCTAGTTGGTCTATTTGATGCTGGTGAACAAACAGGCTAAAAAGCCGATCCAGCTGATGTATCAAGAGCAATGAGATCGGCCAGACACAGCGACGGTTCACGTCTTTTTAACAAGAACGACTTTCTAACACAACAGCAGATCGCAAGCTTTTTCTCGCGCTTGGCGAAAAAGAGGAGAAAAAACGCAGCCGAAGATGAAGATTATGATGACGGCGATGATGATGATGACGATAGTGATGGTGATGACGATGAAGATGATGATGATGATGATGATGATGATGGTGATGATGACGATGACGATGACGACGACGATGACGATATCAACAAAATCGATTTCGAAACGGAAAAGGAAAAAGAAATCCAGGAATTGTCGATAACCTTGATGGACACGATAGGATTAAAGCACCCAATAATGTTCGAAAGGCATAATAAATGTGAATTAACAAGCCAAAGAAAACTTTCGAAATTCTCTGTTCACATGTTACAAGAAATCTGTACTTCACTTGATACCTCTGACAGTAGATATGAAATGACAGTTGAGCGCCAGGGGCCCCCACGGGGCTGGCTAATCCTACATCAAACCAGCTCCGGAGCGGCTCCGGAGCCAAAGGGGGGGGGGGGGGGGGTGGGGGGGGGGGGGGGTACATTCCAGATTAGGCCGGATGACGTCACCTTTTTGGATTTTTCTTCTAATATCTTTTGCTTGATTGCTTCTCGGATTCGCCTCACTGCGACAACCGCGGTCGATATGCAAATACTGATTAAACTTAATGCATCAAGAATTCGGACTTTTTATTTAATTTTTGGTAAAATAAATTTATGTCATTCACAAAGTGTAAACATCGAAAACTGTAAACTCCTTGACAGGGAATCGAACCCCGGTCACTTGCTCTCTGTTGCTCTGCCAACTGAGCTACCGTGAGTTCTATGCTTGACTATTCTAATAAAGCTATTTTACCGTTTCCAAGTATAATCTACCTGAGAGTTTATCTAAATAATGAATGAACCGATGAGTTCTGCTGACCCAAGGTCTATTCAATTTGGCGTCCCTCAGGGTTCGATATTGGGCCCACTACTTTTCATAGTGTATATTGATGATCTGCCAGCACGCGCCATAACATCTCTTAATTTTTATTACCAATTCTAAACGTTTGAATTTTAAATCCTCGTCTCATGTGAGAATTAGAATAGCTCTTAACATATGATGAGTACATATCATAACAATATAGACTCTTCAAAAAAGAGTTTTCAAAGTTTTTAGAATAGGTATTTATGTTTAATCATTCGATTTGTATAATTAGTAACACACCGATGACTTTTACCTCTTGCTTATGAGTTGTTTTTTTTTAGAAATCAATTTTTTTTAGTTTTTTCCCAATCCATGAAACGCGCGTCAAGACCTTAGTACCACCGAAGGGGAACCCGATCTTCACCATACATGAAGAAATGAAACAGGGGATCATGGCATGCTCGAAAACTGCTGAGCTTTTTGTTTATTCTTTTTCAGATCACCGGTTCTGACCGGTTTTGGATCGGTCGGCTGTTATATTAGTACATTTATGTACTCATAAATACATAACTTTATTGCTTTTGCCCTCTTATTTCATGTCTCCCGATACTCTGAAGTAAGATACGCAGGGATTTTTTTTATAAACTTTTATTACTATAACTAAACAAACTCGATATACAAATTCAACAAATTCAATGATGTTGTTTCAATGTCAGCCCTTGTGGCTTTAAACAAGAGAAATGGTTTTTGTATAATTAAGGAAACCAATCATCCGATTTATTGAATCTTGATAACATAGACTCATGCTGTTGGTTAAGTTTATCAGCATTTACGTTTGTCCTTTATAATCCAAGTAGGAGTAGATCTTATATCATTTCTTGTTCTCCAATTTTATGACCATTTACTTTCTCGTTGTAAAGATAATTAATCTAACAAAAGCAGATAGAAGCACTAACCACGAGAATCATCTCGGATTGAAAATAGTTTTTCTAACAAGGTTTCTCCGGTCAAGAAACGAAAATAGAAAAAACTGAGTTTAGAAACTCTTATTAACCTCTTTTAGGCTGTATGGTAAAAAATAACAGCCGAGTATAAAAGTACACAAAGTTTTGGGTTTTGTTTAATAAGTTCAATGAATATCCAACTCTCTTATGATTCAGATAATAGGGCAGTAAGTTGTCAAAGTCTGAGCGAAAGGACATTTTAAGCTAGTCAATTAAAATTGTCCCACTTTTCGTTCTTTCCCGGTTTTTAGTGTTGTAAAATATGAAGGGAAGGACAATCCGAGTCAAGAAATCTCAAAAAATGTCCCGCTCTTCGTTCTGTCCCGGTTTTTAGTGTTGTAAAATATGAAGGGAAGGACAATCCGAGTCAAGAAATTTCAAAAAATGTCCCGCTCTTCGTTCTGTCCCGGTATTTAGTATTGTAAAATATGAGGGGAAGGACAATTTTCATTCAAAAATGTCCCGATGTCCTTGTTATAGTACTAAAAATGTCCCGGTTTTTAGGGCAATGGTTTAACGATCATTAAACATCTGATTAAAGACATGTGAAAACTATTTCATTTCGATTTTTGTTTGTTTGTTTTTGTTTGTTTTTACTGATACCCTCCGATTCTTTATGTATGACATCATGGTTATTTTTCAGTTATTTATGAGTCATGACTAAATTGGTATTAGTTGGTTACCTTTTCGCTCGAGTGATTTTCTGTGTTGTGGATCTTCTCCTGCTCATGTTATTTTTAGTATATGACATGTACATTTTGCACCACCATGGCTATAAGACGGGGCTCAACATTGTCAATCATCACTCACAGACTCCAGGGCCTGCATCAAGAACGACTAAAAGAAAGAAAGATTCACCGATGTACGAGAAACCATGAGCCATCACGTTTACGATGAAGCACATGTCTTCAGATGCCCTGAATGCCCTAAAGAATACGGGCACAAAAGAAACCTAGACCGACACCGAAATAGTGTACATCTGAACCTTAGACACGCTTGTCATGATTGTGGCATGAGATTTAGAGAAAAGTACGACCTCAGGAAACATGATCAAACCTGTAAAGGTGGAACGTCACCTAAGCGAAAGATGGAAGAACCAGGTGAGAACACACCAGGAAAGAAACAGAAACTTTCCGACGAGGAATTGATTGCCTTTGAGGTATTTACACAGTTTCGCTTTTTGTTTTCCTCCCTCCCATTCGTTACTGCACAATTCCACACAACTTTATGCGTATAACCTAGTTATTTCTAACTATAGTCACTATAGTCTAGATATACTTCATTTCAAACAACACAGGGATCCCACAACCTTTATAAAATATCACAGGAACCCCATAACCACTCGAGTGTGTGCTAATTGTATTTACTCCTATTTTAGTTGGCTAACATCCCTGAGGAAATGTATGAGGAGTATGATGGACCGATCCTGGGTGATGATGAGGTACGCTGGTTTATATTTGTACTCTACATGTGTAACAGATAGGAAACTTACTTACTTACTTACTTACTTACTTTTATTTATACTTTTATTTATTCATTCGTTCGTTTATTCCTTTTTTCGTTTTTCTACCCACAGATTCAACAGGAAGGAGAGGGTAAGTCAACCGAAGAATGCGCACTGGGTGGAAATGTAAGAATGTTAAAGTACAAACCCCACAAGCGTGAAAAATATGACCTACTACTGACCTTAGGAGGCAAAAAGAAAACTATAATCAAGCAATTAAAAACACAACTTCAAAAACGTCGTGGTATTAAATGGTTCTTGTGTGTGAAAGTAAAGATGGTCAAGTCAAGCCCCGATGGTGAAGACCAAACTTCAGAACCTCATTTTAGGAGTGTTTGCATGACAGCCGTAAATGAAACGGAGATTGAAAAGAACTACGATCAAGTAGTGGAGAAAATCAAGAATTCCTTCCTAGAATTCCAACGAGAGGGCTCAGGGTGGCGTTTGGAACAAGTACTACAACTCGAACTGGGTGTGGCCACTTACACCCCTCTCAAGGGGGCTAGCTATTTACCACTTCCCAAGCAGTTGAAGGATAAGAAAGCCATTGTCAATATAATGAATGAGGATGAAAAATGTTTTTTATGGTCCATCCTAGCAGCCAGGCATTCTGTGGACAGACGAAATCACCCCAGCCGTATCAACAATTACACAAGGTACGAATCAGAATTAAATATGGAAGGCATCGAGTACCCTGTCAAGATCAACCAAGTGAAGAAATTTGAAAGGCAAAACCCCACGATCAGCATCAACGTGTTCGGGTATGAAGATAATGAACTTTTTCCCCTATACATTACCAAAGAGAAGAAAGAACTGCACGCCAACTTACTCCTATACTCCCAAGATACACGCCGTCACTACTGCTTGATTAGAAATCTTAGCAGGTTATTGAACAGTCTGACTAGACATAATGGCGAATCATACCATTGTGAATACTGTTTGCATGGCTTCTCCCGGCAGGATTTGCTAGAGGCTCACGAACCTCACTGCAAACACCACGGTCCCCAGAATATGAAACTTCCGGATGAAGACCAGACGACCCTCACATACAAGGATGTGTCAAAGCAACTCAAAGTACCTTTCATCATCTATGCCGACTTTGAGTCCATCTTGGTTAGATGCGAAACCCCACCCTTGAATGCGGACGTGAGTGGTACCCAAAAAATACAAAACCACCAACCAAGTGTTTTTGTTACACCATTGTGTCAACAGTCGAAGACTTTTGTCACCCCCCTGTCTTGTATCGTGGCGTGGATGCGGTAGATAAGTTTTTAGGCTGTTTATTACAAGAGGAAAGACAGATTTCCAAACTTTTAAAGATGGTAGTGCCTATGGACATTACTGAAAATGAAGAGCAAGCATTTCAAGATGCTAGTGACTGTCATATCTGCGGGGGTCCCCTCGGTGTAGATCGAGTGCGCGATCACTGTCACATGACAGGTAAATATAGAGGCCCAGCCCACAATGAGTGTAACTTGAACTACAAGTTTACCGGAAAGATACCTGTGGTCCTGCACAACCTCCGTGGATATGACAGCCATTTGATTATGCAAGGGTTAGGAAAACTCAATTCAGAAAAGATTTCATGCATTCCCAACAACACAGAGAAATACATTTCCTTCACAGTAGGGAACTTAGTGTTTATTGATTCCTTGCAGTTTTTGAACATTTCCTTAGAACGCCTAGTCAATAACTTAAGCATAGAAGGGGATGATAATTTTAGGATAGTGAAAATGTATGTAGAGCAGGATAAAGTCCCTCTCCTGTTGAGGAAAGGGGTGTACCCTTATGAGTACATGAACAGTTTCGAGAAGTTTGAAGAACCCTGTTTGCCCACCATTGATCACTTTTACAGTTCGCTGACGGACAGTACTATTTCTGAAAGTGATTATGTGCATGCGCAGCAGGTGCTTCAGACTTTTCATTGCGAGAACCTAGGTGACTACCATGATTTATATTTGAAATCCGATGTCCTACTACTAGCAGACGTTTTTGAGAACTTTAGGGACGTCTGCCTGGAGTATTACCAACTCGACCCAGGCCACTTTTATACTAGTCCAGGATTGGCTTGGTCTGCTTGTCTGAAGATGACTGCTGTGGAACTTGAACTGTTAACCGACCCTGACATGTACTTGTTCGTGGAGGAGGGATTAAGAGGTGGAATATCAATGATCAGTCATCGCTACAGCAAGGCCAACAACCCCTATGTTGAGGGCTATGACCCCACGCAGGAGACAAGTCACGTTATCGATTTGGATGCGAACAACTTGTATGGTAAGTCGTATTACTTTCGTTTTAGGTCAACTCTAATATAATATTGATTATCATGTAACAGTGGTGTTATAATAATTTTTTTTTTTCATTTTATTTAATTATTTATTTATTTTTTAATTATAGGATGGGCGATGAGTCAACACCTCCCCACCCACGACTTTACATTCCTGTCTGAAGATGAAATAGCAGAGTTTGATGTGATGGGTGTGGCAGATGATAGTGAAGAGGGGTACGTATTGGAAGTCGATCTCGAGTACCCTGAGGAACTGCATGACCTCCACAATGATTATCCACTAGCCCCTGAGAAGGTTAAAGTCCCAAGAGAGTGGCTGTCCCCTACTGTGAGAAACTCATGGAGGAACTTGAAATGGACTACCTTCCCGCACAGAAACTAGTACCCAACCTCCATGACAAGCACCACTATGTGCTGCATTACCGCAACCTACAACAGTATTTGGAACTGGGCATGAGACTGACTAAGATTCACCGTGTTCTCAGGTTTGCCCAGTCACCCTGGCTCAAGACCTACATTGATTTCAACACAGAAAAGAGAAAACACGCACGCAATGACTTTGAAAAAGATTTTTTCAAACTCATGAACAACAGTGTCTTTGGTAAGACCATGGAGAACTTGAGAAAACGAGTCAACGTGAAACTCGTCAACACAGAGAAACAACTCAAGAAACTGACTGCATCACCGCTGTTTGACTACTTTCGCATCTTCGATGAGAACTTGGTGGCAGTCAATATGAGGAAACCCTCCCTATACCTCAACCGACCCATCTACGTGGGTTTTTGCATTTTGGACCTGTCCAAAATCTTGATGTATGATTTCCATTACATCTACATCAAGCGAAAATTTAACAACCGAGCCACCCTCCTGTTCACCGACACGGATTCCCTGTGTTACGAGATCAAGACGGAGGACATTTACCAAGACAAGTACCAGGACCTCGACCTATTTGACACATCCGAGTACCCTAGAGACCACTTCTTACACAGTATGAGGAACAAGAAAGTCCTGGGGAAAATGAAAGATGAGACTCATGGAATACCCATCGAAGAGTTCGTGGGTCTACGCCCAAAGATGTACTCCCTCTTGTACCATGAAGGGGATCGCGAGGTAGAGAAAAAGACCGCCAAAGGAATCAGCAAACATGTCACGAAACGGGACATACGACACGCCCACTATAGAGGTTGTTTGTTTGAGAAAAAACGAACCATTAATAACATGAAACAACTACGTAGTTATAAACACCAACTTTATACCATTGATATGAATAAGATAGGCCTTAGTCCTTATGATGACAAACGGTATATACTAGATGATGGCGTGACCACCTTAGCCTATGGACATCATAAGATTGAAACAGTATAAATAGATTCATATATAATGAAATAGTCATATATGTAAATATCATTTATTGAAGTCTATTAAAATGATGTGACTAAAACTTTGTCTTGTCCTTGATTTGGGACTTTCAGGGAAAGGAGTAGAACTACTGGCCCTCCCATCATTACTTAGTAAGTTCTTTTTCTTTCGTTCTTAGAGGTTTTCTCTTCGTAGTAGTCCTACTGGCCCTACTGGCCCTCCCATCTTACTTAACGAGGTCATTTTCTTTTCTTTCTACTTTTTATTCCTATTTTATCTCTTGTACGTTTTTTTTTTGTCGTTTCTGTATTTGTTACTTTTTTTTTTGTCTTGTCTGTATTTGTTACTTTTTATAAAAATAAGCTCTTGTTTTTCATATGCATTTTTTGATCTTACTCCAATAAGACAAATGATTTTGCGATTATTATCTTATTAGATTTCTTTTTAAACCGTTTTTCAAGAACGATAATTCTTTGAGTAAATTTTCAAAACCTTTTTTCCCCTAATGGCATAAACTAAAGCTGTAGGGTTAATAAGAAGCCCATATGTTTAACTAGATTTCATTTGATCATGAATCTTTCAAAGGGGAAACATCCTAAACCTCTCGTAACCAGGAGAGAAAGAAATATGAAAGATAGTGTTCGTATAATGACTCAAAACAAAGATAGGACAAAGATAGAAAACAAAGATAGGAAAAGGAAACTAAGGCGAAACCTGAAATTAAAATATCATCTACCTTATAAAAAGGATATAAAACCTCAAGGGTTAGATATTTTCTCTTATTGCTGTTGCCACTGCACCACACACAGTATCGAGAAAATCAATAAGAGTAAAAACAGACCAAAATCTAAGGATATAAAAAGAAAACGAATCAAGGTGCGACTAGGTTCTGTGCTAGCTCGACTTGTAACCCAAAACGTATTCAAGAAAACAAAGACTAAAACCGCTGTTAATAAGAAGATTTGAGACCACTTCCCCGAACAAACTGAATGAGATATACTAAGATGGATGAATTGCATCTTTTTTGGAGAAAGCGAACTCGTACCAAACCACAACTACATCAGGAACTTTTCAAGCATTACGTCTGTCGTTCTATGAGTCAAGAACATCTGGGGACGGTCGATGAGTTAGTAGTTGAGCAAGTACTTCACGGCAGATCTAGAGACAATAAAACTTTAGAGTATCAAGACACCCTGGGGTTCGTCAAGGCCTATCAGTATCTTAACGAATTGAGTCAATGTGACGATGCTGGATTGTTAGACAACAATGTTATAGTGGAAGTTCACAGGATCCTCGTGGACCATCGCAGTCATCTATGCACGGTTGGAAAGTATAGTGCCAGAAGTCGGGTGGTAGAGTTTGAAGGAGTGCTTCACCGTTACCCCAATCCTTTGGATATGGAAGAAGTCATGCAGATGTTGATTGGCAAGTATAATAGTCGTTGGTTTACTCTAAATCGTATTCGAACTGTGGACAGTAGGAAAGCTTTAGAAGACTTAGTTCACCTGACTGCCTGGTTGATCTACAAGATCTTAGAATTACATCCCTTTGGAGATGGGAATGGAAGAATGGTTCGTCTCTTATACACCTACATCATGGAATGTTATGGGTTCCCTTTTCCAGTCTCACCATTGCTGTGCAGCAAGGATGAAAGCGAACATCATATCTGGTGTCAGATTCTACGGAGTGTCCGATTGACTGGAAATTTAGAAGAACTGAAACACTGCATGATTCATTCTCTGCAGATTTCTTGTAAAGAGTATGAGTCAATAAATAAAATACATTAAAAAATTGCTTTGGAATCATTAGTAGGTGATTGAAATAATATCTCGCTATATACTCTAGCTACCTCATGGTTTCCGAACTTAGTATCAGCGCGCGGGAAAAATGTTATATAAAGCTTAACTCCTGTACTATAAAAGCAGCAGAGAAGAAAGTTACCATGGTAATACCATTCACGGTTCGATGGCTCAATATCTTAATTGCCACTTAAGAGTGTCGCGACATTATCACTTTTGTCAGTTTGTATTCGTAAAATAAACACACTTCTTAAATGGATTACAATTTTCGGGTCATTAGAGTACTAAAAACCGGGACATTTTTAGTCCTATAACAAGGACATCGGGACATTTTTGAGTGAAAATTGTCCTTCCCTTCATATTTTACAACACTAAAAACCGGGACAGAACGAAGAGCGGGACATTTTTTGAGATTTCTTGACTCCGATTGTCCTTCCCTTCATATTTTACAACACTAAAAACCGGGACAGAGAGAAGAGGCGGACAATTTTAATTGACTAGCTTAAAATGTCCTTTCGCTCAGACTTTGACAACTTACTGCCCTATTATCTGAATCATTTAGACATTAGACATTTATTGGGTTTACACACATTAATAAAGGAGATATTACACAAGGAAAAATGCTAGTGATGATAATAGTTACAAAAATAGGTAGATGAAATAAATCAAGAATCATAAATAAAAGTGTGTGTGGCTTTTGAAAATAGTATACACTTTCGAGTCAATAACAGCCACAAGATATTCATTGAACTTACTGGTGTAAACAAATCCCAAAACTTTGCGTATTTTTATACTCAGCTGTTATTTTTTACCATACAGCCTAAAAGAGGTTAATAAGAGTTTCTAAAATCAGTTTTTTCTATTTTCTTTTCTTGACCGGAGAAACCTTGTTAGAAAAAATATTTTCAATCCGAGATGATTCTTGTGGTTAGTGCTTCTATCTGCTTTTGTTAGATTAATTATCTTTACAACGAGAAAGTAAATGGTCATAAAATTGGAGAACAAGAAATGATATAAGATCTACTCCTACTTGGATTATAAAGGACAAACGTAAATGCTGATAAACTTAACCAACAGCATGAGTCTATGTTATCAAGATTCAATAAATCGGATGATTGGTTTCCTTAATTATACAAAAACCATTTCTTTTGTTTAAAGCCACAAGGGCTGACATTGAAACAACATCATTGAATTTGTTGAATTTGTATATCGAGTTTGTTTAGTTATAGTAATAAAAGTTTATTTAAAAAAAATCCCTGCGTTTCTTACATCAGAGTATCGGTAGTAATGAAATAAGAGGGCAAAAGCAATAAAGTTATGTATTTATAAGTACATAAATTAAATGTACAAACATAACAGCCGACCGATCCAAAACCGGTCAGAACCGGTGATCTGAAAAAGAATAAACAAAAAGCTCAGCAATTTTCGAGCATGCCATGATCCCCTGTTTCATTTCTTCATGTATGGCGAAGATCGGGTTCCCCTTCGGTGGTACTAAGGTCTTGACGCGCGTTTCATGGATTGGGAAAAAAACTAAAAAAATTGATTTCTAAAAAACAACAACTCATAAGCAAGAGGTAAAAGTCATCGGCGTGTTACTAATTATACAAATCGAATGATTAAACATAAATACCTATTCTAAAAACTTTGAAAACTTTTTTTTTTTGAAGAGTCTAAACTGTTATGATATGTACTCATCATATGTTAAGAGCTATTCTAATTCTCATATGAGACGAAGATTCAAAATTCAAACGTTTAGAATTGGTAATAAAAATTTAGAGATGTTATGGCGCGTGCTGGCAGATCATCAATATACACTATGAAAAGTAGTGGGCCCAATATCGAACCCTGAGGGACGCCAAATTGAATAGACCTTGGGTCAGCAGAACTCATCGGTTCATTCATTATTTAGATAAACTCTCAGGTAGATTATACTTGGAAACGGTAAAATAGCTTTATTAGAATAGCCAAGTATAGAACTCACGGTAGCTCAGTTGGCAGAGCAACAGAGAGCAAGTGACCGGGGTTCGATTCCCCGTCAAGGAGTTTACAGTTTTCGATGTTTACACTTTTGAATGATATAAATTTATTTTTCCAAAGATTAAATAAAAAGTCCGAATTCTTGATGCATTAAGTTTAATCAGTATTTGCATATCGAACGCGGCTGTCGCAGTGAGGCGAATCCGAGTACCAATCAAACAGATCAAAATATCACGCGAGAAGATATAGAAAAAAAATAACCATAGAGAAAGGTGACGTCATCCTCATGTCACTGTGGTGCAATCGACCTCCCCCCTTTGGCTCCGGAGCTGGTTTGATGTAGGATTAGCCAGCCCCGTGGGGGCCCCTGGCGCTGAACTCTCCTTTCATATCTACTCATGGCCATCCCACTGGTGAAGTAAGTACAATACTGAAGAAATGACGAAAACAAGACTTGTATACTGTGGAATATTCTCTTTATTTAATATATGCTTCTGATCATTTCTCTGTAGGCAAGTGGATTCCTGCAACAGATTGATAACAGACTTGTTACCAAAATCCAGAAACTTGCCACAGCTGAGGGTATTACTAGTGTGAATGAAATGAAAAGACACCTCAACACCTTTGTAAAAAATGAGCTATTTAAAGATGACAAACCATCAATTCTCAATAGGCGCTTCTTTCCATCTAAGACGACGATTAAGAACCACATGTACAAAGCATTCCTCAAGGAACAACTGTCAAACATTGACCAGCAAAACCTAGAAAAAAAAATTGAAGTTTGGCAACAAGAAGGAACCAACGACAAATTTAAATTCAGGCCATATGTGGAAGAAGAGAAAGACCCTAGTAACCATTTTTACAGGGCAACTACTTCAACCAAAGCCACCCAAACATAGCCTGATTTTCAAATGGGACCTGGGTCCTACGCTTCACTCCAACCCAAAAATCCTGTCTGGGCGATTCCGATAGTTTATAGAAAAGAAAATATAACATAACATGCACTATGTATTTGTAAAATAATAGTTATTTCTAGTTATTATTCTCTGGGCTGATATATTCATGTGAAACATTTCTTTTGTAGGAGAAAAATATCCCACTTCTTGTAAATGTTCCAGTTGAAATCTCAAAAACAGTATGTCCAGAACTACTCATTGAAGCAGAAATTATAAAAGACCAATTTCAACAGACACTGAAAATTAAAGCTACTCTAAAATCCATAAAATGATTAACAGGAATACAACAATGAATGAGCAGCAGATAAAACAACTGGGTAAGTGCATGTAACTACTGGAGGCTTGAGGCCTTTACATCTCAAGGTTCCCAATTTCTTTCCTTTTGTTTCACTCAGTATTTCTAATAAAAAAGACACACTGTCATGGCGGATGCCGAGGCGAGGATGCATGGTTATGCGGGAGATAGACTGGGTCGGGTATTATACCTTTAGTTTATTAGCATACGGCGGACAGTTTAAATTTAGATTAAATTTTTTGCGGCGATTTTGTTCCGTTTCATTCAGGACACCAAGATTAACTGGAAAATTATTTCTTTAGAAGCATATTTATTGTATGAGATATCGCAGCAAAAACAAAAAAAATCCAACCCCAATATCATCTGCGTATATAAATTTACTTTAAGCCATGCTTTAAAACTTGGCAGATGGCTTTTTATATCAACAACAATCAACCAAGCATCACACGTTTTATCAATTTTATACATATGATTAACGTTACATCAGTACGTTATGATATTACTTATGATAAGCTACAAATGCCAGGAATGGCATATATATGCAACAAAAGATTTTTCTACGATGGAATCCAGCACACGTGTAATAGAACAATAGGACCAGAGACCATAGCATTAAACACAACATAACCCGCAATTGACCTCACTTATCTTTTGTTGTTAGTATAATATCATACTTACGCATGTACGTTTGGATTGTTGCTGCCAAGAACGGCCTCTTGTTTTCCCCAAAGAGGACGGCATCGTCTCCGTTGCTAGCGGCAAATTGCTCGAGAGCAATAAGCCGCAGCTCGTAAGTGCGAGCCGTCTTCTCGTCGAGAGCTTGCGCTCTAGCTATTTTTTGCCGCAAGTCTTGCTCCTGCAGCAAGATTTGGAGCAATGAAGCCGGTGATGTCGACATCATTGCCACAGCTTTCAATAAAACGCACGACATTTGGGCTCCTGCCTTTATAATTTTTTTTCGAGGACATCGCGATTTTTTTTCAAACGTGTTGTTATCTATACAAAAGCTAGAATATGATAACACAGACCGGATACAAAGCTATTTCTTTAATGACAACTTTAATGACGTAAATATACACTGAGCTCCTCATTGGTCGAAAATGGTAGGATTCCTACATGCCCCCCGTCGGTTTTTCTACAGGACAACTACGAAAGGATAACCACTCATTATAATTATTATCATTATCATCGTAATTTCATCCTGTTCAAAACTACCATTACTCGTTCTATACCTTCTAAGGTGTCTTATCTTATTCCAAGGAAGTCCAAGTTCTGTTTTCATGGCTAATCCTTGATCTGGGGGGATATCTAAAGTCAGGCCAGCTTCATATACAATGGCTCTACGTTCATCTTCACCGAGTCGTTTTACGCCAAAACATAGTACCAGTTCTAGTAAACATCCTCTAGTCTAGAGGAAGGTTTCCCTTGTAACGAATAACTCCTCGAAGTTCTAGACGATTCTTGTCTCGATAAATACGCAATCTTTCTTGATATAGCGAGACAGCAATAAGCAAGTCAGCTTCACTGTCTGGTAGCTGGACATTATCCAGCTTAGAGTATTCTAGTCTGATGTGCCTCCATGTAAGAGCGATCTTTTCAGGGTCATACGGCTGCTCTGACCCTAGTGAACACTCCAAGATTGTACCTCCAACACGTTTTAATGCACCTCTTGTTCTATCCAAGTACTCCCCACTCCTGCCCTCCAGTACTATGTACCTGGTTGTGGTGGCCATGTTTTAGTGAGACTATACTCACTACAGATCCATCAATATAAGGATTTACAAACAGGAAGTGAACACCCTCGATTCTGTGCTATTCACCACAGGTAACCCAGACTATCCACTTTAAGAGAATGTATGTAGTAAATAGATTTTGCCAGGATTTTGTAGATTTTGCTAAGATTTTGGTAATAAATTTTCAGATATACCATAAACAGAAGTGTACTTACCGTCTTGCTTTAAAAAAATTCAGAAATGAGTACATTTCCCCCTTCCAAGTACCACATGTCATTCCATATCTTGTTGAGGCACTGTGGAGAGTAAGTGTGATGGGGATGGGTGCTCAAAAAATCCTGACCCTCCTCACGAACACAGCAGCCTTACCCCACCATTTAACACGGTAGCCAGCCAATCAGTGCTAGCATTATATCTCAAATATGTTTTTCCATCCCACTCAGGGCACAGGTATATATACCTATTTCAAAAAATTTGTTGCAGCCAAATAAGGTGATAGGAGATAGGCCCAGGGGCCTATAGAGAGAGGGGAGACTTCGGGGTAAAAGTATTGGGTATCTATACTCATCATATCTTGTCAGAGTCAAAATCAGGAGTTTGGTATCTTATAGGGTGTTAAATTGAGATTTAGAATTTTGTAGCTTTCAACTCACCGACAAAGTTGCATTTGTATGTATGGTCTAAGTTTCAGTAAGTAAATCACAGCGATAATCAGTGAAAGATTGTGGTCATTTTTAACTTTCTTGAAAATAATATGATAAGGATACAGCATTAAAATGAAATCAAACCAGCTGAGTTGACCTTAAATGCGAATAAATAAATAAATAAATACTGCAAATTAACAGTGGAATCCACCGAGTGGCTCTTCCTCCACTGCATTCCAATTGGAATTTAGATGTTGATTTTTGAGAACAAATTCAAGGTCAACCAATCAGAATTGAGGATTCAACATTTTGTATTTTGATTAACATTTCCCATGTGTCCCTGCTCGGAAAATGCTAACCAAAAATAGTTCACCCACAATTCCTTTAGGGGAATGCGATCAACTCAGCTGGAAATTAAAGGTCTTCACAATACTGAGTAGGCTAGACTGAATAATGAATAAATTGTATGATGCCTTTACAGTATATTTTTTTGTAATTTGAGTTAGGGTTGTGGAATAACTGAGGAGAATCTGCAAATAGTTAGACCATCACATGGCTCAGGTGACCACGTTAATGGTGGCCCCATCCCTAACCAAATACAGACGTTAAGAGGAACACAAGTTTATCAGTTGAATAATTACTATCAAGTGTCATCTCTATAAACAAAGGTGATTTATTTTAAACATTTTATGTCTGTCTGTCTGTCTATTTGTCTGTTGGTCTGTTTGTTTCTGTCTGTCTGTCTATTGGTCTGTCTGTCTGACTATACTTCTATATAGCAGAGTTCACTAGTTGGCTGGTAGGATTCTCTCTGTGTACTGCGGTAATGGATTATCTTTCAGATATTTCTGTATATAGCTACATGTTGGTTTCACATGTAGCTATATAATTGCATGATCCAATGCCGCCTAAAGAGATTTTAAACAATAACAATGATAATTATTGATATTGAACAATATTAGACCTGAAGCCTGATTGTTCTATGAGTCAATAGCTCATGAGGCTGAAGGCTGAATAGGGTATCGACTCGTAGACCATGAGCTGAGGGATATATAGGGTATTGACTCATAGACCATGAACTGAGGGATGAATAGGGTATTGACTCATAGACTAGAGCTGAGGGATGAATAGGGTATTGACTCATGGACCATGAGCTGAGGGATGAATAGGGTATTGACTCATAGACCATGAGCTGAGTGATGAATAGGGTATTGACTCATAGACCATGAGCTGAGGGATGAATAGGGTATTGACTCATAGACCATGAGCTGAGGGATGAATAGGGTATTTACTCTTGGACCATGAGCTGAGGGATGAATAGGGTATTGACTCATACACCATGAGCTGAGGGATGAATAGGGTATTGACTCATAGACCATGAGCTGAGGGATGAATAGGGTATTGACTCATAGACCATGTGCTGAGGGATGAATAGGGTATTGACTCATAGACCATGAGCTGAGGGATGAATAGGGTATTGACTCATACACCATGAGCTGAGGGATGAATAGGGTATTGACTCATAGACCATGATGCTGAGGGATGAATAGGGTATTGACTCATAGTCCATGATGCTGAGGGATAAATAGGGCATTGACTCATAGACCATGAGCTGAGGGATGAATAGGGTATTGACTCATAGACCATGTGCTGAGGGATGAATAGGGTATTGACTCATAGACCATGAGCTGAGGGATGAATAGGGTATTGACTCATAGACCATGATGCTGAGGGATAAATAGGGCATTGACTCATAGACCATGAGCTGAGGGATGAATAGGGTATTGACTCATAGACCATGAGCTGAGTGATGAATAGGGTATTGACTCATAGACCATGTGCTGAGGGATGAATAGGGTATTGACTCATAGACCATGAGCTGAGGGATGAATAGGGTATTGACTCATAGACCATGATGCTGAGGGATAAATAGGGCATTGACTCATAGACCATGAGCTGAGGGATGAATAGGGTATTGACTCATAGACCATGAGCTGAGTGATGAATAGGGTATTGACTCATAGACCATGAGCTGAGGGATGAATAGAGTATTGACTCATAGACCATGAGCTGAGGGATGAATAGGGTATTGACTCTTGGACCATGAGCTGAGGGATGAATAGGGTATTGACTCATACACCATGAGCTGAGGGATGAATAGGGTATTGACTCATAGACCATGATGCTGAGGGATGAATAGGGTATTGACTCATAGTCCATGATGCTGAGGGATAAATAGGGCATTGACTCATAGACCATGAGCTGAGGGATGAATAGGGTATTGACTCATACACCATGAGCTGAGGGATGAATAGGGCATTGACTCATAGACCATGAGCTGAGGGATGAATAGGGTATTGACTCATAGACCATGATGCTGAGGGATGAATAGGGTATTGACTCATAGACCATGAGCTGAGGGATGAATAGGGTATTGACTCATAGACCATGATGCTGAGGGATGAATAGGGTATTGACTCATAGACCATGAGCTGAGGGATATACAGGGTATTGACTCATAGACCATGAGCTGAGGGATGAATAGGGTATTGACTCATAGACCATGATGCTGAGGGATGAATAGGGTATTGACTCATAGACCATGAGCTGAGGGATGAATAGGGTATTGACTCATAGACCATGATGCTGAGGGATGAATAGGGTATTGACTCATAGACCATGATGCTGAGGGATGAATAGGGTATTGACTCATAGACCATGAGCTGAGGGATGAATAGGGTATTGACTCATAGACCATGATGCTGAGGGATGAATAGGGTATTGACTCATAGACCATGAGCTGAGGGATGAATAGGGTATTGACTCATAGACCTTGATGCTGAGGGATGAATAGGGTATTGACTCATAGACCATGAGCTGAGGGATGAATAGGGTATTGACTCATAGACCATGATTCTGAGGGATGAATAGGGTATTGACTCATAGACCATGAGCTGAGGGATGAATAGGGTATTGACTCATAGACCATGAGCTGAGGGATGAATAGGGTATTGACTCATAGACCATGTGCTGAGGGATGAATAGGGTATTGACTCATAGACCATGAGCTGAGGGATGAATAGGGTATTGACTCATAGACCATGATGCTGAGGGATAAATAGGGCATTGACTCATAGACCATGAGCTGAGGGATGAATAGGGTATTGACTCATAGACCATGAGCTGAGTGATGAATAGGGTATTGACTCATAGACCATGAGCTGAGGGATGAATAGGGTATTGACTCATAGACCATGAGCTGAGGGATGAATAGGGTATTTACTCTTGGACCATGAGCTGAGGGATGAATAGGGTATTGACTCATACACCATGAGCTGAGGGATGAATAGGGTATTGACTCATAGACCATGAGCTGAGGGATGAATAGGGTATTGACTCATAGACCATGTGCTGAGGGATGAATAGGGTATTGACTCATAGACCATGAGCTGAGGGATGAATAGGGTATTGACTCATAGACCATGATGCTGAGGGATAAATAGGGCATTGACTCATAGACCATGAGCTGAGGGATGAATAGGGTATTGACTCATAGACCATGAGCTGAGTGATGAATAGGGCATTGACTCATAGACCATGAGCTGAGGGATGAATAGGGTATTGACTCATAGACCATGAGCTGAGGGATGAATAGGGTATTTACTCTTGGACCATGAGCTGAGGGATGAATAGGGTATTGACTCATACACCATGAGCTGAGGGATGAATAGGGTATTGACTCATAGACCATGATGCTGAGGGATGAATAGGGTATTGACTCATAGTCCATGATGCTGAGGGATAAATAGGGCATTGACTCATACACCATGAGCTGAGGGATGAATAGGGTATTGACTCATAGACCATGAGCTGAGTGATAAATAGGGTATTGACTCATACACCATGACCTGAGGGATGAATAGGGCATTGACTCATAGACCATGAGCTGAGGGATGAATAGGGTATTGACTCATAGACCATGATGCTGAGAGATGAATAGGGTATTGACTCATAGACCATGAGCTGAGGGATGAATAGGGTATTGACTCATAGACCATGAGCTGAGGGATGAATAGGGTATTGACTCATAGACCATGATGCTGAGGGATGAATAGGGTATTGACTCATAGACCATGAGCTGAGGGATGAATAGGGTATTGACTCATAGACCATGATGCTGAGGGATGAATAGGGTATTGACTCATATGTGACAGGGTCACTTTGGCCTTAATTTAGAGAATTTTCTACAAAGTTATTTCTTAAGATTTTACCTTTAATTTTACAATTAGGAATTTACCATTTTATGATTTAACTCATTAGGAATGTAAATTGTGATGTATGCTGAGGAATCTACATCCTCTATCATAAGTTTGTGGGCGATTTTCCGTTAAAATACTATAATCTAGTGCTAGAATCTAGTGGGATGCGACACACCTTTATGACTCATGAATTTTGGTGATGCAAAAGCCTTGTAATTCATATTTTTAGCAACCCATTTAATATAAATAGAGGCACAGGTCTAGGGTTTTTGTGCATTGTAAGTTGGGACTTGAACAGAGCATTGATTGGAGAATTACAAGAGGAAGACTACTAGTTAGACAAGGTAAAAGCTATCTCTTGTAAGATGATAGATATATAAGCAGCCTGCATGCTATCATGCTGACAGAAGTACTTGATACAATAGTACTCTAGTTGTATAAGTTCTGTACTGTAGAATCTCTTAGTTAGTACTATAATCACAATTTAGTTTATGTGATATTTCTATAATAATATTAGTAGCATTCTTAAACCTAGGGCTTAACCCTGTGTAGCTCTAATAGCAAGGATTTAACTCTTTGGCTTAGTTTATGTGAGGTCAGTAGTAAGGTCATGATCATCTCATTCATGCTGGGATATCTGTTTAAAATATAATGTTTCTAGCTAATGTAAGCTTACCTCACTCTCTGTTAGTATTCATGCATATTGCTCCTTTTTGTCATAATCTTCCACATGTAGTTGTAAAGTTACCAAACTAATAACATATTGTTTGCATGATTATACACAACTGACAGCTAGTACATTCTGTAAATTCTGTTAATTATCAGGTAACAGCTCTCAATTTACACATACTTAAGATGTCATTTCCTGTTCATGAAACTTAGAGTTTTCTTACTTTTAAGTATCCTTAGCTCAATTAGTTGTTCAGCATTTTGTTACAAATCTGCAATATACTTTTAGAATTAATTAGTTTTATACACTTAGCTTATATATTCTTGTATTATCTTTGTCTATTATAGAGGAGTATGTTAGACGTTCCCGTTTATTGACTTGTAAATGAGCATTAATTTGGGTTTTTAATAAAATAACCTAAGAACACCTTGGATCTCTTTCGTTCCTACTCGACCGCCCGTGTCGCCCTGTTACACATAGACCATGAGCTGAGGGATATACAGGGTATTGACTCATAGACCATGAGCTGAGGGATGAATAGGGTATTGACTCATAGACCATGATGCTGAGGGATGAATAGGGTATTGACTCATAGACCATGAGCTGAGGGATGAATAGGGTATTGACTCATAGACCATGATGCTGAGGGATGAATAGGGTATTGACTCATAGACCATGATGCTGAGGGATGAATAGGGTATTGACTCATAGACCATGAGCTGAGGGATGAATAGGGTATTGACTCATAGACCATGATGCTGAGGGATGAATAGGGTATTGACTCATAGACCATGAGCTGAGGGATGAATAGGGTATTGACTCATAGACCATGATGCTGAGGGATGAATAGGGTATTGACTCATAGACCATGAGCTGAGGGATGAATAGGGTATTGACTCATAGACCATGATGCTGAGGGATGAATAGGGTATTGACTCATAGACCATGATGCTGAGGGATGAATAGGGTATTGACTCGTAGAGTAAGTCCATGAGCTGAAGGATGAATAGGGTATTGACTCATAGACCATGAGCTGAGGGATGAATAGGGTATTGACTCATAGACCATGATGCTGAGGGATGAATAGGGTATTGACTCATAGACCATGATGCTGAGGGATGAATAGGGTATTGACTCGTAGAGTAAGTCCATGAGCTGAAGGATGAATAGGGTATTGACTCATAGACCATGAGCTGAGGGATGAATAGGGTATTGACTCATAGACCATGATGCTGAGGGATGAATAGGGTATTGACTCATAGACCATGAGCTGAAGGATGAATGGGGTATTGACTCATAGACCATGAGCTGAGGGTGAGAGGTTTAATACACTATTAACTTTGATAATACAAATTTTCTCTCGTTCCAGTTTACTCAGGAGGGAAATGGTTATGGCAAGCCGATGGTAGCAATATTTAGTCCAGTGATAATTTATTTAAACACTCTTAAAAAAATATTTAAACTCCCAATTAAATATTTAATTCTTAGATAAATCATTTAAACCACTCGAAAAAATATCTAAACAGCCATATTAAATATTTAATTCTTAAATGAATATTTAAATGCTTCTTTATTAACCTATTTCACTCACTAATTTTTACTTAATCCCACGAACGAAAAAAATGTAAATTTAAAAGCCTTTTCAACTGCTTGAACATTTGGTGCTCGGGGTTATTCTTTCAACTTTAAAATCTATTTAAACTTATACGTAAAATTTATTTAATATTCCTGGGGCGAGCTCGGTCAATTTTGTCCGAGCAATCTGGGTAAAAGATCCAAGATGGCTGGCTTTGACAACATCGAAGGGACAAAAATTGGAGAAGAAATCTTAGTATTCCTGACTGATGTGATTCGTAGATCAGAAGAGCTGTGGAGATTAAAAGACGCTTCGATCTCTAAAGTAAAATATCTTGATGACTTACTCGTACATTTGGATTTACTCGATCAAACGGTAATGGTTGTATGGTTGACAATGATAGTACACACGGTACAGTGGTTTGAGTATTTGTAGCTTCATTGTCAAAAAGTTTCTGACATTCTTGCTCTATTTCACAAAAAATGGTCTCCAGACTTTGCCAAGCCTTCAAGTCATCAGGGTCTGTTATTAAGTTGGCAATTGTGGATAAGAGTTTTACCGTTTGATCGAGTAAATCCAAATGTACGAGTAAGTCATCAAGATATTTTACTTTAGAGATCGAAGCGTCTTTTAATCTCCACAGCTCTTCTGATCTACGAATCACATCAGTCAGGAATACTAAGATTTCTTCTCCAATTTTTGTCCCTTCGATGTTGTCAAAGCCAGCCATCTTGGATCTTTTACCCAGATTGCTCGGACAAAATTGACCGAGCTCGCCCCAGGAATATTAAATAAATTTTACGTATAAGTTTAAATAGATTTTAAAGTTGAAAGAATAACCCCGAGCACCAAATGTTCAAGCAGTTGAAAAGGCTTTTAAATTTACATTTTTTTCTTTCGTGGGATTAAATAAAAATTAGTGAGTGAAATAGGTTAATAAAGAAGCATTTAAATATTCATTTAAGAATTAAATATTTAATATGGCTGTTTAGATATTTTTTCGAGTGGTTTAAATGATTTATCTAAGAATTAAATATTTAATTGGGAGTTTAAATATTTTTTTAAGAGTGTTTAAATAAATTACCACTGGACTAAATATTGCTACCATCGGCTTGCCATAAATGGTGTTACAAGGCCACATTTTGTCTTATTAATTCAACAAATTTGCCCCCTGAGTAAACGGGAACAAGACAATATTTGTATTAGCAAAGTAGTGTATTGTTTTTGTATAAAATATTTGAGATATAATGCGGTTGGCTGGTTACCATGTTTATATCAGAGGACAGAGACACGGTACAATATAACGTGCGTGCAGATTGGTTGGTTCTGAAATAGTAGTAGAATGTCCTCGCGGCTCTCATAAAGCCAAATCATAAATAAAAGCAATATCAAACGTACGCTTGTATCTATATACAGTGATATAAACACTCAGGATCTGTAGAGCACTCAAGAAGTCAAAAAACACTCGGCTACGCCTTGTGTTTCTCTACGACTTCTCTCTTGCTCTACAGCTCCCAGCGTGTTTATATCACAGTATATAGACATGCGCACCTTTTTGTATTTCTTAAGTATAAACCTACTAATTGTTCAAAAAAATGAATACAAAAAAAATTGAAATTTGGTTGAAAATCAGCCACCATTGTTTTGGCTTTGAAAATTTGCAATTTTCACTACTAGTGGTGGTTTATCATTGGTCAAGAACTGTGCTTTATTAGTGAACGGGGCACGTAGACCATGAGCTGAGGGCAAGAGGTCTAATTATTTTAGTATATACCTTCTAATTGGTCGAATAAATAGATACAAAAATAATTGAAATTTGGTTGAAAATGAGAGTTAGTCACCATTGTTTTGGTTTTCAAGTTTTGCACTTTTCCCTAGTAGTGGTCTACCACTAATATACCACTAGTAGCTCAGCCAATCAGAGCACAGGATTTGTGATAGACCATTAGTAAGTTTAGACTAAAATAATTTATCTCATTAGATATTATGTGTGGTATGTTTGGTTGAGAACTGTGCTTTATTAGTGCACAGAGCATGGTGCTGAAGCCAGCCCCAAACGAGCTGTCAATTTTCTTCAAAGTTGTGTAAGAAAACAGTGCATTGAAAACAATTTTTTTTCTTTCTATATAATAAGACGAATAAACAGCTTTTCCCATGCTCTGTTCAGTAATAAAGCATGCAGGAAGTGACGCAAGCAAGAAAGAAGTTAAAGAGAAATATGCCGTAGGCAAGTGCTTCTCACACTTCTTGACTGCTTTATTTGTTTATTTATTACATATGCAGCAGACAATGATAGTGACATGGTCTAAAAACAATCCATTAGAACTGTTTTGGGATATTTTGCAAACCCTAGCTGCTACAAACAATAGAATTGAATAGAGCAGACATGGCACAGTTATGGCATGGTGTGGACACGGCACAGAATGTTGAATGTTTTCATACATAACATGGCACTGACACGGTCACGGCAAGGTCCAGTCCCTGCTAATAATTTTTTCATATTCATACAAAAACTGCTCTAATAATGCTGTACCTTTGCTAGGTGTGCCCCAAGTCCCTGTCCTCTGTGGCTGACTGGCACCTCAGTATGCCACATGTTCAATGTATTTTTTTCTTCTTTTTCATATTCAAGAACTGCTTTATCTGTCAAGAATAGATACAAGTATTCTTATCAGTGGACAACAATCCTTTCTTATACAGTGGTACCTGTATTAGTTGAACACCTTTGGGAACTTTCTATATTGATAGACCCCTTGCAGCACGTCAGACTGTAGCTCAATTTGAAGGGCAAAACAATAGGTTTCAATTCTCAGGAGATTTGAAATTGAGCTGCTCTGACGTCACATGCAATGGGTCTATGAGTCCCTCTCTACAGCTGTATATATAGGATCTATAGTCTTTGTAGTGTCTATGGGTGCTAAAGTCTATCATAGTTAATATAGTCTCTATACTCTGTATGATCATCTATAGTCTCTATAGAATCTACAGAGGGATATAGATTATTTTATTATATAGTTAGGAATTAGTACACGTGCTCTTATTGATCAAGAACTGTGCTATATTAGTGAACAGAGCACGGTTGCGGATGCCATCCTCACACATGCTGCAAACTTTGGAAAGAAGTGGAAGGAAACAGCATTGAAAACTACAACATATTTTTTTCTTTCTATATACATGTAATAAAACAGATAAAACAGTTTTTTCCATGCTCCATTCAGTAATAAAGCACTGACTGTAGGAAACCCTGAAAACATGCACTCAAGAAGTGTGAGAAGGACTCAGCTCTTGCTTCTCTTCACACTTCTAGCTACATTCTTTATTACTGAACAGAGCAAGAAAAAAAAATATTTTATTTCTCTATGGATAACTGAGTGAGTGTTTTAGATAACTACAAGCATTCTCTACGGTATTTACAGGGTAATATGGAGAGAGATATCAAGAAAGAGCCACGATATCTGAGTTAATCTATGGAAGTCTCCTATGTAATGCTCGTATTACAGATATTATCTATCATTA
The DNA here is from genome assembly GCA_023349425.1 of Anthopleura sola. NCBI lineage: Eukaryota > Metazoa > Cnidaria > Anthozoa > Actiniaria > Actiniidae > Anthopleura > Anthopleura sola. Next base: position 230,861 of record JALHLI010000062.1, on the reverse strand, counting down.
TGAAGTGGAATTAGGCTCCAAATAAAGTAATAAGGAACAAAAAACAACCTATAAACATCATATGGTCAGTACAAACTTGGTTCATAAGCCAAATATTTTAGACCTGACTTAAAACTCACCTTTGCCCAAGTGAAGAAATAACCACCCTGTATATCGTGATTGACCTCAGTATTACTCATTACACCATGACATGACAAAGATCTGATAAATATTGATGCACGATTGGAAAAAATGAACGAAAAATCGTTCGAAAAAACACGAAGTTTTCTCCAGAACATGTCACTACCACAGGGAACCCAACATGTCATAACTTCAGTTTTAAGGTTTGACGTATTTCCGGTTCCAACTGCTCACAAAAGCTGCTAAAATAGAGCGAAAAATGTTCTCAATGATTTAACCTCTACTTGAAGGAAGTAGAACTTCGGAAAACAAATCCTGTCATGAAGAAAAAATAAGAAAAATCTATCTAGAAGTGCTTTCCATTTTGTAGCCGGAAGTTGTTTTTCCACACGTGTGACGTCACACTTAAAAGCTCTGTTTGGAGAACTTTGAGAAAATGTATATGCGAGTGAATATCTCTGGAGATCTGGCTGAACAATGAGATCCGAAGCACGAACTAAACTATCCGAAAAAACAAAACTGGGCTACCTGTGGTATATTACAACAACAAAAAAGACAGACAGACAGACAGACAGACAGACAGACAGACAGACAGACAGACAGACAGACAGACAGACAGACAGACAGACAGACAGACAGACAGACAGACAGACAGACAGACAGACAGACAGACAGACAGACAGACAGACAGACAGACAGACTGACAGACAGACAGACAGACAGACAGACAGACAGACAGACAGACAGACAGACAGACAGACAGAAAGAAAGAAAGACAGAAAGACAGAAAGAAAGAAAGAAAGAAAGAAAGAAAGGAACGAAGGAACGAAGGAAGGAAGGAATGAAGGAAGGAAGGAAGGAAGGAAGGAAGGAAGGAAGGAAGGAAGGAAGGAAGGAAGGAAGGAAGGAAGAAAAAAAAAGAGAAAGAAATATATTGGGATACCGACGTACGTCAACTCAAGACTTCCTCGCCTCCGTAGGACTTTCGCCACAATCTAGATGTTAATACTTTGTTTATTTCAAATCGTGTTAAACAAAGAAATGATACTCTAGGGAATGACAAGTGGCCTGAAATGGGAAAAAATCTATATATTATGATAACGAGCAATAGAATGAAACTAAATGTAAACTGACAATGACTTCTGTTAAACTTGCTCTTAAACTTTATATTTTATGACAGTAAATATTATAATTATAGACTTAATTTGTGTAGGCGTTTTGTTTCCAAGTTTCATACCACGTGTCATTCCCTAGAGTATCATTTCTTTGCTTAACAGTTGCACATGAGAAGACCCATGAATATGGATACGACTCAAACAAAGAATCTTATTCTCAAGAGAACGACACGTGGTCTGAAATGGGAAAACATAACGTGCAAGATAAAGATGTCAAATTTGATGCAAGTGAGCTAAATCGATATCCTTTATTGGTCGTAAGAAAGCAGCCTATTCAACTCGTACATAATCAAAATGTTTAGCAAGGATGTGCTCTTTCCAAGGAAAACTTAAATCTAAATTTTACAAATAAGTTTAAAAATCTCAGTGCATTTTTAAATGCTGTTTAAATCCATGGAATTTTTCTTCATTGGTCATTGAGATTAGAATAATAAAAATTGTGTATATTATTATTGTTTAAAAAATGTTAAAAAAGGTAAAGTTAAGCTAAAAAACCTCCCAAGGGACCTACGCCTTGTGATATAAACAAGCTCAAACTACAATAAAATTGAACTCTACACTAGAACCCTAGTGTGTGTGTTACAATATCCTTTATCAAACCAGCTGAGTTGACCTTCAGAACGAACTCAAGGTCAACCAATCAGAATTGAGGATTCAACATTGTATTTTGATTAACATTTCCCATGTGTCCCTGCTCGGGAAATGCTAACCAAAAATAGTTGACCCATAATTCCTTCAGGGGAACGACATCAACTCAGCTGGAAATTAAAGGTCTTCATAATACTGAGTAGGCTAGACTGAATAATGAATAAATTGTATGATGCCTTTACAGTATATTTTTTGGTAATTTGAGTATATGTCTGTTTGTCTATATTTCTATATAGCAGAGTTCATTGGTTGGCTGCATGAAATCATTGTTTATTTACTGTTGGGAGTTTTCGAGTGTCTCTATGATTTCTGCCATGGAAGGACGTTCTTCTGGGTTCTGTTGTAAACATCTTCTGATCAAGTTCCTGAACAAATTGTTGGTCACCATGGCAACTTGTACGTTTCTGCGTTCTACGTCAGGCATTTGACGAACGTTCATCTCGCACAGCAGAACTCCAAAGCTGTATACATCAAGCTGTAGAGAAAGAGTAAGAACCATTACAGCTAGGAAGAAACAACATAACAATTGCTTTTGTCTTGTAAATAAGAACCTGTTAAGAACCTACTCAGCCTGATTTCTCACTAGATACCAAATATATAAGAACCATTACAGCCTGACTTGGGAAAATAGTGGTTCTTTTATGCGGGTTTTTACTGTATTATCTAGTTTAGTGTGTGTGTTGGAGTGCATATCGACATAGCTCAACTGAAATGTAGGTTGTACCTTTGGTGATTGTCTGGACGTCTGTGCCTCAGGAGCAGAGTAGATAACAGCACCAGGATTAACCGTCATGGACTGCTGCAGGAAGTTGGCCGTGCCATAATCGGACACTTTGGCCCGCCAAATAGTGACGTGTTTCCATAACAACACATTAGCACTGCTGATGTCTCGGTGAATGATTGGAGCTGGATGGCTGAGATGTAAGTAGTTTAAACCTTTAGCAACATCTAGTGCAATGGTCGTGATCTCAGGAGGTTCCAATGGCCGCTCATCTTGTAAAACTGATCTTAGACTAGTGTCTAGGAGTTCAGTCACAAAAAGAGGACTTTGGTTATCGTTTGTTGCACCAATGAACTGCAGAAGACAAGGATGACGACATCTTGATGCCATATTCATCTCTCGTTCAAACAGCCTTCTGTTGTGATGAGAAAGAATAAGCTGGTGGATTTTCTTCACAGCAACTTTACATCCTCGAAATGTTCCTTCTTTCACCTCGCCCCATGCTCCGACACCAATTACTTTATCAGACAATATTATTTCATCCCGGCTTACGATCCAATCGCGTACCGACTCTATAGATCTTTGGTAGTCTTCAAAGGCTTGTCGTACTGTGGTCAGCGTACCTTGAAGTTCGTGTAACCTCTCCTCGCTGCTTTGAAGGCGACTTGCTGTTTCCTCATGTGCATGTGTTTCTTCAGCCAAGGATGTCTCCAATTCTCGTAATCTCAGCTCATTGCTGCGAAGGAGTCTCTCTATTTCTTCTAATCTCTGCTCGTTACTGCGAAGAAGTCTCTCGGTTTCTTGGTGTGCTTCTCTTTCTACAGCCAACGATGTCTCACATACATTTGATCTCTGTTCATTGCTGCGAAGGCGACTCTCTGTTTCTTCTAATCTCTGCTCGTTACTGCGAAGACGTCTCTCTGTTTCTTGGTGTGCTTGTGTTTCTGCAGACAACGATGTCACCAATTCGTTGGATATCTGCTCGTTGCTGCGAAGACGTCTCTCTGTTTCTTGGTGTGCTTGTCTTTCTGAAGTTAAAGACAATTCGAGTTCATGTGATCTCTGCTCACTGCTATGAAGACGCCTTTCTACGTCTTCACTTATTTCTCTTTCTTCATCTAAAGATGTAACCAGTTCAGCAAAACGTGTATCACTTTCCTGACCAATATTTTCTTCTGTTTCTACAAAACGAAATTTCAATTAGATGTAATTAATAGTTGTAAAACTCTGTGATTGGCTTAATAAAGTGAAAACACTAGATCTGTGAAACAGTATTGTAATATGCAATTAGCAATTATGCAATTTTTGTCGATAATCATTCCTGGTATCTGACAAACTACTGCTTATAGTCCCATGCAGAGGAGGATTGAAGCCTATCCAGAATGCACCGCGAGATCAAATTTTCAAGATGGCAACCAGTTTTGGTTGTTCCGTTGATGCCAAAGAAAAATAAGATAATTTCTCTACATTCAAGAACTTCATTAACTTTTCTTTTTCAAATAACATAAAACATATATAAGTTACTGAGTTTTTGTGAAATTTGGAACGTATCAACTGAAACCAAAGTCACTTATTTTGGTGTTTGTTTTGTGGTTGACACGATACGGCAGATTTGAGTGAAATTAGCACACTATTTAACAGCTGTTTTCTTACAAACATTAAGGTCAATTTTTAATCTCACAACATGTGGTTAAACATAGTTATATTAATTTTCTTAACGGGACCAACAGAGTGTTGACAAATACTTCGAACTACGCGGGAAAGCATCTAAAAATCCGGGGAAACAATGTAGTAATCCTGATATATTCTTTTATTTCCCCGGAGCCTCTCCTTGAATTGCTTTGTGCGTGATCACTCAACCACAATATCGAAAGTGGGCTAAAACCTTGATCTTGATCTTGTCGAGGACGTAGTTGATCTACTGCAATAAAAATACCACGGCCTGCCGGGCAGATGAAATATCTTTTCTTATCGAGAAAAACGCCATATGTTCCATCAGTGTCACCACATCCCTCTGATTCCTAACGAAATATGAACAAAATAGAGGATATTACATGGGCGCGCGGAGATACGGATTTTATCTTCGAGTGTTGAAAAGATCTCACGAGTGAGCGCAGCGAACGAGTGATATCTTTTCAATACGAGAAGATAAAATTCGTATCTCCAAGCAACCATGTAATATTCTGTTTATCATATGATTATCCATGAAAGCAAATTTATCTTTTATACTTTTATTTACCTGCCATAAAAAGAGGTTCAAGTAAACAAAATACTCAATGTTTGTAGACTCAGTTTCTATTCAAGGTTGCATCGGAAAAACTGATAAAAAAGTTTTTAATTGTGAAATAGTCCTCAACTTGAGTACAAAATTCATGTAAAACTATTAAATGAACTTAAAATAGTCTGTAAAAGAGTAAACTGCTCTGAAGCTTAATGCTTACTCAGTCTCTTGACTGCTATCCGATGAATCGATGCTTTGCTTTCAGAGCTTCTCTTATCTTCTTGAACTCAGGATCAAAGAAGAGCCTTTTGCCGTAGTTTTGCCGTCCAAGATAACGGTCTACGCTTGATAACATTCCTCTTAGCGAGGAAGGTTCATAATTTTTACCGCTTTTTGTTCTTGCTGCTACAATGAACTGGCTCAGTAAAACATTCAATTCATCTGGCGGTATAATCTCCAAATCTCTGCCTTCATTGTGTTCTTCGAGTAAATACGCTCTCACTGTCTTCAAGTCATAGAGTGTCTTCTTTTTCGTGTTCTCATTTTCTTGATTTGAAATGAGATTATCTACATCCATCTCTGTAATGCTAGCAAATCGTCTTTGCTGTGGTTCAGGGACTTCGATTTCCCATGAAGGAAGTTTTCTATCCGACAAATTCACGCTACTAGAAGCCATAATGAATGAAGTAAAACCTGAAAATCTGATGAATGAAAATCGCAAAGCTGCCCTGATGGGCACTCAAGGTGTAACCATGGTAACGATCTTTTCACTAGTGAAAATAACATGTTATTTTCACTAGTGAAAAAACAAGTTTACGAAAGTGAGAAATATAGGTATTTCATGGATAATTATATGATAAATATATATTAAAGTATGTAATAAACTTGATGCCTTTTCTATCTTAACTTGTACATATATATTTTACTATATTTTATTTTTTTCTGACGAAGATCGAATGGTTGAAACGTAAATTACAAAAAAAATCTTGGAACAGTCAGTTCTAAGTTGTCTGTTTTCTTTCTTACATATATATTCACATTTTCTATCAAGAAAACAGACTATTAAATTCCTGTGAATCTGGAGGTTCATCGTTGGTCTACCTTCTATCGAAGTTAATATACTTTATCATAACTGGGCCGTAGCACCCACAGGGGCCGGGGGAAGGGAGGATGGACCGTGAACCTCAAAAAAAAAAGAACAATTATTATAATTATTTTTTTGTGATCACGTGTTATGGAGTGACTATGTGTCCCCCCCCCCCCCCCCAAAAAAAACAGCTTTTCAAGGCTTGCTACGGCCCTGCATATATATCATCCAGCTGATCTGAGAAAAAATATTAACAAATTAGAATCGAGAAAGTTTTTAAAACTGAGGTGTCATCCTTAGTAGCCCAGCGACTCGGGAAATGGTTAATTCTTTATTTTATTCTCCCACTCAATAATGATAGAAATCATAGTAAATGTATAAAAACTAGACGCTCTTGGAGCGTTCACTGGGTTGCCTGTGTGAGAGCTCCCCCACTCACCAATCCTCATACTCTATTATTTCTTACCAAAGTGTTCCTTTTGGGTTCAAAGTCCCCCTTTATTAAAAACATTTTAAATTCTAGTAAGACATTAGTGTTGCGTTACTGACTTGTCAACGCATATTATATTTCTACTTGACCTACTAGAGTACCTTTCAAGACTAGCTGATGAAATAAACATATCTATTTCAGTATCGAAACTGTTCACTGCAAAACAAATGTTTTATCAATGTAAATACTCTTAGCCAAAATGTGTTTAACTGTTCATTTGTTTTTCCCTCGGTTTTTGTTTTCTGTATTTTCATAAATGGAAATATTCAACAAGGAGTCTTGGCAGTTCGCTTTCTTGTAGATCACTATCAGCTCGTCTGACTTCTACAAGTTCTTGGAGTCAGCTTTCATCAAAGCTTTGTTTGTCACTCGTTTTGTAGTTTGTCTCTCGTTCTGTAGTTTGTCTCAGTATTTTTTGTATCTGAGATCTGGTAAGATCTAGTTTGATCATAGCTAGGTAGTTTATAGATTCTCTTAGTCTATTTTGACTAGTTTGTCTAGTTCTACGATTCTCATACCGTAGTTTGCTCATAGATTCTCAAAGATAGCTCATAGATTCTCAGACTTCTCTCTTTGAGTATGTGGACCAACCCGTTCCAAAATCGCTTAATAACATCTTTTAGTTTGTGTCTACCACGTACGGCGTGTGTGTTTGTATATAAGTAGTTTAAGCGTAGCGTTAAAAAACCTAAAGACAATATTATGCAACATGCATACAGACAAAATAGTACCGTTTTGTTTTACTATTTGACTGAAGCTCCTCCAGCCCCCCCCCCCTTGACTCCGCTGTCCCTGTCATAGGGTCTCTTCATACAATGATTTACCTTGTCTAGCAGTTCTACGCCAAACCAAGTACCAGGTAATATAGATAAGCTTCCCTTGTAACGAATAACTCCTCGAAGTTCTAGATCTGTATTTTGTTTTCTTATCTTCACAAATATTTTACTACCAATATTTAATGTTTTTGCTTCACTGAGACGATTCTTGTCTCGATAAATACACAATCTTTCTTGATATGGCCAGACAGCACGAAGCAAGTCAGCTTCGCTGTCTGTTAGCAGACCAACACCCCGCTTAGTGTATTCTAGTCTGATGTTCCTCCATGTAAGAACGATCTTTTTGTGGTCTTTAGGTTGATCTGATTTTGGTGAACACTCCAGGATTTCACCGCTATCAAGTTCAAACGGAGCTCTTTTCGTGGAAAACCGGCCTTTTTCCAAGCGCTCCCCAATTCTGTCCTCCAGTATTATGTACTTGGGTGTCGTGGCCATGTTTTTGTGAGACTACAGATCGCGATTCAACTCGATTCTGTGCTATTCACCACAGGAAGCCCAGTTGAACGAAACTACTGATAAACCACGGGTAACCCAGACTATCCACTTTAAGAGAATGTATGTAGTAAATAGATTTTGCCATTATTTTGTAGATTTTCCTAAGATTTTGGTAATAAATGTTCAGATATACAATAAACAGAAGTTTACTTACCGTCTTGCTTTAAAAAAATTCAGAAATGAGTACATTTCCCCCTTCCAAGTACCACATGTCATTCCATATCTTGTTGAGGGAGTAAGTGTGATGGGGGATGGGTGCTCAAAAAATCCTGACCCTCCCCACAAACACAGCAGGCTTACCCCACCATTTAACAAGATAGCCAGCCAATCAGCGTGAGCATTATATCTCAAATATGTTTTTCCATCCCAGTCAGTGCACAGGTATATATACCTATTTTAAAAAGTTTGTCGCAGCAAAATTAGGCAATAGGAGATAGGCCCGGGGGAAAGAGGGGGGGCTTCAGGGTAAAAAAGTATTGGGTATCTATACTCGTCATAATCAGGAATTTGGTATCTTATAGGGGGTTAAAATTGAGATTTAGAATTTCGTAGCTTTCAACTCACCGACAAAGTTGCATTTGTATGTATGGTCTAAGTTTCAGTAAGTAAATCACAGCGAGGGTATCTTAATCAGTGAAAGATTGTGGTCATTTTTAACTTTCTTGAAAATGATATGATAAGGATACCGCATTCAAATGAAATCAAACCAGCTGAGTTGACCTTCAGAACGAACTCAAGGTCAACCAATCAGAATAAGGATTCAACATTGTATTTTGATTAACATTTCCCATGTGTCCCTGCTCGGAAAATGCTAACCAAAAATAGTTGACCCATAATTCCTTTAGGGGAACGCGATCAACTCAGCTGGAAATTAAAGGTCTTCACAATACTGAGTAGGCTAGACTGAATAATGAATAAATTGTATGATGCCTTTACAGTATATTTTTTTGTAATTTGAGTTAGGGTCTTAGAATAACTGAGAAGAATCTGCAAATAGTTAGACCATCACGTGGCTCAGGTGACCACGTTAATGGCGGCCCCATCTCTAACCAAATACAGATGTTAAAAGAGGAACACAAGTTTATCAGTTGAATAATTAGCAGTTATTCGCCGAAGGCGAAGTGATTATCGATGAATATTTACCGAGCGGCGAGTCTTCGAGCTGCGAGGTAAATATTCATCGATAATCACTGAGCCTGAGGTGAATAATTGTTTTAGTATAAATAAAAAGGTGATTATTTCAAAAAAGAAAGAAGGAAACAACATTGAAAGTGAAAATATTTTATTTTTTAAAAGCGCGACAGCCATTTTGTCCGAAAAGGTGATTATCGGCTGATAATCCGAGATAGAGAACCAATCAGAGCGCGCGATTTTGTATAATCACCTTTGTATTTATACTAATTACTATTAAGTGTCATCCTCTATAAACAAAGGTGATTTATTTTAAATATTTTATGTCTGTCTGTCTGTCTGTTTGTCTGTCTGTTTCTGTTTGGCTGTCTGTTTGTCTGTTTGTCTGTTTGTTTCTGTTTGTCTCTCTGTCTGTGTCTGTCTGTCTGTCTGTCTGTCTGTCTGACTGTCTGTCTATCTGTCTGTCTGTCTGTCTGTCTCTCTGTCTGTATTTCTATATAGCAGAGTTCATTGGTTGGCTGGTAGAATTCTGTATGTGTACTGCGGTAATGGATTATCTTTCAGATATTTCTGTATATAGCTACATGTTGGTTTCACTTGTAGGTTGTTTTCCACAGCATGATCCAATGCCGCCTAAAGAGATTAACAATAACAATGACAATTATTGATATTGAACAATTAGGCCTGAAGCCTGATTGGTCTATGAGTCAATAGCCCATGAGGCTGAAGGCTAAATAGGGTATTGACTCATAGACCATGATGCTGAGGGATGAATAGGGTATTGACTCATAGACCATGAGATGAGGGATGAATAGGGTATTGACTCATAGACCATGATGCTGAGGGATGAATAGGGTATTGACTCATAGACCATGATGCTGAGGGATGAATAGGGTATTGACTCATAGACCATGATGCTGAGGGATGAATAGGGTATTGACTCATAGACCATGATGCTGAGGGATGAATAGGGTATTGACTCATAGACCATGACCTGAGGGATGAATAGGGTATTGACTCATAGACCATGAGCTGAATGATGAATAGGGTATTGACTCATAGACCATGACCTGAGGGATGAATAGGGTATTGCCTCATAGACCATGAGCTGAGGGATGAATAGGGTATTGACTCATAGACCATGATGCTGAGGGATGAATAGGGTATTGACACGTAGATGATGAGCTGAGGGATGAATGGGGTATTGACTCATAGACCATGATGCTGAGGGATGAATAGGGTATTGACTAATAGACCATGAGCTGAGGGATGAATAGGGTATTGACTCATAGACAATGATGCTGAGGGATGAATAGGGTATTGACTCATAGACCATGAGACTGAAGGCTGAATAGGGTATTGACTCATAGCCCATGAGCTGAGGGTGAGAGGTCTAATACACTACTTTGATAATAAAAATTTTCTCTCGTTCCAGTTTACTCAGGGGGCCTTAGGGGGCAAAATGGTGTTGCACACCCACATTTTGTCTCATTAATTCACCAAATTTGCCCCCTGAGTAAACGGGAACAAGACCATATTTGTATTAGCAAAGTAGTGTATTGTTTTAGTATAAAATATTTGAGATATAATGTGTGCGTTGATTGGCTGGTTACCGTGTTTATATCAGAGGACAGAGACACAGTACAATATAATGTGTGTGCAGATTGGTTGGTTCTGACATGGTAGTAGCACGTCCTAACGGCTCTTATAAAGCCAAATTATTTTATAAAAGCAATATCAAACGTCCGCTTGTATCTATATACAGTGATATAAACACTCAGGATCTGTAGAGCACTAAAGAAGTCAAAAAAACACTCAGCTACGCCTTGTGTTTCTCTACGACTTCTCTCTTGCTCTACAGTTCCCAGCGTGTTTATATCACAGTATATAGACATGCGCGCCATTTTATATTTCTTAAGTATAAACCTACTAATAATTATTGGTCAAAAAAAATGAATACAAAAAAATTTGAAATTTGATTGAAAATCAGCCACCATTGTTTTGGCTTTCAAGATTTGCACTTTTCACTACTAGTGGTGGTTTATCACTGGTCAAGAACTGTGCTTTATTAGTGAACGGGGCATGTAGCCCATGAGCTGAGGGCAAGAGGTCTAATTATTTTAGTATATACCTACTAATTGGTCAAATAAATAGATACAAAAATAATTTTGAAATTTGGTTGAAAATGAGAGTTAGTCACCATTGTTTTGGTTTTCAAAATTTACACTTTTCATTACTAGTGGTCTAGCTACCACTAATATACCACTAGTAGCTCAGCCAATCAGGGCACGTGATTTGTGATAGACCATAAGTAGGTTTAGACTAAAATAATTTATCTCATTAGATATTATGTGTGGTATGTTTGGTTGAGAACTGTGCTTTATTAGTGCACAGAGCATGGTGCTGAAGCCAGCCCCAAACAAGCTGTCAATTTTCTTCAAAGATGTGTAAGAAAACAGTGCATTGAAAACTACATTTTTTTCTTTCTATATAATAAATCAAATAAACAGCTTTTCCCATGCTCTGTTCAGTAATAAAGCATGCAGGAAGTGACGTAAGCAAGAAAGAAGTTAAAGAGAAACATGAGCCGTATGCAAGTGCTTCTCACACTTCTTGACTGTTTTATTTGTTTATTTAATATTACATATGCAGCAGACAATGATAGTGACATGGTCTAAAAACAATCCATTAGAACTGTTTTGGGATATTTTGCAAACCCTAGCTGCTACAAACAATAGAATTGAATAGAGCAGACATGGCACAGTTATGGCACGGTGTGGACATGGTGCCAAATGTTGAAGGTTTTCATACATGACATGGCACTGACACAGTCACGGCAAGGTGCAGTCCGTGCTAATAATTTTTTTCATATTCATACAAAAACTGCTCAAATATTTAATGCTGTACCTTTGCTAGATGTGCCCCAAGTCCCTGTCCTCTGTGGCTTACAGGCACCTCAGTATGCCACATGTTCAATGTATTTTTTTCTTCTTTTTCATATTCAAGAACTGCTTTATCTGTCAAGAATAGATACAAGTATTCTTATCACTGGACAACAATCCTTTCTTATACAGTGGTACCTGTATTAGTTGAACACCTTTGGGAACTTTCTATATTTATAGACCCCTTGCAGCACGTCGGACTGTAGCTCAATTTGGAGGGCAAAACAATAGGTTTCAATTCTCAGAAGATTTGAAATTGAGCTGCTCTGACGTCACGTGAAATGGGTCTATAAGTCTCTCTCTACAGCTGTATATAGGATCTATAGTCTTTGTAGTGTCTATGGGTGCTAAAGTCTATCATAGTTAATATAGTCTCTATACTCTGTATAATCATCTTTAGTAAAATTCTACTACTATACTATTGCAAATCCTGCATTCTGATTGGCTAACGTACTCACTATCTATCAGCCGATAGATAGTGGGTAGAGAAAGCCGGCTTTGTTTTGAAAAAAATGGCGGCTTTCCCTGGCGATTTTGTGAAGTTTCCTCTTGTTTGCAATTGTATAGTTTCGTTGAGAATTTTACTAAAACAATTAGAAGACTCACTCTCGATTTCTATCGGCTTTGATAGTTGACTCGGGGCCGGAGCCCCTCGTCAACTATCAGCCGATAGAAATCTCGAGTTCGTCGTCTAATTGTTAAATAGTCTCTATAGAATCTACAGAGGGATAGAGATTATTTTATTATATTAGTTAGGAATTAGTACACATGCTCTTATTGATCAAGAACTGTGCTATATTAGTGAACAGAGCACAGTTGCTGATGCCATCCTCACACATGCTGCAAACTTTGCAAAGAAGTGTAAGGAAACAGCATTGAAAACTACAACAGATTTTTTTCTTTCTATATACATGTAATAAAACAGATAAAACAGTTTTTTCCATGCTCCATTCAGTAATAAAGCACTGACTGTAGGAAGCCCTGAAAACATGCACTCAAGAAGTGTGAGAAGGACTCAGCTCTTGCTTCTCTTCACACTTCTAGCTACATTCTTTATTACTGAACAGAGCAAGAAAAAAAGATATTTTATTTCTCTATGGATAACTGATTGAGTGTTTTAGTTAACTACAAGCATTCTCTACAGTATTTACAGGGTAATATAGAGAGATATCAAGAAAGAGCCACAATATCTGAGTCAATCTATGGAAGTCTCCTATGTAATGCTCGTATTACAGATATTATCTATCATTATGAAGTGGAATTAGGCTCCAAATAAAGTAATAAGGAACAAAAAACAACCTATAAACATCATATGGTCAGTACAAACTCGGTTCATAAGCCACATACTTTAGACCTGACTTAAAACTCACCTTTGCTCAAGTGAAGAAATAACCACCCTGTGTATCGTGATTAACCTCAGTATTACTCATACTACACCATAAAATGACAAAGATCTGTTAAATATTGATGCAGGATTTGACAAAATGAACGAAAAATCGCTCGAAAAAACATGAAGCTTTGTCCAGAACATGTCACTACCACAGGGAACCCAACATGTCATAGCTTCAGTTTTAAGTTTGACGTATTTCCGGTTTCAACTGCTCACAAAAACTGCTAAAATAGAGTGAAAAATGTTCTCAATGATTTAACCTCTACTTGAAGGAAGTAGAACTTTGGACAACAAACCTGTCATGAAGAAAAAGTAAGAAAAATCTAGATCTAGAACTAAAACTGCTTTCCGTTTTGTACCCGGAAGTCGTTTTTCCACACGTGTGACGTCACACTTTAAAGCTCTGTTGGGAGAACTTTGAGAAAATGTATATGCGAGTGAATATCTCTGGAGATCTGGCTGAACAATGAGATCCGAAGTTTAACCGGGTTTAATATTGCTAAACTGACCGAAAAAACAAAACTGGGCTACCTGTGGTATATAACAACAACAAAAAGATAGACAGACAGACAGACAGACAGAGCAACAGACAAACAGACAGACAGACAGACAAACAGAGAGACAGAAACACAGAAAGACAGACAAACAGACAAACAGACAGAACTTACAGAAAGACAGAAAGAAAGAAAGAAAGAAAGAAATAAAGGAAGAAAGAAAGGAAGAAAGAAAGAAAGAAAGAAAGAAAGAAAGGAAGGAAGGAAGGAAGAAAGAAAGAAAGACAGACAGACAGACAGAAAGAAAGAAAGAAAGAGAAAGAAAGAAAGGAATAAAGAAAGAAAGAAAGGAAGAAAGAAAGAAAGAAAGAAAGAAAGAAAGAAAGAAAGAAAGAAAGAAAGAAAGAAAGAAAGAAAGAAAGAAAGAAAGGAAGGACAGACAGACAGACGACAGAAAGAAAGAAAGAAAGAAAGAAAGAAAGAAAGAAAAGAAAGAAAGAAAGAAAGAAAGAAGAGGAAGAAAGAAAGGAAGAAAGAAAGAAAGAAAGGAATAAAGAAAGAAAAAAAGGAAGGAAGGAAGAAAGAAAGAAAGAAAGGAAGAAAGAAAGAAAGAAAGAAAGAAAGAAAGAAAGAAAGAAAGAAAGAAAGAAAGAAAGAAAGAAAGAAAGAAAGAAAGAAAGAAAGAAAGAAAGAAAGAAAGAAAGAAAGAAAGAAAGAAGAAAGAAAGAAAGAAAGAAAGAAAGAAAGAAAGAAAGAAAGAAAGAAAGAAAGAAAGAAAGAAAGAAAGAAAGAAAGAAAGAAAGAAAGAAAGAAAGAAAGAAAGAAAGAAAGAAAGAAAGAAAGAAAGAAAGAAAGAAAGAAAGAAAGAAAAGAAAGAAAGAAAGAAAGAAAGAAAGAAAGAAAGAAAGAAAGAAAGAAAGAAAGAAAGAAAGAAAGAAAGAAAGGAATAAAGAAAGAAAGAGAAAGAAATATATTGGGATACTGACGTACGTCAACTCAATACTTCCTCGCCTCCGTAGGACTTTCGCCACAATGTTAATACTTGTTTATTTCAAATCGTGTTAAACAAAGAAATGATACTCTAGGGAATGACAAGTGGCCTGAAATGGGAAAAAATCTAGATATTATGATAACGAGAAATAGAATGAAACTAAATGAAAACTGACAATGACTTCTGTTAAACTGCTCTTAAACTTTATATTTTATGACAGTAAATGTTATGATTATAGAGCTAATGTGTCTAGGCGTTTTGTTTCCAAATTTCAGACCACGTGTCATTCCCTAGAGTATCATTTCTTTGTTTAACAGTTGCACATGTGAAGACACATGAATATGGATATGACTCAAACAAAGAATCTTATTCTCAAGAGAACGATACGTGGTCTGAAATGGGAAAACATTACGTGCAAGATAAACATGTCAAATTTGATGCAAGTGAGCTTATGGGTCGTAAGAAAGCAGCGTATTCAACTCGTACATAATCCAATTTTTTTCAGCAAGGATGTGCTCTTTCCAAGAAAAATTTAAATCTGAATCTCAAAAATTAAGTTTAAGAATCTTAGAGCATTCTTAAATGCTGTTTAAATCCATGGAAGTTTTTCTTGATTGGTCATTGAGATTAGAATAATAAAAATTGTGTACATTATTATTGTTTAAAAATAAGCTAAAAAACCTCCCAAGGGACCTAAGCCTTGTGATATAAACAAGCTCAAACTAGAATAAAATTGAACTCTACACTAGAACCCTAGTGTGTGTGTTACAATATCCTTTATCAAACCAGCTGAGTTGACCTTCAGAACGAACTCAAGGTCAACCAATCAGAATTGAGGATTCAACATTGTATTTTAATTAACATTTCCCATGTGTCCCTGCTCAGGAAATCCTAACCAAAAATAGTTGACCCATAATTCCTTTAGGGGAACGCGATCAACTCAGCTGGAAATTAAAGGTCTTCACAATACTGAGTAGGCTAGACTGAATAATGAATAAATTGTATGATACCTCTACAGTATATTTTTTTGTAATTTGAGTATGTCTGTCTGTCTATACTTCTATATAGCAGAGTTCATTGGTTGGCTGGTAGGATTCTCTCTGTGTACTGCGGTAATGGATTATCTTTCCAACAGATCGAACCGGTTGCCTGCATGAAATCATGGTTTATTTACTGTTGGGAGTTTTCAAGTGTCTCTATGATTTCTGCCATGGAAGGACGTTCTTCTGGGTTCTGTTGTAAACATCTTCTGATCAGGTCCCTGAACAAATCGTTGGTCACCATGGCAACTTGCACGTTTCTGCGTTCTACGTCAGGCATTTCACGAACGTTCATCTCGCACAGCAGAACTCCAAAGCTGTACACATCAAGCTGTAGAAAAAGAGTAAGAACCATTACAGCTAGGAAGAAACAACATAACAATTGCTTTTGTCTTGTAAATAAGAACCTGTTAAGAACCTACTCAGCCTGATTTCTCACTAGATACCAAATATATAAGAACCATTACAGCCTGACTTGGGAAAATAGTGGTTCTTTTATGCGGGTTTTTACTGTATTATCTAGTTTAGTGTGTGCGTTGGAGTGCATATCGACATAGCTCAACTGAAATGCAGGTTGTACCTTTGGTGATTGTCTGGACGTCTGTGCCTCAGGAGCAGAGTAGATAACAGCACCAGGATTAGCCGTCATGGACTGCTGCAGGAAGTTGGCCGTCCCATAATCGGACACTTTGGCCCGCCAAATAGTGACGTGTTTCCATAACAACACATTAGCATTGCTGATGTCTCGATGAATGATTGGAGCTGGATGGCTGAGATGTAAGTAGTTTAACCCTTTAGCAACATCTAGTGCAATGGTCGTGATCTCAGGAGGTTCCAATGGCCGATCACGTAAAACTGCCCTTAGACTAGTGTCTAGGAGTTCAGTCACAAAAAGAGGACTTTGGTCCGCATCGTTTGTTGCTCCAATGAACTGCAGAAGACAAGGATGACGACATCTTGATGCCATATTCATCTCTCGTTCAAACAGACTTCTGTTGTGATCAGATAAAATAAGCTCGTGGATTTTCTTCACAGCAACTTTACATCCCCGAAATGTTCCTTCTTTCACCTCGCCCCATGCTCCGACACCAATTACGTTATCAGACAATATTATTTCATCCCGGCTTACGATCCAATCACGTGTCGACTCTATAGATCTTTGGTAGTCTTCATAGGCTTGTCGTACTGTGGTCAGCGTACCTCTAAGTTCGTGTAACCTCTCTTCGCTGCTTTGAAGGCGACTTGCTGTTTCCTCATGTGCTTGTGTTTCTTCAGCCAAGGATGTCTCCAATTCTTGTAATCTCAGTTCATTGCTGCGAAGACGTCTCTCTGTTTCTTGGAGTGCTTGTGTTTTTGCAGCCAACGATATCCCCAATTCGTTGGATATCTGCTCGTTGCTGCGAAGATGTCTCTCTGTTTCTTGGTGTGCTTGACTTTCTGCAGCCAAGATTTAATCTCTGCACTTTACTGCGAAGGCGTCTCTCTGTTTCTTCTCTTGCATGTCTCTCCAAAGCTAAAGATAACTCGAGCTCATGTGATATCTGCTCGCTGCTATGAAGACGCCTTTCTACTTCTTCACGTATCTTTCTTTCTTCATCTAAAGATGTAACCAGTTCAGCAAAACGTCCATCGCTTTCCTGAATACATTCTTCTGTTTCTACAAGAAGAAATTTTAATTAACTGTAATTAAGTATTGAGAAGAGAAGAAGCGAAGTATTGAGAAGAGAAGAAGCGAAGCGTGAAGATGGCTGACAACCCAAGCTCTCCACTAACCACCAACTTAGATCTAGTTAAGGAGTTCTTAAAACTCCAGGAGGACAACTTTAAATCGTTCGTAAACCTCCTAATGGATAGCTTCAATAATCGTTTTGACAAACTTTCCCGTGAAATGCAAAATATCAAGGATAGTTTACAATTCACTCAGAATGAATTCGATGAAACAAAAGATAAAATGAAGAAATGAAAACCTCACTTCTTTCTTCATAATATAACCCGAAAAATTAATTGAATTGTAAACTGTAATATAGTATGACTTGTATGTATGTATCACGAAAACCTCCTTTGTTTATAGAACATGATTGCCTTATGCAATCTCCACGCTTCACACTATTTGTTAACTAGTCCTGGGTGCAAGAGTACCTTGTTTAACCCTTTTGGTTGTCTCTCTTGCACCCTCCACCTATTTATTTCCGTTTTTTCAATGTGTATTTTCATTTGTATATGTGGTAAATAAAAACCTTTGAACCTTTGAAATATGCAATTAGCTCTAATTTGTAGTAAATAGCTCTACTGATTTAGTGCAAAGTGCGAAATAAATTGCTACTGTTTTACAGATTAAGTGTGAGTACTCTAGTAAACAAGATGGTGAATTTAAAAGCGAGTGAATCCTAATTGAAAATGATGGAATAGTGGTTGGCCTAAAGGTTTCCCTCGCTCCCATGGACTACTTCGACGATACGGCGGCCATTTTGGTAGGGGGCAAATATACAAATCTTTGTTACACTTATGGCGTCGATTAAAAATAACGTTTCATCCCTAGACAACTTGACAAGAGATGAATTAAGAAGATGGACATGAAAGAAAGACAAATAAACGAAATTTTCTATCTTAAACGACATTTTTGTTTTCTTTTGCCCCCTGGACGCCCCATAATGCATTGCGATTCAAGATGTGAAAATAATGACTGATACTACGTAGAAAAATGAAATGCTTGTCACTTAACCAGCATGATAGGGCCAGAGAAACCCAGGATTTTTTTTTTCTTTATCGTAAAAAGTTATTTTCATTAATTGATTCAATTTGGCCGCCTCATCGTCGAAGTAGTCCATTCCCTCGACTTTACCGCCTTTCGTGATGCCAACAGTATGGCACGTAAAGGGTGTTAACTTTTGATTTCACGAGTGTTCTTTTTGTATGGGGATTTCATCTCTCAGATACACTAAGCGAACGAAATGCAAAATGTCTGGTGAAAATGCACTAACTTCATACAAACGCTCATCACTGATAGTTGTTAGGGTAAACAGGTTTGGATAGGGCCGAATCACATGAGGCAGAGTGCATTTAAGGCTTAATCAGTCCACGCGTACTCATTAGAGAAAACTCATAATAGAAATCAAGAAATTTTAAGTAATTTTATACAAACTCTCTAGTTTGACATTGCCCATAATACATTGCGGTTTGGGGGTAACCAGGGTAAAAACCGCACATATTTTGCTGAAGGCTGATCAGAAGATGTTGCAAATGTATCTTATGATATTTAAAGATGTATAAGAAACAGCCAGAAACAGAAAAAAAAAAAAGAGAATTTTGAAGAAGTCTATAAAGTCAATTTCGAGCACTTCTTCACGAGTCAATACATTTTCTGTATCACTAAACTTCTTGATGTTCTGAATGTGGAGAAATAACTCAGAATGAACTGATAATCAGTATTTTACAGATAAAAGCAGGTACAGTGTACATTCCATTGAAGCATGTTCAATTTTATGACACTTTTTGAGCGATTACCCCCAAACCGTAATGTATTATGGGCAATGTGAAAGTAGAGAATAGCCCACTTTCGATATTGTGGTTGAGTGATCACGCACAAAGCAATTCAAGAAGAGGCTGCGGGGAAACAATGGAGTAATCCTGATATATTCTTTTATTTCCCCGGAGCCTCTCCTTGTATTGCTTTGTGCGTGATCACTCAACCACAATATCGAAAGTGGGTTAAAACCTTGATCTTGATCTTGTCGAGGATGTAGTTTATCTACTGGAACAAAAATACCACGGCCTGCAGGGCAGGTGAAATATCGTTTTTTAACACGTATTCCAAATATTCCATCAGTGTCACCACATCCCTCTGATTCCTAACGAGATATGAACAGTTAAAAGAAAATATCTATTAAGGTATGTAATTTTGAATTTAATGTATTTTCATATTGTACATATTTTTTTATTTTGTTCTGTTGAAGACCGAATGGTTGAAACGTTAATTACAAAAAAATCTTGGAACAGTCAGTTCTAAGTTGTCTGGTTTCTTTCCTACATATATATTCACATTTTCTATCAAGAAAACAGACTATTGAATTGCTGTGAATCCTTCTGCTGGAAGTTCATCGTTGGTCTACCTTCTATCAAAGTTAATATATTTCAACATATCTGGATATCTGGGCCATGGCACCAACAGGGGCCGGGGGGATCGTGACCCTCTCTTTTTTTTTTTTTTTTTCAAAAAAAAATTAAGAATTTGATAATCGTTTGTTTGTGAATATGTGTTATGGAGTGACTTTGTAAAAACCCATTTTTGGGATATTCTATTTGCAGAAACAATTTCCAAAAATGTGTTTTTCTTGTGAATGTCTTGTCCCATCATTGGGTTTGGTAGCATTTTTCCAATCTTGGGAAAACCATGGAAACCTTGGAAACCCATGAAAATGTCAATATTTTCCCATTTTTCACCCAAATTTGAAATTCCATATTTTTTCCTGTGATATCAATGTCCATTATTTTTTTTATCTCAACAGCCAGATTGTTTTTTTGTTCATCACGCCTTTTCTACAAAGAGGGTAGTCACAGGCACCCTAGGACCCCATAGATACACCCCTGTCGTAAATTAACCCCTATACAGCTCAGCTAATTAGTATTCTGTATTGGATGTAGTAATATACTCTCAGCCCGAGGCTTTGCTGAGCAAGTAGACCTGGAGAGAACATGCTCCACCGTTGCAGTGTTCTGTAATTTGATACAGAATTCTAATATACCTGTAGGTCTTGCTAAAGGAGGATGGATTCCCAGAGCCTATTTAAAAGCTATAGTCCTACCAATAAGATTAAAAAACCTGCACCTTGCTATGTTAACCTAAACACAATAACCACTGTGGAATGCCAGCACAAAACAATCTGACATGCAGGAAACAAATGTATATATGTGCTCCTTAAAAACATCAAACTGTATTTTCTTTTGAAACCTATTCTTCAAAAATCAACACCTTCTTTAAAAATGAATTTCTTATAAGTAATATACAATATTAGTAGCAATGTTGTAATGTGGGATATACAATCACTCGCATCCATACAACAATGCCACTCATTAATATAGCATCTATATTACATATACTATTTGGACTTTGGGTTTAGGGTTTTAAAGTGCCTATGATACATCTGACAATATTGTCAGACGGTATAGATTCTTCATGAGATGAGTAAGTTGTTCGATGACCCAAAAAATTGTACAGTTTGAGTGATGCCTTTTGAAGTTAAAAAGGTTTTTCCATGCCATATGCTAATGACTGTGATGTCAGGAGAGTCATCATTTAATATACAAAACCTAACTGGTAAAGATAAATTAAATTTGGAAAGCATCACTGTTTCACCCAATCATGGCTTTTAGAAAAGTTATTACTAATTGGTTTCCTCATAGTAGCCAGTGTTTTGAATTACAAGGAACAACAAATAAACATAAATGACTCCCCTGACTTCACGGCCATTAGCATATGACAATAATAGACCTTTATAACTTCAAGACATATCACTCAAACTATGCAATTTTTTGGGTCATCAAACAGCTCACCTTATGTAGAATCTATACTGAGAATATTGTCAGATGTGTCATAGGCACTTTAATTAGACTCTGATCCTTGATAATATTTATATTTAGTATAAACCTGATGGACTTTCACCGATCCTGCACTCTGATTGGCTGAGCTACTAGTGGTCTATTAGTGATAGCAGATTACTAGTAGCGAAAAAGGCTGGTTTTGAAAGCCAAATTAATGTCAAAAACAATTATTTAGTAACAAATAAAATCAGTTATTTGACCAACTAGTAGGTTTATGCTAAACCAATTAGACCTCTCTCCTTCATGGTCTACTAGCTGCATTAACTCTAGTATGGTCAGCTATATTACAACCATAGATGCTTTGCACCATCACATGTTGGCAGCCATGACAGGAGGCAGGAACAATTGAATCTGTTCTAATCTGATTTACATGAGAAAGAATTCAGTTTCCCAGAGGGAAAACACTGTATTGTTGTGCCTCCTGTCATGGCTGCCATCAAGTGATGGTGCAAAGCCTCTATAATTATAAACTTACTGAAATAATATGTAATACAAATCCTAAAATATATATTTTAGGATTTGTATTACATATTAGAAATGCATAATAAATATTGTGCCTTCCCAGAACACTGGGATGTAGAATTTTAAAGTATTTTATGACCAGTACTGAGTTTATTGTAAATATATCAGGGACAGTGGAGCACATTTTAAAGTGGGAAGGCTTTTCCCTTTTTTTTTTGGAAGCACATTTTAAAGTTGTGGTGGGGCTAGAATTTTTGTTTTACTATTTGACTAAAGCTCCTCCAGCCCCCCTTGGCTCCACTGTCCCTGTCATAGGGTCTTTTCATACAATGCTTTACCTTGCCTAGCAGTTCTACGCCAAACATAGTACCGTAACCTCTGAATGTAGGTAATAAAGATAAGCTTCCCTTGTAACGAATAACTCCTCGAAGTTTTAGTTCTGTATTTTGTTTTGTTATCTTCACAAAAACTTTACTACCAATATCCAATAATTTTGATTCAGTTAGACGATTCTTGTCTAGATAAATACGTAATCTTTCTTCATGTGACGAGACAACATTAAGCAAGTCAGCTTCGCTGTCTGTTAGCTGACCAACATCCAGCTTAGAGCATTCTAGTCTGATGTTCCTCCATGTAAGAGAGATCTTTTTGGGGTCTTTAGGCTGCTCTGACCATGGTGAACACTCAAAGATATGCCCTCCATCAAGTTTGCATGGATTTAGTTTCCTCTTTAACCAGCTTTCGTCCAAGTCCTCCCCACTCGTGTCCTTCAGTACTATATACCAGTGTGTGGTAGCCATGTTTTTGTGAGACTATACTCACTACGACTGTGCTATTCACCACAGGAACCCCAGTTGAACTAAACTAACATAAACCACAGGTAACCCAGACTATCCACTTTAAGAGAATGTATGTAGTAAATAGATTTTGCCTGGATTATTTTGTAGATTTTGCTAAGATTTTGGAAATGAAGCTTCGGATATATAATAAACAGAAGTGTAACATAACTTAATCGTCAAACCACAGGTGAATCTGAACCTAAGGTAAACTTTAATAACGGTAATAACTTAGTATGAATATAAATAAAGATACAAGATGAAATTGAACTTTTAATTGAGCTATATTGAATCATTACCAAACCACTCAACGTGAGGTGAGAAAATAATTTATTAAAATAAATTATTTTCTCACCTCACGTTGAGTGGTTTGGTAATGATTCAATATAGCTCAATTGAAGAACTTGAGGAGAATTATACTTAAGATACTTGACTTGTATATAAAAAAACTAAACTTAACTTGACTTGACTTGTTACTTATTACTTAACTTGACTCGACTAAGAGCAAAAAATATCTTGAGTTGTGAAAATGGAAACTTGAACTTATGTAAATTAGAGCTGAAATTTAATGCTATATGAAAAGACTAAAATTCCCTATGGACCAATACTTAACTGAGTGTAACTAATTGATTAGATTCTACAAGAAGTGTACTTACCTTCTTCACTTAAAAAGTTTCCGAAATTAAGTAGATTTTCCCCAAGTTGTACATTTCGTTGCATATCTTGTAGAGGGACTGTGGAAAGTAATTGTGTTGGGGTGGGAGGAGGGAGGATAATGGCAGCCGAAAGCAGGGGTAGCAAACGGTTTTGGGGGGAATATGCCCCTGAAATATTTTGAAAGTGAGAACCTCAGAAATGTGATTTTCCACAAAATAGGCTCAAAAGTCCCTGACCCTCTGCAAATAGATGCTCAAAAAATCGTGACCCTCCCCACAAACACAGCAGGCTTACCCCACTATTTAACACGGTAGCCAGCAAATCAACGAGAGCATTGTATCTCAAATATTTTTCCAGCCCACTGCAGTCAGTGCAAGGGTATATATACCTTTTTTAAGATGTTTATCGCATCCAAAAGCGATAGGAGGTAAGCACGAGAGGGGGACTTCTGGGTAAAAGTATCGGGTATGTATTGTTAGACAACACTTTCTACACATTGTGATTAGCACTTTGCAAAGGGAATTCCCCTATGATTGATTTGATATTGATTAATGTTGTAGCCTGATGAGACTTGTCCTAGGCGGAACTGTATGGGTATTCCCCAAACAGTGGGTAGCCACTCGACGGAATCATGGTGGCCTCCCACACACGGATTATTGTTTGGGTAGGATAATAAGCACTCCGGAAAGTTCTGTTTGGGTTATGTCTCATTAGAAGTGTATAAAAATGGTAAGGAATAGAATTGTAATGGGGCAGACGAAGCTAGAGGGCGAATAGAATAAAACCTGGAAGAAGGAACCTTCGCCGCCTTGATTCGATCCAGGCTAACCTAGTCCTAACAGTATGCTCGTCATATCTCATGGTGGTAAAAAAAAACAGCCATTTGGTATGTTATACGAGGGTAGCACTTAATAACAAGTGGCTAACAAACCTGTGGCCCTCGTTCAATGATCGAATTGGAATTTAGAAGCTGATTTTTGTGGAGGGAGGGAAACCGGAGAACCCGAAGAAAAAACCTCGAACCAGATGAGAAGCCAACTAGAAACTCTACTCACATACAACACCGAGCCCGGGGGGACTCCGACCCGGGTCGCATTGGTGAGAGGCGAGCGCTCTAACCGCTACGCCACCCGTGCTTCCCAACACAAATGACACTGTTCAACACAAATGCGTTGAAATATCAACTTTATTCAGTTGTTTGGTTAAAAGCAGTAAATTACGCACCTTGTATACGCTTACAAATATTTCTCATCATATATTATTTTTATTTCTTTTTTATATTTTTTTCTCAATTATTTAGCACATTATAAGTGCTTCATTACAACGTGAAATTATTATCAAAAATGATATAAAATGAACAATAAAGTAGGGGAATCGAAAACTAACAAAACTTATGAAATGTTGTGAACAAATAACACTAATATCGAAAAATTCCATCAATATTTGATGGTGAAATGAAGATATAAAACAAACGATTTCGTTCTCTCGGCTGCTAGCTCCATCAAAAATATGAGCAATATAATAATAACAGTAAATATATCTCAAATGAGATCAATAATTAATAATATTATCCAAATTTAAAAAAGCTTATCTCACACAAGACCTGGAAAGTCACAAAACAGAGTGCTTCAAATCCGGCTTCTTAATTTTTCCTCAAAAAATTATACTTCAATTCTCGCTTTAACTAGGTTTAGTTTAAAGTTTAAAAATTCTCAAATATTTATAAAAAAATATTTTTTGTCATTCATTTCTTTGCTGAAAAATTCTCCTGCTATCTCTTCAACTCCATCCCGTTTCCTTCCCTTCCCTTCCCTTTCCTTCCCTTCCCTTCCCTTCCCCTCGCTTCCCTTCCCTTTTTCTTTTTTCTTTTTTCTTTTGTTTTCTTTCTATTTTCTCTTCTTCTTTTCTTTCTATCTTTTTTCTCTTCTTTTCTTTTCTGAACCGTTAAGGGAATCAAGGGTGGCGTGTTTTAGACCAAAGGGAGTCCAATTTTCACATAAAGTGAAAGGTGAAAATAAAATCGAAAAAAAAATAAACTTTACTTATTTTGTTTTTGATTCGAGGCCAAGGTAGTCCACGCCATCAAAAAATTAAAAAACCAAACGACTTTGGATACTAAAAACAGCTAAGAAGTTTTCCTTATTCATTTATGCTCTCTTGATTTTCTCCTATATTGGTGATGGATATCATTACTATTCAGTTAATTATCCTTTTATAGGATCATTCTTTTCATCTTTTCTTCCTTTTCTATAGGTGCTCCGCCAGCCGGATCTAGGTGCCCTCCTACTCACTTTGATTGTGGTAGTAGCTCGGTTGTTTCCGACTTCGAGTGTATCTTTAGAAGCTTTAGAAGTGACGGCCAACCTGACTGTGCCAACGGCATTGACGAAGTGAATTGTGGTAAGTTATGGTACAAAAGATGGACAAAATTAAAACAAGGTTTTCAGGTTTTCAAAACAAAAATGGCGGAAAACAAGCTGCGCGCAGTGTAATTCAAATTTCAAAAATCAAAAAGCAATGGCAGTTGTTTTCTCATAACATCTACTCGTTATGCACAATAGTAATTATAGTGATCGCATCACACGGGCCCTTTTATTGAGGTGGATTTTATTATTTTTGAGTTCCCTTAATTATCATATAGTCTTGTTTGACGAGGTCACACTTATTCTCTTGTCAAGACTTTGACAATGCGATGGATTTCATTATTATTTTTGAGGTGGGTTCAAACAAGTCCAGGCAAATATCACACAACGAGACAGTAAAACTGATATAAGCTTTGATCTTTGACAAAATTGTTGTTAGACATTTTAATAGCAGACTTTCAATCCCACACTCTTTAGTTGTTTCCTTCGGACCCCTTCCCTCTCTTCCCTGAACAATATTACTCCATCTTGTACCTTATGCTACATTGGATAGGGACAGGGACACACTTATGATTTTATATTTCATATTTCCAAGATGGCATCCATTTCGACTCCTAAAACAGTCCCACAATGCACTCACTCGATGACTTTTTTCAATGGAGTTCCTGTGTATGTGGCGTAAAGTTTAACGCAAAAGCACGCGCGTTCGCTCCACCAACTGTGTGAGAAGTTAGTTGTCCCAGGGAGTGGTTCTTCATGCATTGTATGACGTCTTATCAAACATTTAGATGAAGAAAGCAAATTTACTTGCTATTTTAATGTTAATGGTAGTGAAATGACGTCATAATGCAAAGTTACTTGTGCGCATGTCAGACTGAAGTGAAAATGTTGAAAATTCATCCCACATGTAGTAATGATAACGCAGAGACCTAGTTATGTCAGGAGCATTTTCAAAGTCTCTGGTCATAGCAAGGGGTTAATCTTACACGGTCTAGGGGCCGACTAACCTCTCCCTTAGGCTTCGGCTGAGCTCCCTGATCAGTGGATAGCGGTGTCGGGGTCGAAATCTCCGGCATAGCCGTTAAATGCTTTGCGCTGCCATACCATGCTTCAGCACTGAGTCTGGAGGTATGGTCCTAATTTAAAAAATAAATATTTCATTAGAAATTCCAAGTACATTGGAACCCCGCTCTACGGCCAACCGCTTAATACGGCCACCCGGTTATTACGGACAGTTTTGTAGGTCCCGACAAAATACCCATACATTTTCTATTCAATTTACCCCGCTTAATACGGACACCGGTTAATACGGCCAACAGCCACTTTTCTGTGACCCGATTGACAGACTGCCATACAAAGTTAACGTCATATTACGGGCACTGGTTATCTACCCTGTATATTTTGTATAGGAAATCGCACGACCTCGAGTACAATTTGGAAAATAATAGGTACGAGTAATGTTTTGAAAGTTCTTGTAATTGCACGAGCCTTTAGGCGAGCGCAAATAAAGAACCTTCAAAACGTTACGAGTGCCTATTAATTCCAAATTGTACGAGAAGGTCGTGCGATTTTTTATTTATAGTTCACTTGACAAAATTTTATAAAACATGTGATGCGAAGGCATTCATTCATCGTTATTGCCTTTGCTATAACCGACTCTTCTCCAAGAACGCTAAGGGAGCATTCATTTTTTAGGGGGGGAGGGGCGGAGGAATTAGGGGGGGGGGCGGAGGAATTAGGGGGGGGCGGAGGAATTAGGGGGGGGGGGCGGAGGAATTAGGGGGGGAGGGGCGGAGGAATTAGGGGGGGCGCGGAGGAATTAGGGGGGTGGCGGAGGAATTGGGGGGTTCAATAAAAAAATACTAGGTAAAAAGGGGGGTCGCATTTTTTTTATAACGTTGAACCAAGGGAGGGGGGTCATTAGAAAAATACGTTTTTTTTTTGTTTTTTTTTTAGTCGATTGCTGGGGGGGGGGGGGGGAGGGGGTTCTAGAAAATTTTCATATTTGGAAGTGGGGGGTTATCGAAATATTTAATTCCTTACTATGGGGGCTAGCATTTTTTTTCTATTTGATTCCTCAAATTCCTCCGCCCCCCCACCCCCCTCCTAAAAAAATGAATGGTCCCTAAGTCAAGAACAGCATAGAAAGTGTTAACGTTGCTGTAAAACCTTTTTTTAGTATTTTATGTATGATTTGAACTACAAAATACTAGAAAATAATTTTACATCTCAAGTAAAAAGCCATTTTAATGCATGTTTACAACTATTGAATGACAGTACTGACAGCTAAACAGCGAATCAAGAAGCGACTTTTCTTTGAAAACGTATTGTGTGAAAACTAAGCGAAATTTTACCATAACTTGTAAATTTCTCGCGCGCTGATTGGCTGAGAGCCATGTTCAATAAGAGGACAGACACATAAGATGACGAATCGCTCGCGCACGTAGCTAGCGCGCGCTTGAAACGGTTTTTTCTTTCAAACTTTTTCTTCGTTTTTGGATCTTTTCTTTGCCTGTTATGGTAAAAAACAAATCGAAGTGACTTTTCCATGGTCTGTACTCCTATCGAACATAGAAATGACGCCAGAAATGATCCAAACTTTGCAGTGAAACCACTCGCTGCGCTTGTGGTTCCACTTGAGTTTGGATCATATCTGACGTCATTTCTATGTTCGATAGGAGTACAGACCATGGAAAAGTCACTTCGATTTGTTAAGTTGACAGTTTACAGTTCGCTAATATAAGTTTTTTTCCTCTTAGCATTTGCTAATAACTGATAAAACACAATTTCAAAATACTTTCTTTTAAAACAAGTTAGCTAGACAACATCAAAAGGGATAAAAGCGACAAATATGTCGTTCAAGTTAAAAGTTTTGAAGTACAGCTTGCCGTGAACGAGTCGCCAGTGATCAGACCATGTGCTTTGGATATTATTCCCTCCGGTAGCTTGAAGAATTTTGCTGCTATTTTCTTTTAATGGTGAATTATCTGAAGATTTTATTATTTCAAGACTGGATTGATAACTTAGGATCAATTAACTGGTGATAAATAGCTGAATTCGTCTCTCTACAACTACTCGACAGTTTGCCGGTAAGATTTGATCTTTAAAACTATTTTCAAAACGAAAGACGAGCCTCTACTCGCTGTGTTTTTTCGCTAAACGGAAAGAAATTTGCTTTAAAACTATTGTTAGCTGTTTTCTACATATTGTACAATTATTGTAGATGTGGTGTTGGATATATTTTTCGAGAAGACCACAGAAGACAACAGGTAGTAAAACGAGAACATTCAAAACTCCAACTCAAATTGTTTGGCGAAAACTAGAAAGAAAAAACGACTATCTACTACAAAACATGATTTATTAGGTCTTGAATTTGTCTAGTCATCATAATTTGAGGCCTTCCTATGTGTGTATTGAACAGTTTTCTGAATTTTTTCCTTTTTAATCTATAAACCACTGATTTTTTTTGGGAATTTCACTCATTTCACTGGGGAAATTTGCCGCTTTTGGCCGTGTTTCCATAGCGACCTAATTGGTACTCCCGCGGAATACCAATTAATATGAAATTAAAAGAAATTTTTGAGTAATTTTTCGAAAAGAAGAAACCTAACGATGATGTTTAGTTGCTGTTTTGATCATAAATATTTTAAAAACTAGCTACCTGATTGATAGGACGGAATATTTGGATTAAAAAAAGTTCGTGCACGCGATTTCAATCAAAGATTATTTACACCTCATTCAAATCCACAAGTCCAGCTCAGTTAGCTCGCCTGCTACCGGCGCTAATCCATGGCACTAGTAATGTCAATATTAGTAAGTTTAAAAAGTAGGGTTTTCTCGGCAAAAACTGAAGCTTATACTGATAAGTCAACAAGCGATAATAATAAAGGCTTATTCAGAAAGATTTCAAAGAAATGAAAAAAAGCGCACTTGGAATGGGTAGATCACATGCAAAGCGGTCCTCAAATCAAAGCTTCAAATACATATTACATTACTTTAACCGTAAAAGGGAAAATATATCAAAACTCTTCAAGAAAAACCACGTCAATAAACATGGTTTGAAAACCAAACTATTTACATTCATACCACACCACCATCACATACAGGTCGCTATGGCAACGTGAAGAGAAGTAACCGTCTCCTAGCAACAAGGTAAGGATAGACCTTAAATTTTACCATACATAATAAGTTACCATTAACTAAACCTGTAAACATGTCTTGAACGTTAAATTCAACCAAAGACTTTGTTCTGTCTTGAGTCAGTCTACAAGGGTGAGCCTGCAGACTTGCTGGTATGCGTCAGCCCACGATCGACCAGTTTCGCATTCGATGCAAACCACTGTTTTTGAAGACCACAGACTCATTTGTACAGGGTTAGCCTCGTTTATAAGTCATCTATTCAAAGACACCTGCTCAGCGCCTGCAGCTCACGGCGACTGTTGAAGAACCGAATTGTCACAGGGCTAAACAACCTTTCGCGGTGAACTTTCGCGGGTGTATCTTAC
This sequence comes from Anthopleura sola, assembly GCA_023349425.1. NCBI lineage: Eukaryota > Metazoa > Cnidaria > Anthozoa > Actiniaria > Actiniidae > Anthopleura > Anthopleura sola. The sequence goes on along the minus strand of JALHLI010000062.1, from coordinate 200,659 downwards.
TGGTCGACTAAGGTCGGTAAAGCTACGAAAAACCAGAGATGACGGTCTAACTGATGTAATTTAATTGACAATAATCGAATGTCAACTGAAATACAATAATCAAGCAAAAAACTGATCAAAACAAGTTACAATGGTATGATTATAGACTCTAAAATAGCATACATTACAAGCATAGTTTTGCTTAAACAATCTACTTCTGGCAAAATTGTAAATGCCATAGCAAAGTGAAGAATATGAAGAAAACCAAGTAATAGACCTCTTTACCTTCGTTGTTTGTTGTGCTCATTGCAGACCACGTGATGCTACTCTTGGGAGTTGATTCTTTCATGTGTAAATATTTTAATAAATGAACATTTCTCAAGGGAATGTCATGTGGTCTGAAATGGGCAATTTGTATATGAAGCTAAAGAGGTCTATATATTACATAGAATCATGAATGATTAAGCTAAAGGCATAGATTATTGCCATAACAGGACTTTGCGTAAAATATACTTAAGACACACTAGTGGGAGTGCCGCTACGAGCTATCACGTGTGGGATTACCCAAAAGAAACTAACTATAAGAACTATAGGCTATTCCATAGAAAGATACAATACTGAGTTGACACAGTGTTATAAATGTAAAGCCCCGAGGCAACAAAAGGAACTAGAGACGTGAAGGGGCGGTAACACATATGAAATCTAAAGGAACGTGGTACAGAAACTCCATTGCGAGACCACTTTAAAACATGGTCCAAAAGTTGCTTACAAAGATAAAAGATAATAAGGTTAAGTGTACTTACATATCGGTTCTCGCTTGCCTCTAAAGACCAAGGGTATTTCACTAATTTAAAACGATGCGAACTAAGGTTAAACACTCACGATCCCAAGGAAAACTGACTAAAGGGAGTTACAGCTAAGACTTCCTTTTTATCTGCACACGTGGGACACTGAGAAATATGATTACTAAGAAAATATAACTAGCCAATAAAAATAGCAAATTAACTGATAAGTTAGAATAGATCCCTTGCATGAAATCATGGTTTATTTACTGTGGGGAGTTTTCAAGTGTCTCTATGATTTCTGCCATGGAAGGACGTTCTTCTGGGTTCTGTTGTAAACATCTTCTGATCAGGTTCCTGAACAAACTGATGGACACCATAGCAACTTGTTCGTTTCTGCGTTCTACGTCAGGCATTTGACGAACGTTCATCTCGCACAGCAGAACACCAAAGCTGTACACATCAAGCTGTACAGAAAACGAAAAATCAAATAAATTTCTTCATTTAAGTGTCTAGTTGTTCTAGCGCATTTCCAGTAACTCACATACATACTACCACTATGCACACAACACTCAACTCACATGTTGATAGTTTCACTCACACACACTACCTCTACATTCAATATTCTATGCACACAACACTCAACTCACATGTTGATAGTTTCACTCACACACACACTACCTCTACATTCAATATTCTATGCACACAACACTCAACTCACATGTTGATAGTTTCACTCACACACACTACCACTACATTCAATATTCTATGCACACAACACTCAACTCACATGTTGATAGTTTCACTCACACACACTACCACTACATTCAATATTCTATGCACACAACACTCAACTCACATGTTGATTTTTACGGAGTGAGGAAACTGGAGAACCCGGAGAAAACCCTCGTAGCACAGGAGAGAACAACACATCAAACAAACTCAATTCACACTTAGTGTCTGCAGGGCTCGAACCTTTGGAACTACAGTGGTAAAAGACGACGCGTTAGCATCGTACGCCACCCATGCTATCATCTACTTTAGTGTGTCTGTGCTGCAAGTGCAAATTAGTGTGATCTCCCTTGATGACCCATTTAGGCTCTTGGAGCAAACACGGTGGAAAATATCGTTAAATGAAAAAAAAAGCGCAAATCGACTGAAATGAAGCTGAAATGCTGGTTGTACCTTTGGTGATTGTCTGGACGTTTGTGCCTCAGGAGCAGAGTAGATAACAGCACCAGGACTAGCTGTCATGGTATGCTGCAGGAAGTTGGCCGTCCCATAATCGGACACTTTGGCCCGCCAAATAGTGACATGTTTCCATAACAACACATTAGCACTGCTGATGTCTCGGTGAATGATTGGAGCTGGATGGCTGAGATGTAAGTAGTTTAACCCTTTAGCAACATCTAGTGCAATGGTCGTAATCTCAGGAGGTTCCAATTGCCGATCATGTAAAACCGCCCTTAGACTAGTGTCTAGGAGTTCAGTCACAAAAAGAGGACTTTGGTCATCGTTTGTTGCACCAATGAACTGCAGAAGACAAGGATGACGACATCTTGATGCCATATTCATCTCTCGTTCAAACAGCCTTCTGTTGTGATCAGAGAGAATAAGGTGATGGATTTTCTTCACAGCAACTTTACATCCCCGAAATGTTCCTTCTTTCACCTCGCCCCATGCTCCGACACCAATTACGTTATCAGACAATATTATTTCATCCCGAGTTACGATCCAATCACGTGTGGACTCAATAGATCTTCGGTAGTCTTCAAAGGCTTGTCGTACTGTGGTCAGCGTAGCTTCAAGCTCGTGTGATCTTTCCTCGCTGCTTTGAAGGTGACTCTCTGTTTCTTGGTGTGCTTGTGTTTCTTCAACTAAAGTCGCCTCAAATTCTTCTAATCTCTGCTCGTAGCTGCGAAGACGTCTCTCTGTTTCTTGGTGTGCTTCTCTTCCTGCAGTCAACGATGTCTCTAATTCAATTGACCTTTCTTCGCTGCTTTGAAGGCGTCTCTCTGTTTCTTCTAATCTCTGCTCGTTGCTGCGAAGGCGTCTCTCTGTTTCTTGGTGTGCTTGTCTTTCTGCGGATAACGATGTCTCCGATTGATTTAATGTTTGCTCGTTACTGCGAAGGCGTCTCTCTATTTCTTGATGTGCTTGTCTTTCTGCGGATAACGCTGTCTCCGATTGATTTAATCTTTGCTCATTACTGCGAAGACGTCTTTCTGTTTCTTGGTGTGCTTGTCTTTCTACGGACAACGATGTCTCCGATTGATTTAACCTCTGCTCGTTACTGCGAAGGCGTCTCTCTGTTTCTTCTCTTGCTTGTCTCTCCGAAGCCAATGATAACTCAAGCTCGTGTGATCTCTGCTCGCTGCTATGAAGTCGCCTTTCTACTTCTTCGCGTATCTTTCTTTCTTCATCTAAAAATGTAACCAGTTCAGCAAAACGTCCATCGTATTGTAATATGCAATTAGCTCTAATTTGTAGTAAATAGCTCTACTGCTTTAGTGTAAAGTGCAAAATAAATTGCTACTGTTTTACAGATTAAGTGTGAGTACTCTAGTAAACGAGATGGTGAATTTGAAAGTGAGTGAATCATAATTGAAAATTATGCAATAGTGGTTGGCCTAAAGGTTTCCCTCGCTCCCATGGACTACTTCGACGATACGGCGGCCATTTTGGTAGGGGGAAATATACAAATCTTTGTTACACTTATGGCGTCGATTAAAATTAACGTTTCACCCCTAGACAACTTGACAAGAGATGAATTAAGAAGATGGGCATGAAAGAAAGACAAATAAACGAAACTCTCTATTTTACCCGACATTTTTGTTTTGTTTTGCTCCCTGGACGCCCCATAATGCATTGCGATTCAAGATGTGTAAATAATGACTGATACTACGTAGAAAAATGAAAAGCTGGGCACTTAACAAACATGATAGGGCCAGAGAAACCGAAGATTTGTTTTTTTCTTCATCGGATCCTACGTATACCCCCGGCTTCTCGTAAAAAGTTATTTTCATTATTAAGATTCAATTTGGCCGCCTCATCGTCGAAGTAGTCCATTCTCTCGACTTTGCCGCCTTTATTTGATTTCACATTACGTGTTTGCTTTGTATGGGATTAGGGATGTCATCTCTCAGATACACTAAGCGAACGAAATGCAAAATGTCTGGTGAAAATGCACTAACTTCATACAAACGCTCATCACTGATAGTTGTTAGGGTAAACAGATTTGGATAGGGCTGAATCACATGATGAGGCAGAGTGCATTTAAGGCTTAATCAGTCCACACGTACTCATTAGAGAACACTTATCATAGAAATCAAGAAATTTCTAGGAATTTTACACTAATTCTCTACTTTTACATTGCCCATAATACATTGCGGTTTGGGGGGTAACCAGGGTAAAAACCGCACATATTTTGCTGAAGGCTGATCAGAAGATGTTGTAAATGCATCTTATGATATTTAAAGATGTATAAGAAACAGCCAGAAACATAAAAAAAAGAATTTTGGAGAAGTCTATAAAGTCTATTTTGAACGACTTCTTCACGAGTCAATATATTTTCTGTAACAATAAACTTCTTGATGTTCTGAATGAGGGGAAATAACTCAGAATGAACTGATAATCAGTATTTTAAAGATAAAAGCAGGTATTGTGTACATTCCATTGAAGAACGTTAAATTTTATGACACTTTTTGACCGGTTACCCCCAAACCGCAATGTATTATGGGCAATGTGAAAGTAGAGAATAGCCAACTTTCGATATTGTGGTTGAGTGATCACGTACAAAGCAATTTAAGACGAGGCTCCGGGGAAAGAATGGAGTAATCCTGATATATTCTTTTATTTCCCCGGAGCCTCTCCTTGAATTGCTTTGTGTGTGTTCACTCAACCACAATATCGAAAGTGGGTTAAAACCTTGATCTTGATCTTGTCGAGGACGTAGTTTATCTACTGCAACAAAAACCCCACGGTCTGCCGGACAGGTGAAATATCTTGTCCCTTCAAATGTTCCATCACTCACACGTATATCACATCCGGCCAATGATTCCTAACGAGATATCAACAGTTAAAAGGAAAATGTATTAAAATATTTGATACATTTTTTATCTTAACTTGAACATATTTTTTACTATATTCTATATTTTACTTTTTTCTGTTGAAGACCGAATGGTTTAAAGAATTTTTGAAAAATGTTTTTTTCGAAAAGTCAGTTCTAAGTTGTCTGTTTTCTTTCTTACATATATATTCACATTTTCTATCAAGAAACAGACTATTGAATTCCTGTGAATCCTTCTACTGGAAGTTCATCGTTGGTCTACCTTCTATCGAAGTTAATATACTTTATCATATCTGAGCCATAGCACCCACAGGGGCCGGGGGGGGGGGGGGGGGATTGGGGACCCGTGACCCTCTCAGTTAAAAAAAAAAAAACATCAAGAATTTAATAATAGTTTTCTTGTGATCATGTGTTATGGAGTGACAGCTTTTCAAGGCTTGCTACGGCCCTGCATATATATCATCCAGCTGATCTGAGAAACAAAATTAACAAATCAGAATCGAGAAAGTTCCTAAAACTGAGGTGTCATCCTTAGTAGCCCAGCGACTCAGGAAATGGTTAATTCTTTTTTTTATTCTCCCACTCAATAATGATAGAAATCATAGTAAATGTATAAAAAATATCAAAAACCTCTCCTGAAAATCTAGATTGATCTCAGATAGAGACTTTTTAAGTCAATTTTCGCAGTCTTCATGATACCTCAGTTTTGCAGTGACATCACTTGTACGTCACTATTTCAGATCAGCTGGATGTATTGAAAAAAAATTAAAATTACAGAATAAGTAATCTTTGGAAAATGACTACAGTTAAATATTACACTAAATACTTCAAACAAAAGAAGAATTGGCCTTCATATCTCCAAAATGATTTAGTGTTAGCTAGACTAACAATATGTAATTTCGATCTAGGAAATTTTGTTATTTGTTTGCATTTTGTCATTGTTTAATTTTATTGCTAGTGTATAATTTCACAAAGTCTAGCAAAGTGACTTGTACCTTTGAAAGTTTGACATCTTCAGTTGAAATTAAAAAGAAAATACTTTTGCTTGTGGCATTTTGTTCATCGATAAAGAAAATTTATAATGGAATGGAATGGACAAGAAAATTTCTACATGAATTAGTCTCAAAAATGTGATTTTATAAGGAAATTTTAATCTGACTTTAAACCCCCTATTGGGATTCTATTGGCCGGCATAGTAAACATCCATTTTGTGATTTTATAGGGACAATGTAAAACCCCATTTTTGGGATTCTATTTGGACAAACAATTCCCAAAAATATGTTTTATTCTTGTGAATTTCTTGATCCAACATTGGGTTTGGTAGCATTTTTCCAGTTTTGGGAAAACCCATTGGAACCCCATGAAAATGTCAACATTTTCCCATTTTTTCCCCAAATTGGAAATTCCATATTTTTTCTTGTGATATCAATGTCACCTCTGGCTTGTGTTTGTATATCCCAACAACATTGTCACTAATATTGTATCTATTAAATAAACCATTTGGGCTTTGGATCTAAGTTAAAGTGCCTACAACACATCTGACAATATTCTCAGTATAGATTCTTCATGAGATGAGTTGTTCAAAAAATTACATAGTTTGAGTGATGCATAAACTGTAGATCTTAAGATTACGAAGGTTTTTCCATGTCATGTGCTAATGACTGTGATGTCAGGAGAGTCATCATTTAATATATAGAAAACCTAACTGGTAATGATAAATTAAATTTGGAAAGCCTTACAGACTGTTTCACCCATGGCTTTTATAGAAATTATTGCTAATTAGTTTCCGCATAGTAGCCAATGTGCACGCTTTGAATTCCAAGGAACAACAAATAAACATAAGGAATGGACCATTAGATAAGTGATGGTGGGGGAGGGGAGAGGGGTTTCATAAGTCCCAAAAAAATATCAAGAAAAATCTTCTTGGCAAAAAAAATTGAGCATTTTAGTCAAGGGTAATGGCATGAACTATTTTACAATGCAATAAATATGTTGCAAATGCCTCTCAAAATACTTGAAATCACATTTCCGAGGGTCTTGATTTCAACATTTTTTTGGGGGGGACATGCTCCAGAACTCCCTAGGTTGTCCCACTTTTGGTGGTTGTTAGTCTCGCTGTCACTCAAAATTACACTCCTCGATCCCTGATAATCCATAATTGCAAAACATCAGAATATAAATTATTAGAACAGAACTCAGGCTCTTATCTTCAGTTTTCAATCCTGAAAATAGTAATAGCTATTATCTCTTTCAGTAGTTATCTGGAGTGGTTTCAAAAAACCTGTTAAATAAATTATTTTGCATGTAAAAATTCCTTTTTGCATGTTATATATAATTTAATTCTGACGCAATTTCAATATTTTAACGCCTGGGATTTAAAAACTTTTTGTTAACCATTAAATTAGGCTTTGAATTTTGCCCAAAAGCTGTCGTTGATTGAACAATCAGCAGTTAATCAGTAATTTTGCCCTTTGTATGATTAATATTAAATAAATATCAGTCATTCCATACCAGTTAAAAAATATCGTGCAAGGTCATGATGTTAAAAAAATGATGTGCAGGAGTTGAGACAAAGAAATAAATATCGTGCAACTAAAATTCCTGCAACCCCCCTCCCTCCCAACAATAATTGTTAATAATTGATAATTATTATCTAATGGTCCATCCCTAAATGACTCCCCTGACATCAGTCATTAACATATGACAAGAATAAACCTTCATAACTTCAATTTTTGGGGGTCATCGAACAACTCACCTTGTGTAGAATAAACCTATTTCAAAAAAGGTTGTCATAGGCAATAAGTGATAGGAAATAGGTCATTCGAAGATCCAAGAATAGCTGGAGTAACGTGTGTTTCTGCTTCTTATTCTAGTCAAGAACATGGAGGTTAGTGTTGAGATATTCCATGTTGTTTGTAGTCCACAAAACCATTTTAAAGGCCACGATTATTCATGTTTACTTGTATACCCAAAATTATTTCCATCTTGGAATGACCTACCGCCTTTCGCCTTTGGCAATGACAACCTTTATAGAAATAGGTGTATACTAAGAATATTAAGAGAAGATGTCAGCAAAAATCGAACAAAATCAAAATTTGCCGGCAACAGTCAAAAAATCGATTTCGCTCATATTTTGGTATTAGGTAGGCCTATATGCGAGATATATCATGGTATGTTTCATTTGTCGAAATATGGCTTCATTTCCGAGAAAAACGAGAAAAACGAATTTGTCAATAATTGACCCTTTGAGAGAGCCAAAATATACTCCAACTTCGGGGGGCTCGCTTGCCTTTGCAAAAATATCTACATGTTTAATTCCCAAACCACTGTTTTATATAATGTTTTAACTTTAAAAGTCCGAAATTTCATTGTCTTCCAATAAATTTATAACGGTAAAAAAAAATTATTTACCAGGGTACTTTGACGCCTTGTGAAAAGTAACGAATTTTCAAAAAATGTTTTCACCATGTGCTATATAAAATAAAACGCCGATATTAAGAAAATGAAAAGTCGAAATAATATTCTAACCGTGACTAAAAGCTTTTTTATGGGTATTTTTTTCTGCGACGAGAAATAAAAATTTAAAGTTGGAGAAATTTCAAAGAACGGCGGCCGGTGCGCTCAATCAAATGAATTTAAAAATTACCTAAAAGAGCAAAATACATCGTAAGAGTACGTAGCAAAGTACCACCTGAAGCTACTGCAGTAACACTACATGGTGTGGATTAATACAATTGAAATTAGCTCTAAGAAAGATGCAATTTTTCTAGATAAGAGTCGAAGCGGGTTCTTTTACAAATAGCCGTTGCGTGACCATAAGTGTGACCAAGGAGACGGGAGACGCGGCATTCTACAAAGAATTTGGTGTGGCCTTTGATAACGCCGAGACACGAATGTACATGTCACGTTCGCATTTACTAAAGAGAAAATCTACTGGAAATATCCTTCTACGTTTCAGCTTTTATAGAAGTATGCTTTACTGGACCATCAAGGAATTTTACGGACAGTAATTATTAACCTATATGCTTTAAGAAGAAAGAAATAAAAAGAAAAAATGTGTTTACCACGGGCTGTTAGATAAATTTTAAAACAGTCAACATTAAAAGTCTCGCCAAATATAACAAATTTCTCCAACTTTAAATTTTTATTTCTCGTCGCAGAAAAAAATACCCAAAAAAAAGCTTTTAGTCACGGTTAGAATATTATTTCGACTTTTCATTTTCTTAATATCGGCGTTTTATTTTATATAGCACATGGTGAAAACATTTTTTGAAAATTCGTTACTTTTCACAAGGCGTCAAAGTACCCTGGTAAATAATTTTTTTTCACCATTATAAATTTATTGGAAGACCGCGAAATTTCAGATTTTTAAAGTTAAAACATTATATAAAACAGTGGTTTGGGAATTAAACATGTAGATATTTTTGCAAAGGCAAGCGAGCCCCCCGAAGTTGGAGTATATTTTGGCTCTCTCAAAGGGTCAATTATTGACAAATTCGTTTTTCTCGTTTTTCTCGGAAATGAAGCCATATTTCGACAAATGAAACATACCATGATATATCTCGCATATAGGCCTACCTAATACCAAAATATGAGCGAAATCGATTTTTTGACTGTTGCCGGCGTATGTTCGATTTTTGCTGACATCCCCTCTTAATTGTCAAATATGTCACATATATAGGCACTTTAATTAGACTCTGATCCTTGATAATATTTATATATATGCTGGATTAACTCCAGTTAGTCAGTTACAACTATATGTAGTAGGCTTAAACCTATAAACATATCATAAACTTATATTCTAGGATTTGTAATTCATCTTAAAAATGTATAATTGTGCTTTCCCAAAGCACTGGGATGTAGAATTTTGAAGTATCTTATGACCAGTATTGAGCTTATTGTAAGAAGCACATTTTAAAGTTGTGGTGGGGCTAGAATTTTGTTTTACTATTTGACTAAAGCTTCTCCAGCCCCCCTTGGCTCCACTGTCCCTGTCATAGGGTCTTTTCATACAATGCTTTACCTTGTCTAGCAGTTCTACGCCAAACACAGTACCACTGAATGGAGGTAAGCTTCCCTTGTAACGAATAACTCCTCGAAGTTTTAGTTCTGTATTGTGTTTTCTTATCTTCACAAAAACTTTACTACCCATATCCAATGTTTTTGCTTCACTTAGACGATTCTTGTCTAGATACATACGTAATGTTTCTTCATATGGCCAGACAGCACCAAGCAAGTCAGCTTCGCTGTCTGTTAGCTGACCAACATCCAGCTTAGAGCATTCAAGTCTGATGAACCCCCATGTAAGAGCGATATTATTAGGATCTATCGGCTGCTTTGACCCTGGTGAACACAGCAAGATTGAACCTCCACGAAGTGTGTATGGGTGTCCTTTCTTGTAGATAAGGCTGTCTTCCAAGCACACCCCACTCGTGTCCTTCAGTACTATGTATCTGTGTGTGTCGGCCATGTTTTATCGAGACTATACTCACTCAATAAAACATGGACATTAGGTTCCAGGCTCCGGATGGAGACGAGGCTTTTCAAAATGGCGGCCTTAGAACAAAGTGTATTTTTGAGAGGTCGTCAAAATTCCTCGTTTTAGTCACTTTTAGATGCAGCGATTTTGCCATGGCTCTTAAAGGTGTTTAAATTGATGTCCAAGAGGTCAAACGGTTGGTTAAGAATGGTTTTTGAGAAGCAAATGTTGTGTATTTGTTGGGGGTTTCAAGCCCGGGGGGGGGGGGGGGGACTCCCTTATAAAGTTGGTAGGTATGCTCGACGGACCTTTTAGGGTCGAAAATAAAACCCTCTGGTACCTTTTAGGGTCTCAAAATGACGCCGTACCTTTTAGGGTCAATATTCTTTTATATGATAAATAAACCTGAATATATGACAATACTTTGTTAAAGTCCGGGAATGTTCGGAAAGCGAAGTGTATTTGATGAAATTAGTGTATATTTATCAATTTTAAATTAAAAAAACTGTTAAATGTGGTCGTACCTTTTAGGGTCTGGAATCGATACCTGAATTAATTTATGCGTACCTTTTAGGGTCATTTTTCAATCCGTCCGTCGAGCATGTCGAGCATACCTACCCATTTTAAAAGGGAGTCCCCCCCCCCCCCCCCCCCCCCCCCCCGGGGTTTCAAGGATTCGTTAGTTCAAGAAAATGGCAGCCATGAAAACTATCTCTTGTATACCGTCTAAAGCAATGGAATTCTTGGTAAGATCGGAAGTTTTCCCAATTTCAGGTAAGCATGTATCGTATTAAGTATTTAATGGTAGTACTGTATATACATTTTATATTCTATTTACATTTTTTACAAAGAGTTATTAGACATATACGATCTGTAATTTTAAACGGTAATGACTTAACAATATTTGTTGGATGACATTTTCTGTGGTGCTCTTTTAGAACACACAGCAGTTGTTCAGCAGGGTTTCTAATACAATTGTATGATCTTTTCAAAGTGTTAAATTCTGAATGAATAGATTCAATGCCTTGTTCACCTGGCAATAGAAATCAGATTTTTTTAAATATAAATTGTATATATTTTTCACTTCAAAATGAATTGAGTACATTTAAGTTCATTACTGTACCTAGTAAGCCAAATCCTGTATTATGTTTTTTAACCCATTTCATTACATGGTCCTTTAGAAAGTGTAGTTTTGGTGTTATGGAAGATTCAGGGAAAAACGATCTGTACAGCGCTATAAATTATACAGATATTTCTGCATCTGTGAACCAAAACCAACAATAAAATTGCATTCATGAATTCAGAGAAATTGCACTCTAAAAAAATAGGTAAATGGTTTCAGTTGGATGATGAGGATATACATTGCATGTCAATATGCTTACAAATGTTTTGGTACACAACCATCTAGTTTATTTAGAAAAAATGAAGCATTATCATTTTTTTTGTTAACAAATTAATGCTATACATGCACTTACCCAGTTGTTTTATCTGCTGATCATTAATTGTTGTATTCCTGTTAATCATTTTATGGATTTTAGAGTAGCTTTAATTTTCAGTGTCTGTTGAAATTGGTCTTTTATAATTTCTGCTTCAATGAGTAGTAGTTCTGGACATACTGTTTTTGAGATTTCAACTGGAACATTTACAAGAAGTGGGATATTTTTCTCCTACAAAAGAAATGTTTCACATGAATATATCAGCCCAGAGAATAATAACTAGAAATAACTATTATTTTACAAATACATAGTGCATGTTGTGTTATATTTTCTTTTCTATAAACTATCGGGATCGCCCAGACAGGATTTTTGGGTTGGAGTGAAGCGTAGGACCCAGGTCCCATTTGAAAATCAGGCTATGTTTGGGTGGCTTTGGTTGAAGTAGTTGCCCTATAAAAATCGTACTAAAAATGCAATTAAATTGAACATTATTTCACTGATTTCCATACTACAAGATAAATTGTAAGCATTAATTATTATATTGTTTCCTAACCAAATGGCACTTGTCTGTATGATTGCCATTGAATGAACCACCATGGTATGCTTGTTGCTCCACTCCAAGTTTCTTCAAGGTTTCATTCCACTTAATAATGCAAGGCCCATCACCTTGTTTTAGTGATAAGGATTTCTGTAACTGTTTATTCTGTAAATAAAACCAATGCTATCAGGAAGGTATATATTATTTAGTATGTAGCATCATCATCATCGCAAAGAAAACAAAATTTTAATTACAAGTTGTTTTTCTTGTTGTCGCAAATGGATTGCCCTTTTCATTAAGGTTTCTGCTGCCTCCTTGTTGTTGCCATGGATTGCAACATATGTTGTCCCTTCCTCACATGTACATTCCCTTGCTTCCTCAGCTGTCTGGATGACTTCTACCCTTTTCATTTGGGCTTGTTTAATTTCTTCTATACACTTTTGGAATCCTGTGCTTCCTATCTGTACATTTTGACATGAATAGTATTTGTTATAGAATATACAAATGTATATACTTTTAATTCACAATTTAAGAAACCTTGTTCTCTTTTTTAACCAGGAAGTTTGCTATGTGGATGTCAAATGTATGTAATGCTTGCATGAGTAGTACATATAACCTTTCAAAGATGCCGATACTGATGTGCAAACCAGGTAAGCATACCTTGAAAAAATTAAAAATCTGTTATTAGAATGTGGATAATTTTAATACTGCAATCGAGGGAAACTACCTGATCAATTGGAACATTTAAAAGTGGTGGTCTGATGGAATTGTTATATTGCTTTGCCTTTGAAATTACTGAACCAACTTCTTTAAATCTGTCATAGTCAGCAACTAGCTTCTCAACTGTCCTTTCCTCCATTAAGCCTCTTTCTGATGAGGGTTCTTTCAATTCACTTTGTGTTATTAAACACCAAAGGCAACAATGCCTCCCTGAAATTAGACGATTAATTTTATTAGATTACATATAATCTAAACATTTTTCTGACATTTTGATAACTAACCACTAGCTCCAGAAATTCCATAAAGTACGCACAGAAAAACGTAGTCTCCAAAGACAAACAATCTAAATGTCCAATCTCTGTATAACAAAAAATATGTAAATGTGTCATTCACAAATCTTATATAAGCAAAGCTTTAAGTACCAAAGTAACACAATTTTATAGGACAAAACAAGTACTGTTAGATAGATGGCTTTATACCTCCATTTGGTTATGCATAATTGTTCCACATCACATAGGTATCTACCAAGGGCCAATTTTATATTTGAGGCATTGTCGGGAGCTTCAAAAGCTGAAAATACTATTGTATTGCATTTAGCATTGGGATTCTTAGTGTTGGCTATCTCAAAAGCCATTTTGAATGATCCCCCTCCCTTGTCTCCCCCTATTTTAAGCCAGATCTCAGTTTCAGGGATGAGATCATGCCAAAACAGTCTTCCATGCCTGAAAATACAATAATAATGATTATGATTATGGTGGTGGTGGCGGTGATGATGGTAAAACATTTTTTTTTTTTTTTTTTTTCAGTTACCACAAAATGCATCATTAATGGATTAGGTAATATAGTTTGATGTTAACTTGCTTTGTTTATTTTTTCATGTATTTTCTTTATATCATTGGATATGAATAAACCACTTAAGACGAATAGCTTTGTTCTATGAAGTATGATATTCTGCCCATCATTTCTTACCAAAAATGTTACAGTTAACTTACTTCAAATTTTCTTCCAGGTAACAAAATATCATCGAGTTTAGGTTGGTGACTTGTGCACATGCTGCCAACCGAATTTCCGAGCTTTCTTTCGATTTTGGAAATTCAAATGGGATGACTTCACAAGAAATCTGAAAATATGGAAAAAAACATTCGTAATTTTGTTACTGCTTTATTTATTTATTTTGTAAGATAAAGTTTAAAAAATTATACCTTCGCAATTTGTTGGTCTTTATCGACGCATCGTTGTTTTTTTTCGCTTAACAAATAGATGCCCCAGCTTGTCAACCATCTTAATATAATAATTATAATTATTATTATTATCATCATAATTTCATCATGTTCAAAACTACCATTACTCGTTCTATACCTTCTAAGGTGTCTTATCTTATTCCAAGGAAGTCCAAGTTCTGTTTTCATGGCTAATCCTTGATCTGGGGGGATATCTAAAGTCAGGTCAGCTTCATTTACAATGGCTCTACGTTCATCTTCACCGAGTCGTTTTACGCCAAACATAGTACCATTTCTAGTAAACATCCTCCAGTCTAGAGGAAGGTTTCCCTTGTAACGAATAACTCCTCAAAGTTCTAGATCTGTATTTTGTTTTCTTATCTTCACAAAAACTTTACTACCAATATCCAATGTTTTTGCTTTCGTTAGACGATTCTTGTCTCGATAAATACGCAATATTTCTTGATATAGCGAGACAGCAATAAGCAAGTCAGCTTCACTGTCTGGTAGCTGACCAACATCCACCTTAGTGTATTCTAGTCTGATGTACCTCCATGTAAGAGCGATCTTTTCAGGGTCATACGTCTGCTCTGACCCTAGTGAACACTCCAAGATTGTACCTCCAACAAGTTTTAATGCACCTATTGTTCTATCCGAGCACTCCCCAATCCTGTCCTTCAGTAATATGTATCTGTGTGTGTTGGCCATGTTTTAGTGAGACTATACTCACTACAGATCCATCAATACAAGGATTTATAAACAGGAAGTAAACACCTTCGATTCTGTGCTATCCACCACAGGAACCCCAGTTGAACTAAACTAACATAAACCACAGGTAACCCAGACTATCCACTTTAAGAGAATGTATGTAGTAAATAGATTTTGCCAGGATTTTGTAGATTTTGCTAAGATTTTGGTAATAAATTTTCAGATATACAATAAACAGAAGTTTACTTACCGTCTTGCTTCAAAAAAAATCAGAAATGAGTACATTTCCCCCTTCCAAGTACCACATGTCATTCCATATCTTGTTGAGGGACTGTGGAGAGTAAGTGTGATGGGGGATGGGTGCTAAAAAAATCCTGACCCTCCTCACAAACACACCAGCCTTACCCCACCATTTAACATGTTAGCCAGCCAATCAGTGCGAGCATTATATCTCAAATATGTTTTCCATCCCAGTCAGTGCACAGGTATATATACCTATTTTAAAATGTTGCAGCCAAATAAGGCGATAGGAGATAGGCCCGGGGGAGAGAGGGGGGACTTCAGGGTAAAAGTATTGGGTATCTATACTCGTCATATCTTGTCAGAGTCAAAATCAGGAATTTGGTATCTTATAGGGTGTTAAATTGAGATTTAGAATTTTGTAGCTTTCAACTCACCGACAAAGTTGTATTTGTATGTATGGTTTAAGTTTCAGTAAGTAAATCACAGCGAGGGTATCTTAATCAGTGAAAGATTGTGGTCATTTTTAACTTTCTTGAAAATGTTATGATAAGGGTACAGCATTAAAATGAAATCAAACCAGCTGAGTTGACCTTCAGAATGAACTCAAGGTCAACCAATCAGAATTGAGGATTCAACATTGTATTTTGATTAACATTTCCCATGTGTCCCTGCTCGGAAAATGCTAACCAAAAATAGTTGACCCTTAATTCCTTTAGGAGAACGCGATCAACTCAGCTGGAAATTAAAGGTCTTCACAATACTGAGTAGGCTAGACTGAATAATGAATAAATATTATGATTTTACAGTATATTTTTTTGTAACTGCAGTATATGTCTGTTTGTCTATATTTCTATATAGCATAGTTCATTGGTTGGCTGGTAGGATTCTCTCTGTGTACTGCGGTAATGGATTATCTTTCAGATATTTCTGTATATAGCTACATGTTGGTTTCACTTGTAGGTTGTTTTCCACAGCATGATCCAATGCCGCCTAAAGAGATTAACAATGACAATGATATTATTGATATTGAACGATATTAGACCTGAAGCCTGATTGGTCTACGAGTCAATAGCCCATGATGTTGAAGGATGAATAGGGTATTGACTAATAGACCATGAGCTGAGGGATGAATAGGGTATTGACTCCTAGACCATTAGCTGAGGGATGAATAGGGTATTGACTAATAGACCATGAGCTGAGGGATGTCAATAGGGTATTGACTCATAGACCATGAGCTGAGGGATGAATAGGGTATTGACTCATAGGCCATGAGCTGAGGGATGAATAGGGTATTGACTCGTAGACCATGAGCTGAGGGATGAATAGGGTATTGACTCATAGACCATGATGCTGAGGGATTGATAGGGTATTGACTCATAGACCATGAGCTGAGGGATAAATAGGGTATTGACTCATAGACCATGAGCTGAGGGATGAATAGGGTATTGACTCATAGACCATGATGCTGAGGGATTGATAGGGTATTGACTCATAGACCATGAGCTGAGGGATGAATAGGGTATTGACTCATAGACCATGAGCTGAGGGGTGAATAGGGTATTGACTCATAGACCATGATGGTGAGGGGTGAATAGGGTATTGACTCATAGACCATGAGCTGAGGGGTGAATAGGATATTGACTCGTAGACCATGAGCTGAGGGATGAATAGGGTATTGACTCATAGACCATGAGCTGAGGGATGAATAGGGTATTGACTCATAGACCATGAGCTGAGGGATGAAGGGTATTGACTCATAGACCATGAGCTGAGGGATGAAGGGTATTGACTCATAGACCATGAGCTGAAGGATGAATAGGGTATTGACTTATAGACCATGAGCTGAGGGATGAATAGCGTATTGACTCATAGACCATTACCTGAGGGATGGATAGGGTATTGACTCATAGACCATGAGCTGAAGGATGAATAGGGTATTGACTCATAGACCATGATGCTGAGGGATGAATAGGGTATTGACTCATAGACCATGATGCTGAGGGATGAATAGGGTATTGACTCATAGACCATGATGCTGAGGGATGAATAGGGTATTGACTTATAGACCATGAGCTGAAGGATGAATAGGGTATTGACTCATAGACCATGAGCTGAGGGATGAATAGGGTATTGACTCATAGACCATGAGCTGAGGGATGAATAGGGTATTGACTCATAGACCATTAGCTGAGGGATGAATAGGGTATTGACTAATAGACCATGAGCTGAAGGATGAATAGGGTATTGACTAATAGACCATGAGCTGAAGGATGAATAGGGTATTGACTAATAGACCATGGGCTGAGGGATGAATAGGGTATTGACTCATAGACCATTAGCTGAGGGATGGATAGGGTATTGACTCATAGACCATGAGCTGAAGGATGAATAGGGTATTGACTCATAGACCATGATGCTGAGGGATGAATAGGGTATTGACTCATAGACCATGATGCTGAGGGATGAATAGGGTATTGACTCATAGACCATGATGCTGAGGGATGAATAGGGTATTGACTCATAGACCATGAGCTGAAGGATGAATAGGGTATTGACTCATAGACCATGATGCTGAAGGATGAATAGGGTATTGACTCATAGACCATGATGCTGAGGGATGAATAGGGTATTGACTCATAGACCATGATGCTGAGGGATGAATAGGGTATTGACTTATAGACCATGAGCTGAGGGATGAAGGGTATTGACTCATAGACCATGAGCTGAGGGATGAAGGGTATTGACTCATAGACCATGAGCTGAAGGATGAATAGGGTATTGACTTATAGACCATGAGCTGAGGGATGAATAGCGTATTGACTCATAGACCATTACCTGAGGGATGGATAGGGTATTGACTCATAGACCATGAGCTGAAGGATGAATAGGGTATTGACTCATAGACCATGATGCTGAGGGATGAATAGGGTATTGACTCATAGACCATGATGCTGAGGGATGAATAGGGTATTGACTCATAGACCATGATGCTGAGGGATGAATAGGGTATTGACTTATAGACCATGAGCTGAAGGATGAATAGGGTATTGACTCATAGACCATGAGCTGAGGGATGAATAGGGTATTGACTCATAGACCATGAGCTGAGGGATGAATAGGGTATTGACTCATAGACCATTAGCTGAGGGATGAATAGGGTATTGACTAATAGACCATGAGCTGAGGGATGAATAGGGTATTGACTAATAGACCATGAGCTGAAGGATGAATAGGGTATTGACTAATAGACCATGGGCTGAGGGATGAATAGGGTATTGACTCATAGACCATTAGCTGAGGGATGGATAGGGTATTGACTCATAGACCATGAGCTGAAGGATGAATAGGGTATTGACTCATAGACTATGATGCTGAGGGATGAATAGGGTATTGACTCATAGACCATGATGCTGAGGGATGAATAGGGTATTGACTCATAGACCATGATGCTGAGGGATGAATAGGGTATTGACTCATAGACCATGAGCTGAAGGATGAATAGGGTATTGACTCATAGACCATGATGCTGAGGGATGAATAGGGTATTGACTCATAGACCATGATGGTGAGGGGTGAATAGGGTATTGACTCATAGACCATGAGCTGAGGGATGAATAGGGTATTGACTCATAGACCATGATGGTGAGGGGTGAATAGGGTATTGACTCATAGACCATGAGCTGAGGGATGAATAGGATATTAACTCGTAGACCATGAGCTGAGGGATGAAGGGTATTGACTCATAGACCATGAGCTGAGGGATGAAGGGTATTGACTCATAGACCATGAGCTGAAGGATGAATAGGGTATTGACTAATAGACCATGAGCTGAGGGATGAATAGGGTATTGACTCATAGACCATTAGCTGAGGGATGGATAGAGTATTGACTCATAGACCATGAGCTGAAGGATGAATAGGGTATTGACTCATAGACCATGATGCTGAGGGATGAATAGGGTATTGACTCATAGACCATGATACTGAGGGATGAATAGGGTATTGACTCATAGACCATGATGCTGAGGGATGAATAGGGTATTGACTCATACACCATGAGCTGAAGGATGAATAGGGTATTGACTCATAGACCATGATGCTGAGGGATGAATAGGGTATTGACTCATAGACCATGAGCTGAGGGATGAATAGGGTATTGACTCATAGACCATGAGCTGAGGGATAAATAGGGTATTGACTCATAGACCATGATGCTGAGGGATGAATAGGGTACTGACTCATAGACCATGAGCTGAGGGATGAATAGGGTATTGACTCATAGACCATGAGCTGAGGGATGAATAGGGTATTGACTCATAGACCATGAGCTGAGGGATGAATAGGGTATTGACTCATAGACCATGATGCTGAGGGATGAATAGGGTATTGACTCAGAGACCATGAGCTGAGGGATGAATAGGGTATTGACTCATAGACCATGAGCTGAGGGTGAGAGGTCTAATACACTACTTTGATAATACAAATGTTCTGTCGTTCCAGTTTACTCAGGGGGCCTCAGGGGGCAAAATGGTGTTGCATGGCCACATTTTGTTTCATAAATTTAACAAATTTGCCCCCTGAGTAAATGGGAAGACAATATTTGTATTCGCAAAGTAGTCTATTGTTTTAGTATAAAATATTTGAGATATAATGCGCACGCTGATTGGCTGGTTACTGTGTGTATATCAGAGGACAGAGACACGGTACAATATAACGTGCGTGCAGATTGGTTGGTTCTGACATAGTAGCACATCCTCACAGCTCTTATAAAGCCAAATTATTTTATAAAAGCAATATCAAACGTCCGCTTGTATCTATATACAGTGATATAAACATTCAGGATCTGTAGAGCACTTGGCTACGCCTTGTGTTTCTCTACGACTTCTCTCTTGCTCTACAGCTCCCAGCGTGTTTATATCACAGTATATAGACATGAGCTCCGTTTTATATTTCTTAAGTATAAACCTAGTAATTGGTCAAAAAAATGAAGACAAAAAAAATTGAAATTTGGTTGAAAATCAGCCACCATTGTTTTGGCTTTCAAAATTTGCACTTTTCACTACTAGTGGTGGTCTATCATTGGTTAAGAACTGTGCTTTATTAGTGAACAGGGCATGTAGCCCATGAGCTGAGGGCAAGAGGTCTAATTATTTTAGTATATACCTTCTAATTGGTCAAATAAATAGATACAAAAATAATTGAAATTTGGTTGAAAATGAGAGTTAGTCACCATTAAAAAAATAAAAAATTAAAATAAAATCTCTTTATTTAAGTGTCTAGTCTTTGTAGCGCTTATCGCACTAATTGGGGACACTTTTCACTCACACACACTACCACTACATTCAATATTCTATGCACACAACACTCAACTCACATGTTGATAGTTTCACTCACACACACTACCACTACATTCAGTATTTTATGCACACAACACTCACTCACATGTTGATTTTTTTTACGGAGGGAGGAAACCGGAGTACCCAGAGAAAACCCTCGTAGCACAGGAGAGAACAACACATCAAACAAACTCGATTCACATATGGCGACCGCAGGGCTCGAACCAGAGACCCGAGCCTTTGGAACCACAGTTGTGAAAGGCGATGTGTGACCAGCGTACACCACCAGTGCTACCCTTATTATTTTGGTTTTCAAGTTTTGCACTTTTCACTACTAGTGGTCTACCACTAATATACCACTAGTAGCTCAGCCAATCAGAGCACAGGATTTGGGATAGACCATTAGTAAGTTTAGACTAAAATAATTTAGAAAAAACCTACTAATGGTCTATCACCAATCGAGCCCTGTGATTGGCTGAGCTACTAGGGGTCTATTAGTGATAGACCTCTAGTAGCGAAAAGCGCCGGTTTTGAAAACCAAAAAATATATATTTAAAGCAAAATCCAAAACTTTTTACATCCTTTTATTGGACCGATTAGTAGGTTTTTACTAAAACAATTAGACCTCTCGCCCTCATGGCCTACGAGTCAATAGCCCATTCCGCCTTTGGCCTCATGAGCTAGCTATTTACTCGTAAACCATTCGGACTCGAGGACTAATTATTAATTAGCTCATTAGATATTATGTGTGGTATGTTTGGTTGTGAACTTTGTTTTATTAGTGCACAGAGCATGGTACTGAAGCCAGCCCCAAACAAGCTGTCAATTTTACTTCAAAAAATGTGTAGCAACACAGTGCTTTGAAAACTATATTTTTTCTTTCTATATAATAAAACAAATAAACAGCTTTTCCCATGCTCTGTTCAGAAATAAAGCATGTAGGAAGTGACGTAAGCAAAAAAGAAGTTTAAGAGAAACACAAGCCGTAGGCAAGTGCTTCTCACACTTCTTGACTGCTTTATTTGTTTATTTATTACATATGCAGCAGACAATGATAGTGACATGGTCTAAAAACAATCCATTACAACTGTTTTGGGATATTTTGCAAACCCTAGCTGCTACAAACAATAGAATTGAATAGAGCAGACATGGCACAGTTATGGCACAGTGTGGACACGGCACAGAATCTTGAATGTTTTCATACATGACATGGCACTGACACGGTCACGGCAAGGTGTAGTCTGTGCTAATAATTTTTTCATATTCATACAAAAACTGCTCTAATAATGCTGTACCTTTGCTAGATGTGCCCCAAGTCCCTGTCCTCTGTGGCTGACAGGCACCTCAGTATGCCACATGTTCAAGGTATTTTTTTCTTCTTTTTCATATTCAAGAACTGCTTTATCTGTCAAGAATAGATACAAGTATTCTTATCACTGGACAACAATCCTTTCTTATACAGTGGTACCTGTATTAGTTGAACACCTTTGGGAACTTTCTATATTTATAGACCCCTTGCAGCACGTCGGACTGTAGCTCAATTTGAAGGGCAAAACAATAGGTTTCAATTCTCAGGAGATTTGAAATTGAGCTGCTCTGACGTCGCGTGAAATGGGTCTATAAGTCTCTCTCTACAGCTGTATATAGGATCTATAGTCTTTGTAGTGTCTATGGGTGCTAAAGTCTATCATAGTTAATATAGTCTCTATACTCTGTATGATCATCTATAGTCTCTATAGAATCTACAGAGGGATAGAGATTATTTTATTATATAGTTAGGAATTAGTACACATGCTCTTATTGATCAAGAACTGTGTGCTATATTAGTGAACAGAGCACGGTTGCGGATGCCATCCTTACACATGCTGCAAACTTTGCAAAGAAGTGTAAGGAAACAGCATTGAAAACTACAACATATTTTTTTCTTTCTACATACATGTAATAAAACAGATCAAACAGTTTTTTCCATGCTCCATTCAGTAATAAAGCACTGACTGTAGGAAGCCCTGAAAACATGCACTCAAGAAGTGTGAGAAGGACTCAGCTCTTGCTTCTCTTCACACTTCTAGCTACATTCTTTATTACTGAACAGAGCAAGAAAAAAAGATATTTTATTTCTCTATGGATAACTGAGTGAGTGTTTTAGTTAACTACAAGCATTCTCTACGGTATTTACAGGGTAATATAGAGAGAGAGATCAAGAAAGAGCCACAATATCTGAGTCAATCTATGGAAGTCTCCTATGTAATGCTCGTATTACAGATATTATCTATCATTATGAAGTGGAATTAGGCTCCAAATAAAGTAATAAGGAACAAAAAACAACCTATAAACCTCATATGGTCAGTACAAACTTGGTTCATAAGCCACATACTTTAGACCTGACTTAAAACTCACCTTTGCCCAAGTTAATGAAGAAATAACCACCCTGTGTATCGTGATTCACCTCAGTATTACTCGTTACACCATAAAATGACAAAGATCTGTTAAATATTGATGCACGATTTGACAAAATGAACGAAAAATCGCTCGAAAAAACACGAAGCTTTCTCCAGAACATGTCACTACCACAGGGAACCCAACATCTGTCATAGCTTCAGTTTTAAGTTTTGATGTATTTCCGGTTCCAACTGCTCACAAAAACTGCTAAAATAGAGCGAAACATGTTCTCAATGATTTAACCTCTACTTGAAGGAAGTAGAACTTTGGACAACAAACCTGTCATGAAGAAAAAGTAAGAAAAATCTATCTAGAACTGCTTTCCGTTTTGTAGCCGGAAGTCGTTTTTCCACACGTGTGACGTCACACTTAAAAGCTCTGTTGGGAGAACTTTGAGAAAATGTATATGCGAGTGAATATCTCTGGAGATCTGGCTGAACAATGAGATCCGAAACTCAAACCAGGTTTAATTGCTAAACTGACCGAAAAAACAAAACTGGGCTACCTGTGGTATATAACAACAACAAAAAAGACAGACAGACAGACAGACAGACAGACAGACAGACAGACAGAAAGAAAGAAAGAAAGAAAGAAAGAAAGAAAAAAGAAAACCAAATGAGAGCAGATTTAGAGGTTACCCGGACAAAATCATGCATACCATAAGGTACCAAACCAAAATACGGTATGGTTTGGTACACTAACTATCAGACAGTGAAGTAAAGATCAAGTAAGTGGTAGTATCATCTTCGTTGAACTGAGATGGATTGGATGAAACCTAGGAATAAGAATGTACACGAGATGGATTGGATAAACGCATAGGAATAAGAATGTACACGAGATGGATTGGATGAACGCATAGGAATAAGAATGTACACGAGATGGATTGGATGAACACATAGGAATAAGAATGTACACGAGATGGATTGGATGAACGCATAGGAATATGTATGTACACGAGATGAATTGGATGGATTTATAGGAATAAGAACGTACACGAGATAGATTGGATGAACGCATAGGAATACGAATGTTCACCATATGGATTGGATAGACGCATTCGAATAATAATGTACACGAGATGGATTGCATGAACGCATAGGAATAACAATGTACTCGAGATGGATTGGATTGGCGTATAGAAAAAAGAATGTACACAAGATCGATTGGATGAACGCATAGGAATATGAATGTACACGAGATGGATTCCATGAACGCATAGGAATAAGAATGTACACGAGATGGATTGCATACACGCATTGGAATAAGAATGTACACGTTATGGATTGGATGAACGCATAGGAATAAGAATGTATACGAGATGGATTGGATGAACGCATAGGAATAAGAATGTACTGGAGATGGATTGGATTGGCGTATAGAAAAAAGAAGGTACACGAGATGGATTGGAAAGACGCATAGGAATATAAATGTACACGAGATGGATTGGATGGACGTATAGGAATAAGAATGCACACGAGATGGATTGGATGAACGCATTGGAATATGATTGTACACGAGATGGATTGGATAAACGCATAGGAATATGAATGTACACGAGATGGATTGGATGGATGTATAGGAATAAGAAAGTACACGAGATAGATTGAATGGATGTATAGGAATAAGAATGTACACGAGATAGATTGGATGGATGTATAGGAATAAGAATGTACACGAGATGGATTGGATGGACGCATTGGAATAAGAATGTACACGAGATGGATTGGATGAACACATTAATACAAGAATGTACACAAGATGGATTGGATGAACGCATAGGAATATGAATGTGCACGAGATGGATTGGATAGACGCATTGGAATAAGAATGTACACGAGATGGATTGGATGGATGTATAGGAATAAGAATGTACACGAGATGGATTGGATGGACGCATTGGAATAAGAATGTACACGAGATGGATTGGATGAACACATTGGAACAAGAATGTACACAAGATGGATTGGATGAACGCATAGGAATATGAATGTACACGAGATGGATTGGATAGACGCATTGGAATAAGAATGTACACGAGATGGATTGGATGAACGCATAGGAATAAGAATGTACACGAGATGGATTGGATGGATGTATAGGAATAAGAATGTACACGAGATGGATTAGATTGGCGTATAGTAAAAAGAATATACACGAGATGGATTGGATGAACGCATTGGAATAAGAATATACACAAGATGAATTGGATGAACGCATAGGAATATGAATGTACACGAGATGGATTGGATGGATGTAGAGGAATAAGAATGTACACGAGATAGATTGGATGAACGCATAGGAATAAGAATGTACACGAGATAGATTGGATGGATGTATAGGAATAAGAATGTACACGAGATAGATTGAATGGATGTATAGGAAAGAGAATGTACACGAGATAGATTGGATGGATGTATAGGAATAAGAATGTACACGAGATGGATTGGATGGATGTATAGGAATAAGAAAGTACACGAGATAGATTGGATGGATGTATAGGAATAAGAATGTACACGAGATAGATTGAATGGATGTATAGGAATAAGAATGTACACGAGATAGATTGGATGGATGTATAGGAATAAGAATGTACACGAGATAGATTGAATGGATGTATAGGAAAGAGAATGTACACGAGATAGATTGGATGGATGTATAGGAATAAGAATGTACACGAGATGGATTGGATGGATGTATAGGAATAAGAAAGTACACGAGATAGATTGAATGGATGTATAGGAATAAGAATGTACACGAGATAGATTGGATGGATGTATAGGAATAAGAATGTACACGAGATGGATTGGATGGACGCATTGGAATAAGAATGTACACGAGATTGATTGGATGAACACATTGGAACAAGAATGTACACAAGATGGATTGGATGAACGCATAGGAATATGAATGTGCACGAGATGGATTGGATAGACGCATTGGAATAAGAATGTACACGAGATGGATTGGATGGATGTATAGGAATAAGAATGTACACGAGATGGATTGGATGGACGCATTGGAATAAGAATGTACACGAGATGGATTGGATGAACACATTGGAACAAGAATGTACACAAGATGGATTGGATGAACGCATAGGAATATGAATGTACACGAGATGGATTGGATAGACGCATTGGAATAAGAATGTACACGAGATGGATTGGATGAACGCATAGGAATAAGAATGTACACGAGATGGATTGGATGGATGTATAGGAATAAGAATGTACACGAGATGGATTAGATTGGCGTATAGTAAAAAGAATATACACGAGATGGATTGGATGAACGCATTGGAATAAAAAATATACACAAGATGAATTGGATGAACGCATAGGAATATGAATGTACACGAGATGGATTGGATGGATGTAGAGGAATAAGAATGTACACGAGATAGATTGGATGAACGCATAGGAATAAGAATGTACACGAGATAGATTGGATGGATGTATAGGAATAAGAATGTACACGAGATAGATTGAATGGATGTATAGGAAAGAGAATGTACACGAGATAGATTGGATGGATGTATAGGAATAAGAATGTACACGAGATGGATTGGGTGGATGTATAGGAATAAGAATGTACACGAGATGGATTGGATGAACACATTGGAACAAGAATGTACACAAGATGGATTGGATGAACGCATAGGAATATGAATGTACACGAGATGGATTGGATAGACGCATTGGAATAAGAATGTACACGAGATGGATTGGATGAACGCATAGGAATAAGAATGTACACGAGATGGATTGGATGGATGTATAGGAATAAGAATGTACACGAGATGGATTAGATTAGCGTATAGTAAAAAGAATATACACGAGATGGATTGGATGAACGCATTGGAATAAAAAATATACACAAGATGAATTGGATGAACGCATAGGAATATGAATGTACACGAGATGGATTGGATGGATGTAGAGGAATAAGAATGTACACGAGATAGATTGGATGAACGCATAGGAATAAGAATGTACACGAGATAGATTGGATGGATGTATAGGAATAAGAATGTACACGAGATAGATTGAATGGATGTATAGGAAAGAGAATGTACACGAGATAGATTGGATGGATGTATAGGAATAAGAATGTACACGAGATGGATTGGGTGGATGTATAGGAATAAGAATGTACACGAGATGGATTGGAGGGATGTATAGGAATAAGAATGTACACGAGATGGATTGGATGGATGTATAGGAATAAGAATGTACACGAGATGGATTGGATGGATGTATAGGAATAAGAATGTACACGAGATGGATTGGATGGATGTATAGGAATAAGAATGTACACGAGATGGATTGGATGGATGTATAGGAATAAGAATGTACACGAGATGGATTGGATGGATGTATAGGAATAAGAATGTACACGAGATGGATTGGATGGATGTATAGGAATAAGAAAGTACACGAGATGGATTGGATGGATGTATAGGAATAAGAATGTACACGAGATGGATTGGATGGATGTATAGGAATAAGAATGTACACGAGATGGATTGGATGGATGTATAGGAATAAGAATGTACACGAGATGGATTGGATGGATGTATAGGAATAAGAATGTACACGAGATAGATTGGATGGATGTATAGGAATAAAAATGTACAAGTGACCATCCTATTGATCCTATAGACGCATCAAGAGTTCTGCGCTGTTGGTCAATGCGCATGCAGACAAATGGATGTTGCACAAAAATTCTTAGTTTTAAAAATGCCTAACTTCGTCTTTACAAACTTTACGAAACTTTGTAGTTTTCCTAATATCGATGTAACAAATTTGATAGTAAACTTCTCCAACTCCCCCCCCTCCCCCCCCCCCCCCCCCCCCATATATTGTCACATTCTGGAGGATCACTGAAATATTCTGGAGTATATCCAATCACTTTCGGGAGGATCCAATCATATCCTGGAGGATCCAATCATATAATGGAGGATCCAATCACATCCTGGAGGATCAATTCACATCCTGTTGGGTCCAAACACATCCTGGAGGATCCAATCACATTCTGGAGGATCCAATCATATCCTGGAGGATCCAATCACATTCTGGAGGATCCAATCACATTCTGGAGGATCCAATCACATCCTGGAGGATCCAGTCACATTCTGGAGGATCCAATCACATCCTGGAGGATCCAGTCACATTTTGGAGGATCCAATCACATCCTGGAGGATCCAATCACATTCTGGAGGATCCAATCATATCCTGGAGGATCCAATCACATTCTGGAGGATCCAATCACATTCTGGAGGATCCAATCACATCCTGGAGGATCCAATCATATCCTGGAGGATCCAAACACATCCTGGAGGATCCAATCATATTCTGGAGGATCCAATCATATCCTGGAGGATCCAATCATGTCCTGGAGGATCCAATCATATTCTGGAGGATCCAATCATATCCTGGAGGATCCAATCATGTCCTGGAGGATCCAATCATATCCTGGAGGATCCAATCATATCCTGGAGGATCCAATCATATTCTGGAGGATCCAATTATATCCTGGTAGATCCAATCACATTCTGGAGGATCCAATCATATGCTGGAGGATCCAATCATATCCTTGAGGATCCAGTCACATTCTATTCTGCAGCCAGGGTACTTACCTTTTCACATAAATGTTAACATATTTCTCCTGTGCTGCGTAGCCTACATTGATTACCCATAGAACAACGTATACAGTACAAGATTTTACTACTTACTTTTAAAGCTCTCAATAACTGTGCTCCTTCGTATCTTTCTGACCTACTTCAAGTTTACAAACCTGCAAGAACCTTAAGATCTTCTGGCCTTAATCTTCTGTCTAAGCCCTCTTACAACCTAAATTCTCATAGTAAGAGGGCCTTTTCCTACGCGGCTCCTGAGCTGTGGAACTCTTTGCCTAATGATATCAGATCCTACACTGAACTTTCTACTTTTAATGGCCTACTTAAAACCTGGCTCTTCAAGCAAGCATATCCTGTTTTAATTAGTTAAGAATTAACCGTGGGATATTTAGTAATTCTTGTAGCTGTATTTATTTATTTATTGATGGATGGATGGATGGATGGATGGATGGATGGATGGATGGATGGATGGATGGATGGATGGATGGGTGGATGGGTGGATGGATGGATGGATGGATGGATGGATGGATGGATGGATGGATGGATGGATGGATGGATGGATGGATGGATGGATGGATGGATGGATGGATGGATGGATGGATGGATGGATGGATGGATGGATGGATGGATGGATGGATGGATGGATGGATGGATGGATGGATGGATGGATGGATGGATGGATGGATGGATGGATGGATGGATGGATGGATGGATGGATGGATGGATGGATGGATGGATGGATGGATGGATGGATGGATGGATGGATGGATGGATGGATGGATGGATGGATGGATGGATGGATGGATGGATGGATGGATGGATGGATGGATGGATGGATGGATGGATGGATGGATGGATGGATGGATGGATGGATGGATGGATGGATGGATGGATGGATGGATGGATGGATGGATGGATGGATGGATGGATGGATGGATGGATGGATGGATGGATGGATGGATGGATGGATGGATGGATGGATGGATGGATGGATGGATGGATGGATGGATGGATGGATGGATGGATGGATGGATGGATGGATGGATGGATGGATGGATGGATGGATGGATGGATGGATGGATGGATGGATGGATGGATGGATGGATGGATGGATGGATGGATGGATGGATGGATGGATGGATGGATGGATGGATGGATGGATGGATGGATGGATGGATGGATTGATTGATTGAGTTAGTTAGTTAGTTAGTTAGTTAGTTAGTTATCTTATTGTTTATATTTATACGTAATTTCCTTTTCCTTACATTTTTATCAATAATATAGAATTAGTTTAGATTTACTGTTTATATAATTTTATAATCATTTTTACAATTGTAAAGCGGTGTTGAGCTGGTGTAAATGCCGCTATAGAAAATAAAGTTATTATTATTATTATTATTATTATTATTATTATTATTATTATAATTATTATTCTAGAGGATCCAATCACATTCTCGAGGATCCAATCATATCCTGGCATAGGAATAAGAATATATGGGTCATAATAAGCCAAAGTTTTAAAGTTGATTAATATACTGAGCCTTGAAATTCTCTTAAAAGGGAACTACAAACTTGAATGACAGGCTTGGTGTCGTTTCCATTTTTGGCTTGTTTGTTTTTTCCGCTGACGCTGATGATTCTCATATACACATGCGCATGCTTTGTAGCACTTGCTTATCTCTCTTGATGCCAAAAAATACCATGTTTCAAAGTATTTTAAGACATTTTAAGACCGAATAAAAAATCAATTCTGACTTTTACCTCAAGCTGTTTTATGTATACGCCGCGAATGGGCTTTTGAAAGCACTTCCCACATGGAAAGAAATAACCATTGTAACAAAACCATCAGCGACACAATCGACATATCTGGTGTGCTGGTCATAGCAAGGGGTTAATCATCTACGGTCTAGGGGCCGACTAACCTCTCCTTTAGGCTTCGGCCGAGCATCCTGATCAGTCAGTAATGTCCTCCCGGGATAGCGGTGTTGGGGCCGAAATCTTCAGCATAGCCGTAAGTCCATACGATGCTTCAGCAATCGATGTCTGGAAGTATGGTCCTGGTTAATCAAGCAATAAAAAACATACTGACCTCAAAAACCTGACTCTTTCGTTTTGAAACGACAAGAGGAATTCTAAATGCGCATCTTGCTCTTAGTACATTTTTCTGATCATACTTCAGTCCTTGCTTAGCTGGATAGATCATATATATTTTTATTTTTTTCAATGAATGTTAAAAACTGCCGCGCTTGTCAAAGTGTCTAGGACATATAAAATAATGACACTTAATTAGCAGATTCATTTCATGATTGTTTGATATATTTTTCAACCCATAGAGTAAAAATAAAACATGATAAAAGAGAAAGAAAGAAAGTAAGGAAGGAAGGAAGGAAGGAAGAAATAAAGGAAGGAAGGAAGGAAGGAAGGAAGGAAGGAAGGAAGGAAGGAAGGAAGGAAGGAAGGAAGGAAGGAAGGAAGGAAGGAAGGAAGGAGGAATCAAAAATACAAAATCATGCATACCATTAGGTACCAAATCAAAATACGGTATGGTTTTTTTCACTAACTATCAGACAGTGAAGTAAAGATCAATTCAGTGGTAGTATCATCTTCATTGAACTGAAATGTATTGGGTGGGCGCATAGCGGTATAAGAATGTACACGAGATGGATTGTATGAACGCATAGGAATGAAAATTTACACGAGATGGATTGGATGAACACATAGGAATGAGAATGTACACGAGATGGAGGGCATGGATGTATAGGAATGAGAATGTACACGAGATGGATTGGATGAACGCATAGGAATGAGAATGTACACGAGATGGAGGGCATGGATGTATAGGAATGAGAATGTACACGAGATGGAGGGCATGGATGTATAGGAATGAGAATGTACACGAGATGGAGGGCATGGATGTATAGGAATGAGAATGTACACGAGATGGAGGGCATGGATGTATAGGAATGAGAATGTACACGAGATGGATTGGATGAACGTATAGGAATGAGAATATACACGAGATAGATTGGATGAACGCATAGGAATGAGAATGTACACGAGATGGATTGGATGAACGCATAGGAATGAGAATGTACACGAGATGGATTGGATGAACGCATAGGAATGAGAATGTACACGAGATGGATTGGATGAACGCATAGGAATGAGAATGTACACGAGATGGTTTGGATGAACGCATAGGAATGAGAATGTACACGAGATGGATTGGATGAACGCAAAGGAATGAGAATTTACGCGAGATCGATTGGATGAACGCATAGAAATAAGAATGTACACGAGATGGATTGGATGAACGCAAAGGAATGAGAATGTACACGATAGATTGGATGATTGCATAGGAATGATAATGTACACGAGATCGATTGGATGAACGAATAGGAATAAGAATGTACACGAGATCGATTGGATGAACCCATAGGAATAAGAATGTACACAAGATCGATTGGATGAACTAATAAGAATGAGAATGTACACGAGATGGATTGTATGAACGCATAGGAATGAAAATTTACACGAGATGGATTGTATGAACACATAGGAATGAGAATGTACACGAGATGGATTGGATGAACACATAGGAATGAGAATGTACACAAGATTGATTGGATGAAGGCACAGGAATGAGAATGTACACAAGATCGATTGGATGAACTAATAGGGATGAGAATGTACACGAGATGGATTGGATGACCGCATAGGAATGAGAATGTACACGAGATCGATTGGATGAACGCATAGGAATGAGAATGTACACGATGGAATGGATGATTGCATAGGAATGAGAATGTACACGAGATCGATTGGATGAACGCATAGGAATGAGAATGTACACGATGGAATGGATGATTGCATAGGAATGAGAATGTCCAAGAGATGGATAGGATGAACGCATAGGAATGAGAATGTACACAAGATCGATTGGATGAACTAATAGGAATGAGAATGTACACGAGATGGATTGGATGAACGCATAGGAATGAGAATGTACACGAGATGGATTGGATGAACGCATAGGATTGAGAATGTACACGATGGATTGGATGATTGCATAGGAATGAGAATGTACACGAGATCGATTGGATGAACGCATAGGAATGAGAATGCACACGAGATGGATTGGATGAAGGCATAGGAATGAGAATGTACGGGAGATGGATTGGATGAATGCATAGGAATGAGAATGTACACGAGATCGATTGGATGAACGCATAGGAATGAGAATGCACACGAGATGGATTGGATGAACGCATAGGAATGAGAATGTACACGAGATGGATTGGATGAACGCATAGGAATGAGAATGTACACGAGATGGATTGGATGAACGCATAGGAATGAGAATGTACACGAGATGGATTGGATGAACGCATAGGAATGAGAATGTACACGAGATGGATTGGATGAACGCATAGGAATGAGAATGTACACGAGATGGATTGGATGAACGCATAGGAATGAGAATGTACACGAGATGGATTGGATGAACGCATAGGAATGAGAATGTACACGAGATGGATTGGATGAAGGCATAGGAATGAGAATGTACGGGAGATGGATTGGATGAATGCATAGGAATGAGAATGTACACGAGATGGATTGGATGAACGCAAAGGAATGAGAATTTACGCGAGATCGATTGGATGAACGCATAGAAATAAGAATGTACACGAGATGGATTGGATGGAAGCATAGGAATAAGAATGTACACGAGGTTGATTGGATGGGCGCATAGGAATGAGAATAAATGTAAACTGACAATGACTTCTGTTAAACTGCTCTAAAACTTTATATTTTATGACATTAAACATTATAATTATAGACCTAATTTGTCTAGGCGTTTTGTTAACCAAATTTCAGACCACGTGTCATTCCCTAGAGTATCATTTGTTTGTTTAACAGTTGCACATGAGAAGACACATGAATATGGATACGACTCAAACAAAGAATCTTATTCTCAAGAGAACGACACGTGGTCTGAAATGAGAAAACATTACGCGCAAGATGAAGATGTCAAATTTCATGCAAGTGAGCTAAATCGATATGCTTGATTGGTCGTAAGAAAGCAGCCTATTCAACTCGTACATAATCAAAATGTTTAGACAGGATGTGCTCCTTCTAAGGAAAACTTAAATCTAAATTTCAAAAATTAAGTTTAAAAATCTCAGTGCATTTTTAAATGCTGTTTAAATCCATGGATTTTTTGTTGATTGTTCATTGAGATTAGAATAATAAAAATTGTGTATATTATTACTGTTTAAAAATGTTAAAAAAGATAAAATTAAGCTAAAAAACCTCCCAAGGGACCTAAGCCTTGTGATATAAACAAGCTCATAAAATTGAACTCTACACTAGAACCCTAGTGTGTGTGTTACAATATCCTTTATCAAACCAGCTGAGTCGGCCTTCAGAACGAACTCAAGGTCAACCAATCAGAATTGAGGATTCAACATTGTATTTTGATTAACATTTCCCATGTGTCCCTGCTCGGAAAATGCTAACCAAAAATAGTTGACCCATAATTCCTTTAGGGGAATGCGATCAACTCAGCTGGAAATTAAAGGTCTTCACAATACTGAGTAGGCTAGACTAAATAATGAATAAATTGTATGATACCTTTACAGTATATTTTTTTGTAATTTGAGTATGTCTTTTTGTCTATATTTCTATATACAGTAGCAGAGTTCATTGGTTGGCTGGTAGGATTCTCTCTGTGTACTGCAGTAATGGATTATCTTTCCAACAGATCGAACCGGTTGCCTGCATGAAATCATGGTTTATTTACTGTTGGGAGTTTTCAAGTGTCTCTATGATTTCTGCCATGGAAGGACGTTCTTCTGGGTTCTGTTGTAAACATCTTCTGATCAGGTCCCTGAACAAATCGTTGGTCACCATGGCAACTTGCACGTTTCTGCGTTCTACGTCAGGCATTTGACGAACGTTCATCTCGCACAGCAGAACTCCAAAGCTGTACACATCAAGCTGTAGAAAAAGAGTAACAACCATTACAGCTAGGAAGAAACAACATAACAATTGCTTTTGTCTTGTAATTAAGAACCTGTTAGGAACTGCTCAGCCTGATTTCTCACTAGATACCAAATATATAAGAACCATTACAGCCTGACTTGGGAAAATAGTGGTTCTTTTATGCGGGTTTTTACTGTATTATCTAGTTTAGTGTGTGCGTTGGAGTGCAAATCGACATAGCTCAACTGTAATGCAGGTTGTACCTTTGGTGATTGTCTGGACGTCTGTGCCTCAGGAGCAGAGTAGATAACAGCACCAGGATTAGTCGTCATGGTATGCTGCAGGAAGTTGGCCGTGCCATAATCGGACACTTTGGCCCGCCAAACAGTGACGTGTTTCCATAACAACACATTAGCATTGCTGATGTCTCGGTGAATGATTGGAGCTGGATGGCTGAGATGTAAGTAGTTTAACCCTTTAGCAACATCTAGTGCAATGGTCGTGATCTCAGGAGGTTCCAATGGCCGATCATGTAAAACTGATCTTAGACTAGTGTCTAGGAGTTCAGTCACAAAAAGAGGACTTTGGTCCGCATCGTTTGTTGCTCCAATGAACTGCAGAAGACAAGGATGACGACATCTTGATGCCATATTCATCTCTCGTTCAAACAGACTTCTGTTGTGATCAGATAAAATAAGCTCATGGATTTTCTTCACAGCAACTTCACATCCCCGAAATGTTCCTTCTTTCACCTCGCCCCATGCTCCGACACCAATTACGTTATCAGACAATATTATTTCATCCCGGCTTACGATCCAATCACGTGTCGACTCTATAGATCTTTGGTAGTCTTCATAGGCTTGTCGTACTGTGGTCAGAGTACCTCTAAGTTCGTGTAACCTCTCTTCGCTGCTTTGAAGGCGACTTGCTGTTTCCTCATGTGCTTGTGTTTCTTCAGCCAAGGATGCCTCCAATTCTTGTAATCTCAGTTCATTGCTGCGAAGACGTCTCTCTGTTTCTTGGAGTGCTTGTGTTTTTGCAGCCAACGATATCCCCAATTCGTTGGATATCTGCTCGTTGCTGCGAAGATGTCTCTCTGTTTCTTGGTGTGCTTGACTTTCTGCAGCCAACGATGTCTGTAATTCATTTGACCTTTCCTCGCTGCTTTGAAGGCGTCTCTCTGTTTCTTCTAATCTCTGCACTTTACTGCGAAGACGTCTCTCTGTTTCTTGGTGTGCTTGACTTTCAGCAGCCAACGATGTCTGTAATTCATTTGACCTTTCCTCGCTGCTTTGAAGGCGTCTCTCTGTTTCTTCTAATCTCTGCTCTTTACTGCGAAGACGTCTCTCTGTTTCTTGGTGTGCTTTACTTTCTGCAGCCAAGAATGTTTCCGACTGATTTAATCCCTGCACTTTACTGCGAAGGCGTCTCTCTGTTTCTTCTCTTGCTTGTCTCTCCAAAGCTAAAGATAACTCGAGCTCATGTGATCTCTGCTCGCTGCTATGAAGACGCCTTTCTACTTCTTCACGTATCTTTCTTTCTTCATCTAAAGATGTAACCAGTTCAGCAAAACGTCCATCGCCTTCCTGAATACATTCTTCTGTTTCTACAAGAAGAAATTTTAATTAACTGTAATTAAGTATTGTAATATGCAATTAGCTCTTATTTGTAGTAAATAGCTCTACTGATTTAGTGGAAAGTGCGAAATAAATTGCTACTGTTTTACAGATTAAGTGTGAGTACTCTAGTAAACGAGATGGTGAATTTAAAAGCGAGTGAATCCTAATTGAAAATGATGGAATAGTGGTTGGCCTAAAGGTTTCCCTCGCTCCCATGGACTACTTCGACGATACGGCGTCCATTTTGGTAGGGGGCAAATATACACATCTTTGTTACACTTATGGCGTCGATTAAAATTAACGTTTCACCCCTAGACAACTTGACAAGAGATGAATTAAGAAGATGGGCATGAAAGAAAGAAAAATAAACGAAATTTTCTATCTTAAACGACATTTTTGTTTTCTTTTGCCCCCTGGACGCCCCATAATGCATTGCGATTCAAGATGTGAAAATAATGACTGATACTACGTAGAAAAATGAAATGCTTGTCACTTAACCAGCATGATAGAGCCAGAGAAACCCAGGATTTTTTTTTCTTCTTTATCGTAAAAACTGTTATTTTCATTAATTGATTCAATTTGGCCGCCTCATCGTCGAAGTAGTCCATTCCCTCGACTTTACCGCCTTTCGTGATGCCAACAGTATGGCACGTAAAGGGTGTTAACTTTTGATTTCACGAGTGTTCTTTTTGTATGGGGATTTCATCTCTCAGATACACTAAGCGAACGAAATGCAAAATGCAAAATGTCTGGTCAAAATGCACTAACTTCATACAAACGCTCATCACTGATAGTTGTTAGGTTAAATAGTCTAGTGGTCAAACCCCCAAAAGAGCTCTATTTTTCGAGTTGGCTGCACCCCATGGGTGGCAAAGGTTTCTTGGTATCATTTTAAAGCTTGAACCATGCTGATTACGAATCTGCTTGTTACCACTCGAAAAAAGTGTCCAAAAGGCTTGGTAACCTGGCCTAAACTACCCACACTCCTTTGCAGCAAAAACTTCATTTTTAATGGATTCCTTGGAAAATGATTGACTTTATAACAATATATTTCCTCTTGAACAACTAAAATGTATTAGATACACATTATTATAGTATTTAATAACAATTTTTTTGGAAAACTACAAATAATTGTTAAATTTTGAGGCTTGTTTGCTTGTTTACAAATACTCAAGCATTGTTGGAAACTAAAATAGTTTTATACTGTCTCAAACTTTATCCAACATGACTTTTGCAAAATATTCCCTCTTTAATAACCTTGATTAACTATAGCAGAACAAGAAATGTCAAAAAAATTATAAATTAGGCAAAGAAACAGACCGTTTTATACAAATTCAGAAACCGGAAGTTGATCGTAAAATCACTTCCGGTTTGAGATTTTTGGATTTTTCTTCTACAATGAAGCGGTCATATTTCACAAAACATTATTTATGTTTAGTTGAACTTTGAAATCTGCATAAAAATGACTTTAAATAAGAGCTTTTCTATTAATTTTATTTTGTTCTGTGCTTCTGATACACAATTAGAAACATCTAAACCTCAAACTGATATAATTCCCTTGCATATAAAAATGGGAATTTTGCACAAAAATGGGTATTAGACTAGTTAACTGTGTCCTCTTCTCCATCACTGTCATCCGACTCACTCTCCTGCTGGTATTCATTGGAAGGGTTGCTACAGCTATCTCCACATTGGCAAGCCTCAGTACAAGACAGACCATTGCGATTACAGGAGCAGTGGCCGGTGACACATTGTCCTGTGCATGCACAGACGATCAAGTCAAGCAAAGCTTCTGGAGCAGGAGGAAGGGACATCCAGTCAATTGAAATATTGTTATCAGTTATCTGCCAACCATGGTTTTCAGGGCTGGGCAACTCTATTTCTGCTACTGCTGCTTGATAGTTTGAACGCTGCGTGTGCTTAATGAGAGCATCTTGGCATGGAGGAAGGGAATGAGACTGGGGATTTCTCGTACAAAAGAACTGGTACCGGCACTCACTAACGCTGGTTTCACCTGAACCATACATCCTGCAGACAAACCTCTCAGCCTTTGCAAGCATGACAGAATCAACATCGAATGATCCTCCTAGCTGGGCCATGGCCTCACAATACTTCCTGTCAGTCAAGCATATCCTGAAAGGGTGGAATCACAACCTGTGAACGCGTGGAACCCAGGAAGTGCGTCACACATACTGGATCCGACCTTCTTGACCATACTTGGGATGTCAAGAAAAAATGTGCGACTTTTCGTCTGCTTCAGCACAAGTAGAGTAGCAGGGATTCTTTCTTGGAAATGACAGGCTAGCATAATAACATTGGTATCAGGGGATCTGATAATCACTGTGGCTTCTCCGTTTTCAGCAGCATGTTTAGCATGAAGAAGCATTCGTGTGTCAGCCTCTTCATGAGAACATCTCAACTCGTCTATCTCTTCGCATACAACTCTTCCATTTATGACAAGGATCTTGATACAGCCATCACCGGAAGCAAAGTAGATAACTCTATTTCCAATGCGACCAGCATAGCTATTGCTGCACCACTGTTGTAAGAGAAATGCTGTCAAAACTGTCTTGTTTTCTCCATCACCCAGGAACTTTTTCCATTGCTTTGGACATCTTTGGCCTGGTCCTGTGATTTTGACCTTTACAGTCCCATGGCATGCACGTTTGGCTCTCTCCACGTTCTTGATGGAAATCTCTGGGTACGTGTCCGTCACAAAGTCGATTCTTGACGTCATTCCTGTTCTTTGGACTACACTGGCATTAAAAACACTGACAGCCAAATCTCCAAATGTAGCCGGGATATCCCCTAGAGACTGTAACACTGCCATACCATCAACTACCCATGCGGCATTTGGAGGTACGTCTTCGACAGGTTCCACTTGGTCGACTAAGGGTTCCAGCAGCTTGGATTTGTCCGTCTTTGCCAACGAACCATCAGAAGCAGCTAGAGACCACGGGAGAGGGCCAAGTGAGTACTGCAAAACATCTCTCAAATTCATTTCTCTAGTTTGGGCGATCACCAATAGACGCGCAAAGAGGTGCCTGTCTGCTTTAAGGGAGACATCTTTGCCTGAAATGCAAATCTTCTTGCTTGCGATATT
Organism: Anthopleura sola; assembly: GCA_023349425.1. NCBI lineage: Eukaryota > Metazoa > Cnidaria > Anthozoa > Actiniaria > Actiniidae > Anthopleura > Anthopleura sola. The sequence goes on along the minus strand of JALHLI010000062.1, from coordinate 161,366 downwards.
AAACCCTCTGAGCTTCATTCTTGGTATCACTTCATAAACGGACACATTCTTGTCGATTAGCCGTTCCTTGATGTATGTCACTAGGGCTTGTTGACCTTTCTCTTTCGCAGCGAGGGTATCTTGTGCAGTGACATCAGATGCAAGCGCTCCTGAAGCCAGGTGATATAAGTCATCTGATAGGTCAGAAGTAGCGAACGGATTAGTCCAACTGCTAAGAACAGACAAAACCTTCTTAACATCATCTTCATCTCTTGCAAGCCGTGCCTTGCCCATCTCCTTTATGGCTGCCTCATTCTTGACACACCCTGTCATTTCGCGGCATACTTGTGTAACAGCTGCGCGTTCGTGCGACGTCAGCACCCATCGCTGAACTGCTGCCTTGTTTACACTAAACCCGATAATACCACCCTTTGACTTTGTATCACAGTTGATTGTTTGCTCGATGGTCTGGTCGACTGCAACCTGTCCAAACCCATTGCAAGAACTCCTTTGAACGACAAAGTCTCCAGCATTCATAGCCTGGTAAGCGTTAGGGTGTTTCTCCTCGAGTTGCAGCATGTCGCATAGGTAGAAAGGCATATACCGTGCATAGTTCGTACGATCGTATGCAAACATCCATTTAAGCATATCTTTCACGCAAGCTAGATGTAAAGCCCAATTACCCTCTCTTGTGGCTCGGATAAAGCGAAGCAGCAGTGTGACCATCTCGATGTATGATCCCCAGAACTTGCTCATCTTACTTGATAGAGGGGATTCATTGAACTCTTGAAAAGATCTCAAAAGTTCTTTTACTTCATGGGACTGCGTGAATGCCTCGATGGAAGCTGGTGATAGCATTGCCCTCACATCTCTGATCAGTGGCTGGACGGTCTGTTCGGCCTGACTTCTCTCCATTTCAGCAGGGACTTCAGAATCTCTATACGCTTGCCAGTTCAGTCTCAATAAAGCCTCTAGAACTATCTTATGTATACGGAGTCCCCTATTGTAAAGCTTTGCTTGACTTGATCGTCTGTGCATGCACAGGACAATGTGTCACCGGCCACTGCTCCTGTAATCGCAATGGTCTGTCTTGTACTGAGGCTTGCCAATGTGGAGATAGCTGTAGCAACCCTTCCAATGAATACCAGCAGGAGAGTGAGTCGGATGACAGTGATGGAGAAGAGGACACAGTTAACTAGTCTAATACCCATTTTTGTGCAAAATTCCCATTTTTATATGCAAGGGAATTATATCAGTTTGAGGTTTAGATGTTTCTAATTGTGTATCAGAAGCACAGAACAAAATGAAATTAATAGAAAAGCTCTTATTTAAAGTCATTTTTATGCAGATTTCAAAGTTCAACTAAACATAAATAATGTTTTGTGAAATATGACCGCTTCATTGTAGAAGAAAAATCCAAAAATCTCAAACCGGAAGTGATTTTACGATCAACTTCCGGTTTCTGAATTTGTATAAAACGGTCTGTTTCTTTGCCTAATTTATAATTTTTTTGACATTTCTTGTTCTGCTATAGTTAATCAAGGTTATTAAAGAGGGAATATTTTGCAAAAGTCATGTTGGATAAAGTTTGAGACAGTATAAAACTATTTTAGTTTCCAACAATGCTTGAGTATTTGTAAACAAGCAAACAAGCCTCAAAATTTAACAATTATTTGTAGTTTTCCAAAAAAAATTGTTATTAAATACTATAATAATGTGTATCTAATACATTTTAGTTGTTCAAGAGGAAATATATTGTTATAAAGTCAATCATTTTCCAAGGAATCCATTAAAAATGAAGTTTTTGCTGCAAAGGAGTGTGGGTAGTTTAGGCCAGGTTACCAAGCCTTTTGGACACTTTTTTCGAGTGGTAACAAGCAGATTCGTAATCAGCATGGTTCAAGCTTTAAAATGATACCAAGAAACCTTTGCCACCCATGGGGTGCAGCCAACTCACCAAAATCCGGGTTTGGCCACTAGACTAAAACAGATTTGGATAGGGCCGAACATGAGGCAGAGTGCATCTGAGGCTTAATCAGTCCACGCGTACTCATTAGAGAACACTCATAATAGAAATCAAGAAATTTCAAGTAATTTTATACAAATTCTCTAGTTTGACATTGCCCATAATACATTGCGGTTTGGGGGTAACCAGGGTAAAAACCGCACATATTTTGCTGAAGGCTGATCAGAAGATGTTGCAAATGCATCTTATGATATTTAAAGATGTATTAGAAACAGCCAGAAACAGAAAAAAAAAAAAAAAAAAGAATTTTGAAGAAGTCTATAAAGTCATTTTTGAGCACTTCTTCACGAGACAATACATTTTCTGTAACACTAAACTTCTTGATGTTCTGAATGTGGGGAAATAACTCAGAATGAACTGATAATCAGTATTTTACAGATAAAAGCAGGTATAGTGTACATTCGATTGAAGAACGTTTAATTTTATGACACTTTTTGACCGGTTACTCCCAAACCGCAATGTATTATGGGCAATGTGAAAGTAGAGAATAGCCCACTTTCGATATTGTGGTTGAGTGATCACGCACAAAGCAATTCAAGACGAGGCTGCGGGGAAACAATGGAGTAATCCTGATATATTCTTTTATTTCCCCAGAGCCTCTCCTTGAATTGCTTTGTGCGTGATCACTCAACCACAATATCGAAAGTGGGTTAAAACCTTGATCTTGATCTTGTCGAGGATGTAGTCTATCTACTGCAACAAAAATACCACGGCCTGCAGGGCAGGTGAAATATCTTTTTTTTACACGTATTCCAAATATTCCATCAGTGTCACCACATCCCTCTGATTCCTAACGAGATAAGAACAGTTAAGAAAATATCTATTAAGGTATGTAATTTTGAACTTAATGTATTTTCATATTGTACATATTTTTTTATTTTGTTCTGTTGAAGACCGAATGGTTGAAACGTTAATTACAAAAAAATCTTGGAACAGTCAGTTCTAAGTTGTCTGTTTTCTTTCTTACATATATATTCACATTTTCTATCAAGAAAACAGACTATTGAATTCCTGTGAATCCTTCTACTGGAAGTTCATCGTTGGTCTACCTTCTATCAAAGTTAATAAATTTTAACATATCTGGGCCATGGCACCAACAGGGGCCGGGGGGATCGTGACCCTCTCATTTTTTTTTTTTTTTTTTTTTTTCAAAAAAAATTTAAGAATTTGATAATCGTTTGTTTGTGAATATGTGTTATGGAGTGACTTTGTAAAAACCCATTTTTGGGATATTCTATTTGCAGAAACAATTTCCAAAAATGTGTTTTTCTTGTGAATGTCTTGTCCCATCATTGGGTTTGGTAGCATTTTTCCAATCTTGGGAAAACCATGGAAACCTTGGAAACCCATGAAAATGTCAATATTTTACCATTTTTCACCCAAATTTGAAATTCCATATTTTTTCCTGTGATATCAATGTCCATTATTTTTTTTATCACAACAGCCAGATTGTTTTATTGTTCATCACGCCTTTTCTACAAAGAGGGTGGTCACAGGCACCCTAGGACCCCGTAGATACACCCCTGTCGTAAATTAACCCCTATTCAGCTCAGCTTATTAGCCCGGGGGGGGGGGACTCCCTTATAAAGTTGGTAGGTATGCTCGACGGACCTTTTAGGGTCGAAAATAAAACCCTCTGGTACCTTTTAGGGTCTCGAAATGACGCCGTACCTTTTAGGGTCAATATTCTTTTATATGATGAATATACCTGAATATATGACAATACTTTGTTAAAGTCCGGGAATGTTCGGAAAGCGAAGTGTATTTGATGAAATTAGTGTATATTTATCAATTTTAAATTAAAAAAAACTGTTAAATGTGGTCGTACCTTTTAGGGTCTGGAATCGATACCTGAATTAATTTATGCGTACCTTTTAGGGTCATTTTTCAATCCGTCCGTCGAGCATACCTACCCATTTTATAAGGGAGTCCCCCTCCAGGGCTTATTAGTAGGTATTCTGTATTGGATGTAGTAATATACTCTCAGCCCGAGGCTTTGCTGAGCAAGTAGACCTGGAGAGAACATGCTCCACCGTTGCAGTGTTCTGTAAGCTGATACAGTATTATAATAAACCTGTAGGTCTTGCTAAAGGAGGATGGATTCCCAGAGCCTATTTAAAAGCTATAGTCCTACCAATAAGATTAAAAAACCTGCACCTTGCTATGTTAACCTAAACACAATAACCAATGTGGAATGCCAGCACAAAACTATCTGACATGCAGGAAACAAATGTATATATGTGCTCCTTAAAAACATCAAACTGTATTTTCTTTTGAAACCTATTCTTCAAAAATCAACACCTTTTTTAAAAATGAATTTCCTATAAGTAATATACAATATGAGTAGCAATGATGTAATGTGGGATATACAATCACTTGCCTCCATACAACAATGCCACTCATTAATATAATATCTATATTACATATACTATTTGGACTTTGGGTTTAAGGTTTTAAAGTGCCTATGATACATCTGACAATATTGTCAGACGGTATAGATTCTTCATGAGATGAGTAAGTTGTTTGATGACCCAAAAAATTGTACAGTTTGAGTGATGCCTTTTGAAGTTAAAAAGGTTTTTCCATGCCATATGCTAATGACTAAACCTAACTGGTAAAGATAAATTAAATTTGGAAAGCATCACTGTTTCACCCAATCATGGCTTTTAGAAAAGTTATTACTAATTAGTTTCCTCATAGTAGCCAGTGCTTTGAATTACAAGGAACAACAAATAAACATAAATGACTCCCCTGACTTCACGGCCATTAGCATATGACAATAATAGACCTTTATAACTTCAAGACATATCACTCAAACTATGCAATTTTTTGGGTCATTCAATAGCTCACCTTATGTAGAATCTATACTGAGAATATTGTCAGATGTGTCATAGGCACTTTAATTAGACTCTGATCCTTGATAATATTGATATTTAGTATAAACCTGATGGACTTTCACCGATCCTGCACTCTGATTGGCTGAGCTACTAGTGGTCTATTAGTGTAGCAGATTACTATTAGCGAAAAAGGCTGGTTTTGAAAGCCAAATTAATGTCAAAAACAATTATTTAGTAACAAATAAAATCAGTTATTTGACCAACTAGTAGGTTTATGCTAAACCAATTAGACCTCTCTCCTTCATGGTCTACTAGCTGCATTAACTCTAGTATGATCAGCTATATTACAACCATAGATGCTTTGCACCATCACATGTTGGCAGTCATGACAGGAGGCAGGAACAATTGAATCTGGTCTAATCTGATTTACATGAGAAAGAATTCAGTTTCCCAGAGGGAAAAGACTGTATTGTTGTGCCTCCTGTCATGGCTGCCATCAAGTGATGGTGCAAAGCCTCTATAATTATAAACTTACTGAAATATTTTAGGATTTGTAATACATATTAGAAATGTATAATTGTGCCTTCCCAAAACACTGGGATGTAGAATTTTAAAGTATTTTATGATCAGTACTGAGTTTATTGTAAATATATCAGGGACAGTGGAGCACATTTTAAAGTGGGAAGGCTTTTCCCTTTTTTTTTTTGGAAGCACATTTTAAAGTTGTGGTGGGGCTAGAATTTTTGTTTTACTATTTGACTAAAGCTCCTCCAGCCCCCCTTGGCTCCGTTGTCCCTGTCATAGGGTCTTTTCATACAATGCTTTACCTTGTCTAGCAGTTCTACGCCAAACATAGTACCGTAACCTCTGAATGTAGGTAATAAAGATAAGCTTCCCTTGTAACGAATAACTCCTCGAAGTTCTAGATCTGTCTTTTGTTTTCTTATCTTCACAAAAACTTTACTACCAATATCCAATAATTTTGATTCAGTTAGACGATTCTTGTCTAGATAAATACGTAATCTTTCTTCATGTGACGAGACAGCAACAAGCAAGTCAGCTTCGCTGTCTGTTAGCTGGCCAACATCCAGCTTAGAGCATTCTAGTCTGATGTTCCTCCATGTAAGAGAGATCTTTTTGGGGTCTTTAGGCTGCTCTGACCATGGTGAACACTCACAGATATGCCCTCCATCAAGTTTGCATGGATTTAGTTTCCTCTTTAACCAGCTTTCGTCCAAGACTTCCCCACTCGTGTCCTTCAGTACTATGTACCAGTAAGGGAATGGTTCATAAGTAGCGTGCATCCATCGTGAAATAGATGCACGCGGGAGGTTGCTAAGCACGAGAGAAGCGTAATGAGTCGCACGAGGCGTAGCCGAGTGCGACTCTAGCTTCTTGAGTGCTTAAGCAACCTCCCAAGTGCATCTATTTCACGATGGATGCACAGCTACTTATGTACCATTTCTTTTATAATATAGCTTTCAAATTTAAATAAGAAACTTAGTAAAAAATAAGGCTTTTATTTGCTGATGAAACAGGAAATTCTTGATACTTCTCTCGCAGTGTGAATGGATGACTAGCGCCAAAAAAGGAATGAGAAGATTTTTGAAAATGAGTTTTTAAAAATATTTATTCAGAGCTGTTAGTTAACTTAAACTTACAATTTCCAAGAAAATAATAATCGAAATGACAAGTGAACCTTTTCTTTAATCCAGCTTTCAAATTTAAATGAGAAATTTAGTTAAAAATGCTGATCAAATTTTTTTTTTTTAAGGAAATAGATAAAAATTCACGCTTTTTTTTTTCGGATTCAGCGAGGAAAGAAAAACGCTGACGTCAGCGTGCTACCCATGGGCAAATAGTTCATGGTAAATTAGCCAATCAGAGCGCGCGTACCATCTTAGCTATATTATAATGTGTGGTAGCCATATTTTTGTGGGTCTATCACTACGATTCTGTGCTATTCACCACAGGAACCCCAGTTGAACTAAACTAACATAAACCACAGGTAACCCAGACTATCCACTTTAAGAGAATGTATGTAGTAAATAGATTTTGCCTGGATTATTTTGTAGATTTTGCTAAGATTTTGGAAATGAAGCTTCGGATATATAATAAACAGAAGTGTACTTACCTTCTTCACTTAAAAAGTTTCCGAAATTAAGTAGATTTTCCCCAAGTTGTACATTTCGTTGCATATCTTGTAGAGGGACTGTGGAAAGTAATTGTGGTGGGGGTGGGAGGAGGGAGGATAATGGCAGCCGAAAGCGGGGGTAGCAAACGGTTTTGGGGGGAATATTCCCCTGAAATATTTTGAAAGTGAGAACCTCAGAAATGTGATTTTCCACAAAATAGGCTCAAAAGTCCCTGACCCTCTGCAAATAGATGCTCAAAAAATCGTGACCCTCCCCACAAACACAGCAGGCTTACCCCACTATTTAACACGGTAGCCAGCAAATCAACGAGAGCATTGTATCTCAAATATTTTTCCAGCCCACTGCAGTCAGTGCAAGGGTATATATACCTATTTTAAGATGTTTATCGCATCCAAAAGCGATAGGAGGTAAGCACGAGAGGGGGACTTCTGGGTAAAAGTATCGGGTATGTATGCTCGTCATATCTCATGGTGGTAAAAAAAACAGCCATTTGGTATGTTATACGAGGGTAGCACTTAATAACAAGTGGATAACAAACCTGTGGCCCTCGTTCAATGATCGAATTGGAATTTAGAAGTTGATTTTTGTGGAAGGAGGGAAACCGGAGAACCCGAAGAAAAATCCTCGAAGCACATGAGAAGCCAACTAGAAACTCTACTCACATACAACACCGAGCCCGGGGGGACTCCGACCCGGGTCGCATTGGTGAGAGGCGAGCGCTCTAACCGCTACGCCACCCGTGCTTCCCAACACAAATGACACTGTTCAACACAAATGCGTTGAAATATCAACTTTATTCAGTTGCTTGGTTAAAAGCAGTAAATTGCGCACCTTGTATACGCTTACAAATATTTCTCATCATATATTATTTTCATTTATTTTTCATATTTTTTTCTCAATTATTTAGCACATTATAAGTGCTTCATTACAACGTGAAATTATTATCAAAAATGATATAAAATGAACAATAAAGTAAAGGGGAATCGAAAATGAACAAAACTTATAAAATGTTGTGAACAAATAACACTAATATCGAAAAATTCCATCAATATTTGATGGTGAAATGAAGATATAAAACAAACGATTTCGTTCTCTCGGCTGCTAGCTCCATCAAAAATATGAGCAATATAATAATAACAGTAAATATATCTCAAATGAGATCAATAATTAATAATATTATCCAAATTTAAAAAAGCTTATCTCACACAAGACCTGGAAAGTCACAAAACAGAGTGCTTTAACTAGGTTTAGTTTAAAATTTAAAAATTCTTAAATATTTATAAACAAATATTTTTTGTCATTCATTTCTTTGCTGAAAAATTCTCCTGCTATCTCTTCAATTCCATCCCGTTTCCTTCCCTTCCCTTCCCTTCCCCTCGCTTCCCTTCCCTTTTTCTTTTTTTCTTTTGTTTTCTTTCTATTTTCTCTTCTTCTTTTCTTTCTATTTTTTTTCTCTTCTTTTCTTTTCTGAACCGTTAAGGAAATCAAGGGTGGCGTGTTTTAGACCGAAGGGAGTCCAATTTTCACATAAAGTGAAAGGTGAAAATAAAATCGAAAAAAATGAACTTTACTTATTTTGTTTTTGATTCGAGGCCAAGGTAGTCCACGCCATCAAAAAATTAAAAAACCAAACGACTTTGGATGCTAAAAACAGCTAAGACGTTTTCCTTATTCATTTATGCTCTCTTGATTTTCTCCTACTGATAATGGTGATGGTTATCATTACTATTCAGTTAATTATCCTTTTATAGGATCATTCTTTTCATCTTTTCTTCCTTTTCTATAGGTGCTCCGCCAGCCGGTGCCCTCCTACTCACTTTGATTGTGGTAGTAGCTCGGTTGTTTCCGACTTCGAGTGTATCTTTAGAAGCTTTAGATGTGACGGCCAACCTGACTGTGCCAACGGCATTGACGAAGTGAATTGTGGTAAAAAATATAAGTTATGGTACAAAAGATGGACAAAATTAAAACAAGGTTTTCAGGTTTTCAAAACAAAAATGGCGGAAAACTGCGCGCAGTGTAATTCAAATTTCAAAAACCAAAAAGCAATGGCAGTTGTTTTCTCATAACATCTACTCGTTATGCACAATAGTAATTATAGTGATCGCATCACACGGGCTCTTTTATTGGGGTGGATTTTATTAGTTTTGAGTTCCCTTAATTATCATATAGTCTTGTTTGACGAGGTCACACTTATTCTCTTGTCAAGACTTTGACAATGCGCTGGATTTCATTATTATTTTTGAGGTGGGTTCAAACAAGTCCAGGCAAATATCACACAACGAGACAGTAAAACTGATATAAGCTTTAATCTTTGACAAAATTGTTGTTAGACATTTTAATGGCAGACTTTCAATCCCACACTCTTTAGTTGTTTCCTTCGGACCCCTTCCCTCTCTTCCCTGAACAATATTACTCCATCTTGTACCTTATGCTACATTGGATAGGGACAGGGACACACTTATGATTTTATATTTCATATTTCCAAGATGGCATCCATTTCGACTCCTAAAACAGTCCCACAATGCACTCACTCGATGACTTTTTTCAATGGAGTTCCTGTGTATGTGGCGTAAAGTTTAACGCAAAAGCATGCGCGTTCGCTCCACCAACTCTGTGAGAAGTTAGTTGCCCCAGGGAGTGGCTCTTCATGCATTGTATGACGTCTTATCAAACATTTAGATGAAGAAAGCAAATTTACTTGCTATTTTAATGTTAGTGGTAGTGAAATGACGTCATAATGCAAAGTTACTGTGCGCATGTCAGACTGAAGTGAAAATGTTGAAAATTGATCCCACATGGAGTAATGATAACGTAGAGATGTACTTATCTCAGGAGCATTTTCATAGTCGCTGGTCACAGCAAGGGGTTAATCTTACACGGTCTAGGGGCCGACTAACCTCTCCCTTAGGCTTCGGCTGAGCTCCCTGATCAGTGGATAGCGGTGTCGGGGTCGAAATCTCCGGCATAGCCGTTAAATGCTTCGCGCTGCCATGCCATGCTTCAGCACTGAGTCTGGAGGTATGGTCCTAATTTAATAAATAAATATTTCATTAGAAATTCCAAGTACATTGGAACCCCGCTCTACGGCCAACCGCTTAATACGGCCACCCAGTTATTACGGATAGTTTTGTAGGTCCCGACAAAATACCCATAAATTTTCTATTCAATTTACCCCGCTTAATAGGGACACCGGTTAATACGGCCAACAGCCACTTTTCTGTGACCCGATTGACAGACCGCCATACAAAGTTAACGTCATATTACGGGCACTGGTTATCTACCCTGTATATTTTGAACTGTAACCATGAGGTTTTAGTAAAGAAAAGCTTTCTTCTGCCTAAATACGATTGACCACTGTGTCCCGTCCGTTTTTTGACTTTTCATGACGTTATTTGAACACTAACAAAGTTTTCAAAAGTTTTCACTTTTTGACTTTTTAGATGTTTATGTTTTACTGGAATCAGTGCTTGTTGGCTTCTTTCTCTTATTTGAAGTTTGTCTGACATTGTGTACTTTATTATATTTATTGTATTGTATCAATAAAACCCGTTTGTAACGTATATTTTGAAAGCCAGCTGTCCCTTTGGTGGCCGTATCAACCGGGTTCCACTGTATTAGTTCTTTAAGATTTTTTTTTTTCACCGATAGTTCGTTATTGATGGTTTTGTAAACATTCCCAAATGGATCAAGAGACATGGCGGCCATGTTGATGGTGTGAAAGTCACTATAGTCTTGCCTGGACTTGTTTGAATCCAACTTAAAAATAATGACGAAATCAAAGTCAAAGTCTCGACAAGAGAATAAATTTGACTTCATCAAACAAAAGTCATATAGTTTTATTATAATCAAGGGAACTTAGTAAATCCACCGCAAAAATGATAGAATCCACCTTATTGACCCTCCCCCACAAACACAGCAGCCTTATTCCACCATTTAACACGGCAGCCAGCCAATCAGCGAGAGCATAATATCTCAAATATTTTTCCAGCCCACTGACTCAGTGCAAGGGTATATGTACCTGTAATATTAAAATGTTTGTCGCAGCCAAACTCGGCGATAGGAGATAAGCACGAGAGGGCGGTGGGACTTCTGGGTAAAAGTATCGGGTATGTATCCTCTTCATATCTCATGCATGGGGGTAAAAACCTGATTAAAAACCAGCGATTTGGTAAGTGGCTGACGAACCTGTGGCCCTCTGTGGCGGAAACTCTACTCGCATACAACACCGAGCCCTGGGGGACTCGAACGCGGCTCGCATTGGTGAGAGGCGAGCACTCTAACCGCTACGCCACCCGTGCTTCCCAACACAAATGACACTGTTCAACACAAATGCGTTGAAATATCAACTTTATTCAGTTGTTTGGTTAAAAGCAGTAAATTGCGCACCTTGTATACGCTTACAAATATTTCTCATCATATATTATTTTTATTTATTTTTTATATTTTTCTCTCAATTATTTAGCACATTATAAGTGCTTCATTACAACGTGAAATTATTATCAAAAATGATATAAAATGAACAATAAAGTAGGGGAATCGAAAATGAACAAAACTTATGAAATGTTGTGAACAAATAACACTAATATCGAAAAATGCCATCAATATTTGATGGTGAAATGAAGATATAAAACAAACGATTTCGTTCTCTCGGCTGCTAGCTCCATCAAAAATATGAGCAATATAATAATAACAGTAAATATATCTCAAATAAGATTTAAAAATTAATTTCAATAATTAATAATATTACCCAAATTTAAAAAAGCTTATCTCACACAAGACCTGGAAAGTCACAAAACAGAGTACTTCAAATTCGGCTTCTTAATTTTTCCTCAAAAAAATTATACTTCAATTCTCGCTTTAAAGTTCAGTTTAAAATTTAAAAATTCTCAAATATTTATGAAAAAATATCTTTTTGTCATCTATCTCTTTGCTCAAAATTTCAGAAGTTTTCACCAATATTCTTATAGTTTCACAGCGCACTTGTTTCGTTTTCTTTCCAAGTCAGTTTATACTGAAATTATTACGTACAAGACTACAAATTTAAAAGAGACAAAATAGACGATAAATATTATTCAAGCTCACACATATAAAACTATCCACTCAATGAAACTGAGCTATTCACACGAAGAAATTCATAAAACATGTGCATGATAATAAACAAAACAATTCTATGGGGGTGGGGTGGGGGATACAAGAAACTCCACCCTCCCCTCCCCCGAGTTAAACTTCAAAATGAGATATGAAAATTTAGAAAGAGAATATGAAATTAAAAGAAATTTTTGAGTAATTTTACGAAAAGAAGAAACCTAACGATGATGTTTAGTTGCTGTTTTGATCATAAATATTTTAAAAACTAGCTACCTGATTGATAGGTCGGAATATCTGGATTAAAAAAAGTTCCTGCACGCGATTTCAATCAAAGATTATTTACACCTCATTTAGATCCACAAGTCCAGCTCAGTTACTTCGCCTGCTACCGGCGCTAATCCATGGCACTGGTAATGTCAATATCATTGAAGTTTAAAAAGTTGGGTTTTTCGCTACTGAGAAGCTTATACCGATAAGTCACAAGCACAAGACTACAGACTCATTTGCACAGCGTTTGCCTCGTTTATAAGTCAGCTATTCAAAGACACCTGCTCAGCGCCTGCAGCTCACGGCGACTGTTGAAGAACCGAATTGTCACAGGGCTAAACAACCTTTCGCGGGTGTATTTTACTGGTCGACTAAGGTCGGTAAAGCCACGAAAAACCAGAGATGACGGTCTAACTGATGTAATTTAATTGACAATAATCGAACGTCAACTGAAATACAATACATCAAGCAAACTGATCAAAACAAGTTACAATGGTATGATTATAGACTCTAAAATAGCATACATTACAAGCATAGTTTTGCTTAAACAATCTACTTCTGGCAAAATTGTAAATGCACGTAGCAAAGTGAATAATATGAAGAAAACCAAGTAACAGACCTCTTTACCTTCGTTGTTTGTTGTGCCCATTGCAGACCATGTGATGCCACTCTTGGGAGTTGATTCTTTCATGTGTAAATATTTTAATAAAAGAACATTTCTCAAGGGAATGACATGTGGTCTGAAATGGGCAATTTGCATATGAAGCTAAAGAGGTCTATATATTACATAGAATCATGAATGATTAAGCTAAAGGCATACATTATTGCCATAACAGGACTTTGCGTAAAATATACTTAAGACACACTAGTGGGAGTGCCGCTACGAACTATCACGTGTGGGGTTACCCAAAAGAAACTAACTATAAGAACTATGGGCTATTCCATAGAAAGATACAATACTGAGTTGATACAGTGCTATAAATGTAAAGCCACTACGAACTATCACGTGTGGGATTACCCAAGAGAAACTAACTACAAGAACTATAGGCTATTCCATAGAAAGATACAATACTGAGTTGATACAGTCTTATAAATGTAAAGCCCCGAGGCAACAAAAGGAACTAGAGACGTGAAGGGGCGTTAACACATATGAAATCTAAAGGAACGTGGTACAGAAACTCCATTGCGAGACCACTTTAAAACATGGTCCAAAAGTTGCTTACAAAGATAAAAGATAATAAGGCTAAGTGTACTTACATATCGGTTCTCGCTTGCCTCTAAAGACCAAGGGTATTTCACTAATTTAAAACGATGCGAACTAAGGCTAAACACTCACGATCCCAAGGAAAACTGACTAAAGGGAGTTACAGCTAAGACTTCCTTTTTATCTGCACACGTGGGACACTGAGAAATATGATTACTAAGAAAATATAACTAGCCAATCAAAATAGCAAATTAACTGATAAGTTAGAATAGATCCCTTGCATGAAATCATGGTTTATTTACTGTGGGGAGTTTTCAAGTGTCTCTATGATTTCTGCCATGGAAGGACGTTCGTCTGGGTTCTGTTGTAAACATCTTCTGATCAGGTTCCTGAACAAATTGTTGGTCACCATGGCAACTTGTACGTTTCTGCGTTCTACGTCAGGCATTTGACGAACGTTCATCTCGCACAGCAGAACTCCAAAGCTGTACACATCAAGCTGTAGAAAAAGAGTAAGAACAATTACAGCTAGGAAGAAACAACATAACAATTGCTTTTGTCTTGTAAATAAGAACCTGTTAAGAACCTACTCAGCCTGATTTCTCACTAGATACCAAATATATAAGAACCATTACAGCCTGACTTGGGAAAATAGTGGTTCTTTTATGCGGGTTTTTACTGTATTATCTAGTTTAGTGTGTGTGTTGGAGTGCATATCGACATAGCTCAACTGAAATGCAGGTTGTACCTTTGGTGATTGTCTGGACGTCTGTGCCTCAGGAGCAGAGTACGCAACAGCACCAGGACAAGCCGTCATGGACTGCTGCAGGAAGTTGGCCGTCCCATAATCGGACACTTTGGCCCGCCAAATAGTGACGTGTTTCCATAACAACACATTAGCATTGCTGATGTCTCGGTGAATGATTGGAGCTGGATGGCTGAGATGTAAGTAGTTTAACGCTTTGGCAACATCTAGTGCAATAGCCATGATCTCAGGAGGTTCCAATGGCCGATCATGTAAAACTGATCTTAGACTAGTGTCCAGTAGTTCAGTCACAAAAAGAGGACTTTGGTCCGCATCGTTTGTTGCTCCAATGAACTGCAGAAGACAAGGATGACGACATCTTGATGCCATATTCATCTCTCGTTCAAACAGACTTCTGTTGTGATCAGAGAGAATAAGCTCGTGGATTTTCTTCACAGCAACTTTACATCCCCGAAATGTCCCTTCTTTCACCTCGCCCCATGCTCCGACCCCAATTACGTTATCAGACAATATTATTTCATCCCGGCTTACGATCCAATCACGTGTTGAATCTATAGATCTTTGGTAGTCTTCATAGGCTTGTCTTACTGTGGTGAGCGTACCTTCAAGTTCGTGTGACCTCTCCTCGCTGCTTTGAAGGCGACTTGTTGTTTCCTCATGTGCTTGTGTTTCTTCAGCCAAGGATGTCTCCAATTCTTGTAATCTCTGTTCATTGCTGCGAAGGCGACTCTCTCTTTCTTCTAACCTCTGCTCGTTACTGAGAAGACGTCTCTCTGTTTCTTGGTGTGCTTGCGTTTCTGCAGCCAACGTTGTTATCAATTCGTTGGATAACTGCTCGTTGCTGCGAAGACGTCTCTCTGTTTCTTGGTGTGCTTGACTTTCAGCAGCCAACGATGTCTGTAATTCATTTGACCTTTCCTCGCTGCTTTGAAGGCGTCTCTCTGTTTCTTCTAATCTCTGCTCTTTACTGCGAAGACGTCTCTCTGTTTCTTGGTGTGCTTGACTTTCAGCAGCCAACGATGTCTGTAATTCATTTGACCTTTCCTCGCTGCTTTGAAGGCGTCTCTCTGTTTCTTCTCTTGCTTGTCTCTCCGAAGCTAAATATAACTCGAGCTCATGTGATCTCTGCTCGCTGCTATGAAGACGCCTTTCTACTTCTTCGCGTATCTTTCTTTCTTCATCTAAAGATGTAGCCAGTTTAGCAAAACGTTCATCGCTTTTCTGACCAATACATTCTTCTGTTTCTACAAGAAGAAATTTTAATTAACTGTATTTAATAGTTCTAAATCTCTGTGATTGGCTTACTAGAGTGAAAACACTAGATCTGTGAAACAGTATTGTAATATGCAATTAGCTCTAATTTGTAGTAAATAGCTCTACTGATTTAGTGCAAATTGGAAAATAAATTGCTACTGTTTTACAGATTAAGTATGAGTACTGTAGCATAATCATGGCTTTCACGTTTTACTACAGTCCGCGATTTTTGGAAATATTATTATTCATTTTGTCGATAATCATTCCTGGTATCTGGCAAACTACTGCTTATAGCCCCATGCAGAGGAGAATTGAAGCCTATCTAGAATGCACCGCGAAATCAAATTTTCAAGATGGCGACCAGTTTTGGTTGTTCGGTTGATGCCAAAGAAAAATAAGATAATTTCTCTACATTCAAGAACTTCATTGCATTTTTTTTCAAATAACATAAAACATATATAAATTGCTGAGTTTTTGTGAAATTTGGAACGTGTCGGGTGAATCAAAGTCACTTATTTTGCTGTTTGTTTTGTGGCTGACACGATACGGCAGATTTGAGTTACGTGAAATTAGCACACTATTTAACAGCTGTTTTCTTACAAACATTAAGGTCAATTTTTAGTCTAACAACATGTGGTTAAAGACAAATATATTAATTTTCTTAAAATATAAATGTGACAAAAAGTGACCCATATTTGATATTTTAGAAAGGTGATTTATAAGCTTACGCTTCAAAAATTCAAGTTACAGATGTTGTACACAAAATGCTTATTTCGTAGGACTGATACTACAAAAGGGTGTGAGCGTTTTTTGATTTTTTGCTTTGTTAAAAAGTTATAAAATATAACAGTTGGAGTATCGAAAAATTTCCATGTCGGCTGACGCTTTACCGCATAAAAGACGAAATTATCAAAATATCAAAAATCGCTCACACCCTTTTGTTTATCCATACCTATTCATGCTTTTTGCCCAGTTTGAAATTGAACAAAACTATTCCCTATTAATTCTTTTAAAGATAAGGAATTGTAGTAAAATCGATCATAGAGATTTTAAGCTTTAAAGATTTGGGCAAGTTTCACACCTCGTTAAGGCATCTGTGAACAGAGAAATACCACCAGCCAACCAAAAACAAGGAACAACGGGACCAACGAAGTGTTGAGATGTACACGTGCCGCCGTGAGCCAGACTTTAAAGGTTGTGGACATAAATGAAGAGTCCATGAGATAGACACAGACTGGAAAAATTAGGGTTGGGTGAAACGTGGGAGGGCATGTTAACCCTAAGTACCACTGCGGATTTGGTAGAATTATCATCAAACTTCAACTTAGAGGTAAGTCTCGTTTAATTTTCAATTCTACCAAATCGCAGTGACGTACTTCCGGTTAACACGAGATTTTAAAGCACAATTATGGACACAACTATCCTTGTCATAACCATATTACATATTCAATAAATATCGGCATATTCAAGGACAGCCTTTTGAAAAATATCATCGTTACGACAGGTTTGTCGTAGAATCTGCGAAAAGTTGACTCTGGAGAGCAGCGTACATGTTGCAAAATAGTACTGATCTACAGGAACTGTTCGGCTAGCTTTACTGACGCTAGTCGTGCAGTGCTGTAAGCCTTAAAATGATACCACTTAACTCAAGCAGGATGTTATAATCCAGCGGCCAACTGCACTGGTTCCAATTGGTGAAAAAGGTAAACATACGAGAGGAGTAGCTTTGTGTGGCCAGGTCGTCGGAGTGGCAATGTTCGCTGAAGATGATGTTCTAGTGTGGTATAAAAACACAGCTGCTGTTCATGGTATTTCCTCACTTTAAAGGAATCAAGTATATATTCCCTGCTCTGTTCTGCTTCATATGCTCTGTTAGTGGAAATAATAGTAACCCTGCGTTTCTTCATTGATTCAATGTCCAAATGAACACAAGTTTGACACCTATGTCCTGAGGTTAGAGCAAGAAGGCCCACTAATTTCAACATAAGTTCGTTGAACGAAAGTGGATCCAGAGGGGACATGAACTTCATATAATTGAACACAACGTGGACATCCCAGGTTTCTGAGTATCTGGGTATTGGTTTTCGACAGTGCAGTTGAAAACACCTTTCATAGAGTGAATAATAGATGGGTGCTTTGTCATGGTAGATTTGATCCCAGATTAGTCGGCACCCATAAATCTGAGCGTGCGGTATTTATAGTGGAATAGGCTAAGCTCTTCTTGCACAACTCGTTACAGCGCGAAGCTCAAAAGTATGACCACATTTAATGTGTTCGCATACTTCTATGCACGGGATTTTGTACGTTAAACAGACACATTTGATGCGAAGCTGTCTGGTTTTACCAAATAAGGCGTGTAAAAGCTCGTTTGGCAGAAAAAAAACCCGTGCATAGAAGTATGCGAATACATTAAAAGTGGTCATACTTTTACGCGTCGCGCTGTAACAAACTGCAGAACATCATTCACAGTGGGATGTATCCCTTTGAACACAAAATTTGATCCATTGATTGAGGTAAACGTATTGTTTCTGAGCTAGTGCCTTCTCTCCAGAAACACAGGAGGACGTCGATCATTTCTGGACGAAGTGTGCATTCAGAGAACTTTTTCCCGACCATGACTGAAATGTTGTATACCAGTAGCTGGAGGACGGACCTGACCGTGCAGCGGATTAGAAAGGACTGCCTTGGTCACTCGCACAACTCGGTGATGATTGATCAACACATTGTGTAAACTAGTGAACCATGTCTGCGTGCTCCACATGAAGATAACAATGCGCTGAACGCACTTCTGGTTTCCACGAAGCATAGTTCTCAACTTTGGGGTTCGATCTGCTTGCAAAAAGATTAATATCAGGGAGGCAAAAACACTATCACGAGCTTAGCCATACACCCTCCTATAGCATTGATGTAGGATACTGTTCTCGTATTGTGCGAATTGTGCGAATACGGATGTGTTGATTCTGAGCTTGATCGAGGAGTGATCTTAAGCCCAACTTAACAGCCAACAATTCCAAAACATTGATGTTGTATGTGGCTTCCAGGGGAGACCACAAACCCTGAGTAGAAAGACTTCCCGAGGTAGCATTGGTAGTAAGAACAATGTCTGGCACCCCGTGGTTAATGGTTTTAGAACTGAAAGGGATGGACTGCATCCACCAGTTAAAATCTAGTAGGATTTGTTGGGACAAGGACATAAGCTCTTCAAAATGGCCTGAAGCACCCCGCAGGGCTGTCTTTATCTCGCTCTAAAGTCCTGTAGTGCAGTGATGCCAGTTCAACCAGGCAATAGGGGACGCTACCTCCCGAATGGTACTGAAACAGTTTGATTGAGAGAACGGTCTGAATCATAATTTTGGCTGCTTTTCTCTCGGGAATCGTGACTCTCAATATGGACTGAGTCCAAAAACTCTAGGGACTGACAGGGCTGAACAACAAATCCAAGCTTAGTAAGCAGTTGAAACGCGTGTAAACTCGCTTCTTGGCATGAAATATCTTCGGTATAGAACGAGTCATCTATGTACCCCAGACAGGAGTGGCCAAACTGAGATCGTAAAGTAGCAGACAGGTTTCAAAATATTAGTGAAAATTCTCGGAATGCTGGACAACGTAGTTTTCAATGGCGGTCGCGTAACACATTTTTTGTTTTGTTTCAGATCAGTTTTACTTTCTGAAAAACATGTTGGATAGAGACGTTTTCAAATCCTCTGAGGTTGTAGATTTCTACGAGTCGTCCAAATTATCATAAGGCTCGTAGTTACTGCAAAGACTAAACGTATGCAGCGTGAATAGGAATTCACAAGTCTTGTAGGCACAACAATAGCGCTACAGCGAACTGAATATTCTGCGAAGACAAGTTATCGAAGATTCAAGTCATTTTCCAAAATGACACAGCAACGACGCAGTCTGTAGGGAAATTATCACTTACTTTCCCTTTCCGTTCACTTTGGTAGGGAACTATCACTTACTTCCCTAAATTTGATCGAAGATTCAAGTCATTTTCCAAAATGACACAGCTACGACTCAGTCTGTAGGGAAACTATCACTTACTTTCCCTTTCCGTTCACTTTGATAGGGAACTATCACTTACTTCCCTAAATTCCATCGAAAGTTGAAGTCATAGTGTTTTCCAAAATAACACGACTATGATTCAGCTTGTAGGGAAACTATCACTTACTTTCCCTTTCAGTCCGTTTTGCTAGGGAACTATCACTTACTTCCCTACGAACTACTTCGATGATGGACGTTATAATGGCCGCCAGAAAGCACTCGAGGAGTTGTGTAGTCGACGATTGGAGACCATGTGACTGATTGCTGTAGCGATGAAAAACCACATAAAACCTTAAAAAAGTCATAAATACCTGAAAGAATTATAAAACTATAAGAGAGATGTATAACAGGACCACGAAAGAGTTATTTACCTGTATAGGTTCAAGAAATAATACCAGGAAAACCAAAGTTTTAGAAATCCACATAAAAGCTCTAAACAACAAGGCGTCCAACTTCATACTGACTCACGGCAGCACGTGTACGTACATCTCGTGTTAACCGGAAGTACGTCACTGCTATTTGGTAGAATTAAAATCAAACACTTCGTTACTTTGGTAAACTTTGAACAAAGACACAAAAAACTTTTAAAAAAGATATCGAAAGTATCGCGTATTCAAGACGCAAAAGAAATCCGAGGACGCCAGAGTTTCGAAGCGGCGTAGGACACGAATTTTATCACGCGGGAAAATCCAGAGAGCAACCGACTCAAGTATAATAGGAATAATGAGGATTACGACTTCTTCGGTTTTTGATATATCTTCCCTTTAAATCATGTTTTTTTTTTAAATGACTATCGAACTTTTAAACAATTCGATTTTTTTTTTTTTTGTTCAAGAAATTCGTGAAATAATTTTTTTGTCAGAAACATTTTACCCGCGAAGGTCTTCAGTAACTTTAACAAGATCCGATGTCTTAGAGGAGATTATCACATGTTACGAGCCTGATATCGTTTTTATTCACGAGTTTCCCGTCACATCGCGAACAAGCGAGTCTGCGAGCGAGTGAGCGATATGTTACGGAAAACGAGTCGAATATATATTATTATATATTGCGAGATTTTATTGGACAGTTTACCGTGAAGTGACATCGTATCACTTCACTGATATGGTTTTTATTCACGGCTTTATTTCACGGATATCGACCCAAAATGTCCCGGGGAGGGTACTACCACCCCAACTTGGGTGGGGGTGTACCGCCAGGTCCTCAAAACCTCAAAACCCTGACCCTATCCCAGACCGTATAGCAAATATAGGGGAGTACCCCCCTCCCCCCGGGCTAAATTTGTAATAAATTGAAGCACTCAACCCAGTTGAATCAGCAACAGATGTCATGCTTTCGAGCTGTTGACCTGTGAGCAGTTTAAAGCCGAGTTCAACTTACCAAGGGAAAGTGCTCTGCAAGATGTTCTCAAGCCTCTATCATCCAAGACCTGTTCACTAGATCCTTTACCAAAGAATGTAGTCTTCAACCATCTCCTGACTCCTGTCATATAATTAGAATATATTTAACAATTAGAAGACGAACTCGAGATTTCTATCGGCTGATAGTTGACGAGGGGCTCCGGCCCCGAGTCAACTATCAAAGCCGATAGAAATCGAGAGTGAGTCTTCTAATTGTTTTAGTAAAATTCTCAACGAAACTATACAATTGCAAACAAGAGGTTTTTTTACGAAACTTCACAAAATCGCGAAGGGAAAGCCGCCACTTTTTTCAAAACAAAGCCGGCTTTCTCTACCCACTATCTATCGGCTGATAGATAGTGAGTACGTTAGCCAATCAGAATGCAGGATTTGCATTAGTATAGTAGTATAATTTTACTAAATAAAGATATATTATCATCACATCGAGTGTTGTAAATCATATTATAGTTCAAATTTTGTAAGTAAACGCATCGAGATTCTTAGATCGTACAAGAACGTAAGTTATTATCATTATTATTATCATAATTATTATTGTTACTATTATCATCATTATCATTATCATCATCATCATCATCATCATCATCATCATCATCATCATCATCATCATCATCATCATCATCATCATCATCATCATCATCATCATCATCATCATCATCATCATCATCATCATCATCATCATCATCATCATCATCATCATCATCATCATCATCATTATCATTATTATTATGCTTTTTGCCCAATTTGACCATGCGATGATCTGTAGGAGGGGCGGCTTCGTGATACAACGCCACAATGAGCTTCGGGATCTGGAAGCAGAGCTGCTGTGCACAGTGTGTAACCAGGTGTCCGGAGCACGCACGAACCGTCCAATCACAGCGCGCTTCGATGCTTAGCCAAGCGGCCCTTGCTCCAAGTCTCTTCCCAATACAAAAACACGCGTTTCAAAGAATTTAGAGAAAAAAAGTTGAAGCATACGTGTTGTTTAAAAAATTAAAGTAAATCTTTGCGATCCATCTCCTCAAATTCTGTGAGATATATGACTTTTAAGACTCGGGCGAGGGCCGCTTGAAATACAACAACAATCCTTTTCGCGCTTAGCTTTTCGTACAGCTGGAAGGATGTAGAGGTGAAGCCGGTTCTTCAGCAGATAACCGGAGAGACCTTGAACAGCTGTGCGAACAGATACCCCGACGCCCGTCTTGACATCCACGCCAGAGGTTTCTGGGAGCGACAGAGGTCTGTATACTTTGATGTCCGGGTATGCCACCCTTATGCAGACTCCTACCACGAGCAGACACCTGAGCAAGTCTACAGGCAGCATGAGAATGAGAAGAAACGCAAATATGCCAGCAGGGTCATGGAGGTGGAGCAAGGAACTTTTACGCCTTTAGTGTTCAGTACAATAGGTGGAATGGGCACTGAGTGCAAGATTTATCATAAACGCTTAGCTGAATTATTATCGATTAAGAAGGGAGAGAATTATGCCAATACGATGTCATGGGTTAGGGCCAAAGTTTCTTTTGCACTCATACGTTCTGCTCTGCTTTGCCTTAGAGGATCAAGGTCTATAAGAAGAACAGTTGACACAACAAATATAGACATCTCCCTCGATAACGCTATTGCCCGAATGAGCTAGACTTTTATTTTTTATATTCAGTTTTTATTTCAATATATCGTTTTCATTGATTTTAGAGTGTTCGTTATGTCATGTACATATACAAATACTTTTCACTCGCAGTCTGTAGATAAGCTTTATCGATTTATTCTGTACATATGTATATAAGAATCATATTATCCTGTGATCATTTTAAACGTCATTTATTAAGTAATTATTTTTTATTAGTATTTGAAATAAAGAAATATTTATATTATTAATTATTATTATTATTATTAAACGAGGTTGAGAATTAAAAAGTGAAGGGCTCACAACTCTTTCCTTATTGAAAATCATTGAAAAGTGGTTGTCTAAAGCTTTCCCTCGCTTCCATGCAGTTCCCTCGACTTTGCCGCCTTTGGTGATGCCAACATTATGGCACGTAAAGGGTGTTAACTTTTGATTTCACGAGTGTTCTTTTCGTATGGGGATTTCATCTCTCAGATACACTAAG
This sequence comes from Anthopleura sola, assembly GCA_023349425.1. Classification (NCBI taxonomy): domain Eukaryota; kingdom Metazoa; phylum Cnidaria; class Anthozoa; order Actiniaria; family Actiniidae; genus Anthopleura; species Anthopleura sola. The sequence continues at coordinate 138,210 of JALHLI010000062.1, read as the reverse complement.
CGAACGAAATGCAAAATGTCTGGTGTAAATGCACTAACTTCATACAAACGCTTATCACTGATAGTTGTTAGGGTAAACAGATTTGGATAGGGCCGAATCACATGATGAGGCAGAGTGTATTTAAGGCTTAATCAGTCCACGCGTACTCAGTAGAGAACACTCATAATAGAAATCAAGAAATTTCAAGGAATTTTACACTAATTCTCTAAAGTTTCACATTGCCCATAATACATCGCAGTTTGGGGGGGGGGGGGGGGGGGGTAACCAGGGTAAAAACCGCACACATCTTGCTGAAGGGTGATCAGAAGATGTTGTAAATGCATCTTATGATATTTAAAGATGTATAAGAAACAGCCAGAAACATAAAAAAAGAATTTTGGAGAAGTCTATCAAGTCAATTTTGAGCACTTCTTCACGAGTCAATACATTTTCTGTAACACTAAACTTCTTGATGTTCTGAATGTGGGGAAATAACTCAGAATGAACTGATAATCAGTATTTTACAGATAAAAGCAGGTATTGTGTACTTTCGATTGAAGAACGTTTAATTTTATGACATTTTTTGACCGGTTACCCCCAAACCACAATGTATTTTGGGCAATGGGCATGACCTTAAGTGGAATAACCACGTCATATCTATAAAGCCTATCCTAGTGGCTTGGTCCTTGTCTATATCTCTATAATCCGCTCCATCCTCGAATATTGCTGCCCTGTCTGGAATACCAGTTTACCTCTCTACTTGTCTGACAAGATAGAGAAAGTCCAGAGACGAGCCTTAGATATCTTATTTCCCTTTCTTACTCTGATGCTCTCTCTGCAGTCACCCTGCCCGCCATGAAACTCGTAGAGACATTCTTTGCTCTAAAACTCTATCTAAAACTTATGAAACTCATGAATAATTAATGAGAAAAACACAATAGAAATCATTGTCCGTGGAGGAGGTTGTATATCTGATACAAAATCGTCCTGATTTGCATAAATTTCAATTCCAATTTTCTCAGCCAAATTCAATTTTATCTTTAAAATTTTAATAGAACATGAATGTATACACCTAGATAATAATATTTAATAATATTCGTGTCCGTGTTGTATCAGATATACAATCACTCGCCTTCGGCTCGTGGTTGTATATCTGATACAACATGGCCACTCATATTGTATATATTACATTATCCCTTCTTCTCGTCTCCACCACACTCTTCCCCAAACTAGGTGTAGCTCCCATAGTTTTAGTTTAAGGAACTCCAACCATTATAATAGATTTAAATGTAGAACCGACCGTTTTAGAAAAAGCTTCTTTCCGAGCATGACCGTTTTCAGTACAATAGATACAGCATTATAATATTATTGTAATTTCTTTATAGAATAAATTATATTTATATTGTACTCTTTATATCACATTTTTGTAAATATACTGTAATTCACCTCATAGGTGCCATAGTAGTATTTTCCAATAAATCATTTATTATTATTATTATTATTATTATTATTATTATTATTATTATTATTAATATTATTATTATTATTATTATTATTATTATTATTATTATTAATATTAATTTGAAAGTAAGCCCACTTTCGTTATTGTGGTTGAGTGGTCAAGCACAGAGCAATTCAAGATGAGGCTCCGGGGAAACAATGGAGTAATCCTAAGATTTTTTTTTTTTCCCCAGAGCCTCTCCTTGAATTGCTTTGCGCGTGTTCACTCAACCACAATATCGAAAGTGGGTTAAAACCTTGATCTTGATCTTGTCGGGGATGTAGTTGATCTACTGGAACAAAAATACCACGGTCTGCCGGGCAGGTGAAATATCTTTCCAAATCATATGTTCCATCACTCACATATATATCCCATCTGGCCACTGATTCCTAGCGAGATATAAACAAATACTCAGTTAAAAGAAAGCACATTTTAAAGTATATAATAAACTTGATGTATTTTTTAACTGAACTTGAACCAAGACTATATGAACTATTTTTTACTATATTTTAAATCTTATTTTCTTGTGATAAAGACCTAATGGTTGAAACATTGTCTGTTTTCTTTCTTACATATATATTCACAATTTCTATCAAGAAAACAGACTATTATTTACAGTCTACTATGTCATCTAAGTATGAAAATACATTAAATGTGTACCTACTTTTGTGCATCGCGCTGATTTCCGTAGAATAGATTTCAAAAGCAGTGTTATTTAAGAAAATATTGTTTGATGTTTTAAAGGAGCATGCTACAATGTTTTCTGAAGTTGTAAATTGTTTGGTACAGGCTTTTTATCCCACATTGATTATTGTGGTTAGGTTAACGAAGGAAGTTGCAGGCGGGTTTTTGATGTAGTTGGTGGGACTAGCTTTTGAAAAGGCTCTGGGAAACCATCCTCCTCGGACCTACAGGTTAATTAGTATTCTGTATTGGATTTACAGAATACTAATAGATCTATTAGACAGTATTCTGTATATCTGATACAGAATACTAATAAAGCTATTAGCATTCTGTATCGGATTATACAGAATACTAATTGGCTGAGCTGTACGGAGTATACAGAGTTCTCATGTCATGTGACCCCATTCACAAGATTTCATTGGGTCTCACCCTAATGAATTAGGGTTTCCCAGAGCCTTTTAAAAACCTTTAATTCTGCTAATAAGATTAAAAAACCTGCACCCTGCTGTGTTAACCTAAACACAATAATCAATGTGGAATGCCCATACAAAACCATCTGACATCAGGAAACAAATGCATACATATATGCATGCTCCTTAAAAGCATCAAACTGTATTTTCTTAAATTACACTGCTTATGAAATCTTTTCTTCAAAAATCAGTATCTTCATTAATTAAAAAAATGAATTTCCTAAGTAATATACAATATGAGTGGCAATGTTGTACATGGGATATACAATCACTCGTCTCTGGTTTGTGTTCATATATCCCAACAACATTGTCACTAATATTGTATATATTACATATACCATTTGGGCTTTGGGTCTAAGTTTTAAAGTGCCTATGATACATCTGACAATAATATTCTCGGTATGGATTCTACATGATATGAGTTTTTCGACTACCTAAAAAATTATATAGGTTTTAATTATTATATATTAATAATACAAATAATGCTAATGACTGTGATGTCAGGAGAGTCATCATTTAATATACAAAACCCAACTGATACAGACAAAATAAATTTGGAAAACATCACTGTTTCATCCATGATGGCTTTTATAAAAAATATATATTACTAATTAGTTTCTGCATAATGCCAGTGTTTTGAATTACAAGGAACAACAATTAAACATAAATGACTCCCCTGACTCCACGGTCATTAGCATATGACAAGAATAAACCTTTATAACTTCAAGACACATCACTCAAACTATGTAATTTTTTGGGTTATTGAACAACCCATCTCATGTAGAATCTATACTGAGAATATTGTCAGATGTGTCATAGGGACTCTTATTAGACTCTGATCCTTGATAATATTGATATTTAGTATAAACCTATGGTCTATCACAAATCCTGCACTCTGATTGGCTGAGCTACTAGTGGTCTATTAGTGATAGCGGATCACTAGTAGCGAAAAAGGCTGGTTTTGAAGGCCAAATCAATGGCAAAAACAATTATTTATTTGACCAACTAGTAGGTTTATGAGGGAAAAGACTGTATTGTTGTGCATCCTGTCATGGCTGCCATCAAGTGATGGTGCAAAGCCTCTATAATTATAAACTTACTGACATATTTTAGGATTTGTATTACATATTAGAAATGTATAACTGTGCCTTCCCAAAACACTGGGATGTAGAATTTTGAAGTATTTTATGACCAGTACTGAGTTTATTTTTTGGAAGCACATTTTAAAGCGGTCATTTGATACTTGCATATTATGACATTATTATTGTCTGTATTTTAGGAAAAAATTGTGCGACTAATTAAGTTTTATTCTTTTAGGACTTCTTATCCGCCACTAACTTTAGTCGCACAAAATTTTCCTAATACAGTATCATAGCCGTGGTCCCCTGAAATCCGCCACTAACTTTACATTTTGCGAGTAAAGTTAGTGGCGGATTTCAGGGGACCACGGCTATGATACTGTATTAGGAAAATTTTGTGCGACTAAAGTTAGTGGCGGATTTCCTTTCCTAAAAGCATATTAGTGAATTATTTTATGATAAATTATTTAATAATAATGAATTATTTTACTATATGTTATACAGACAAACAAATACGCTTAAATATTTTCATAAAACAGGACTATATGAGCGTGTTCACACAGTATCATAATTTAGCTAGCTTGGTTCATTTTCATGTTTATTTATCTGTCATCACGTATCCAGAAAAAGCTAGTTAACAATTTTCTACCGTTCACATTACTAATGTACAAGCGAGTAATCAAACAACAACAGTAATTTAATATGTCCATTGAACTTTTGGCGGGATTTGTGCTCGCGACGAACATGGCCGAAACATAAGATTTTCATCTACTGAGGCTGAAACTCAAAAAGAAATCAAGGCTTAGAAGATTTAGAGTCATTTCTCCAAGTCATTGGGACAATAAATGCTGAACTGTAATTCGATACACACACCATTTGACCGATACTGTACATGTCCACGGCAAAGCAAACAAAAATCTGTCAACGTAACCAGTTTTAGCTAGCTTATGAGCAAAAAAACCATGTCCCGACATGGTTTGAAATTTCCACGTTTCCGGTCAAGTTCTAGCTAGCTAGCAAAACGCGTTCACACTGGGTTATTGTATTAAGCTAGCTAAATGTGATTTTAAGCTAGCTAAAAGTTGCAGTGTGAACACGCTCTATGATTGCATAATATGCCATTATATGTATTCCCATTTTAAAGTGTTAGTGGGGCTAGAATTTTTGTTTTACTATTTGACTAAAGCTCCTCCAGCCCCCCTTGGCTCCACTGTCCCTTTTCATACAATGCTTTACCTTGTCTAGCAGTTCTACGCCAAACACAGTACCACTGAATATAGGTAAGCTTCCCTTGTAACGAATAACTCCTCGTAGTTCTAGTTCTGTATTTTCTTTTGCAAACTTCACAAATACTTTACTACCAATTACCAATTCATTTGCTTCCCTTAGACGACTCTTGTCTAGATAAATACTCAATCTTTCTTCATATGTGAAGACAGCATTAAGCAAGTCAGCTTCGCTGTCTGTTAGCTGACCAACATCCAGCTTAGAGCATTCTAGTCTGATGTTCCTCCGTGTAAGAGAGATCTTTTCAGGGTCTTTCGGCTGCTGTGATTCTGGTGCACACTCCAAGATTGTACCTGCAGCAAATTTGAATTGAATTCTTTTTCTATCCAAGCGCTCCCCAATCCTGTCCTCCAGCAATATGTATCTGTGTGTGGTAGCCATGTTTTATTGAGACTATACTCACTACAGATCCATCAATACAAGGATTCACAAACAGGAAGTGAACACCCTCGATTCTGTGCTATTCACCACAGGAACCCCAGTTGAACTAAACTAACATAAACCACAGGTAACCCAGACTATCCACTTTAAGAGAATGTATGTAGGAAATAGATTGTGCAAGGATTTTGTAGATTTTGGTAATAAATTTACAATAAACAGAAGTTTACTTACCGTCTTGCTTTAAAAAAATTCAGAAATGAGTACATTTCCCCCTTCCAAGTACCACATGTCATTCCATATCTTGTTGAGGGAGTAAGTGTGATGGGGGATGGGTGCTCAAAAAATCCTGACCCTCCCCACGAACACAGCAGCTTTACCCCACCATTTAACATGGTAGCCAGCCAATCAGTGTGAGCATTATATCTCAAATATGTTTTCCATCCCAGTCAGTGCACAGGTATATATACCTATTTTAAAATGTTTGTCGCATCCAAAGGCGATAGGAGGTAAGCCCGGGGGAGAGAGGGGAGACTTCAGGGTAAAAGTATATGGTATCTATACTCGTCATATCTTGTCAGAGTCAAAATCAGGAATTTGGTATCTTATAGGGTGTTAAATTGAGATTTAGAATTTTGTAGCTTTCAACTCACCGACAAAGTTGCATTTGTATGTATGGTTTAAGTGTCAGTAAGTAAATCACAGCGAGGGTATCTTAATCAGTGAAAGATTGTGGTCATTTTTAACTTTCTTGAAAATGATATGATAAGGATACAGCATTAAAATGAAATCAAACCAGCTGAGTTGACCTTCAGAACGAACTCAAGGTCAACCAATCAGAATTGAGGATTCAACATTGTATTTTGATTAACATTTCCCATGTGTCCCTGCTCGGGAAATGCTAACCAAAAATAGTTGACCCATAATTCCTTTAGGGGAACACGATCAACTCAGCTGGAAATTAAAGGTCTTCACAATACTGAGTAGGCTAGACTGAATAATGAATAAATTGTATGATGTCTTTACAGTATATTTTTTTGTAATTTGAGTTAGCCAGGGTCTTAGAATAACTGAGGAGAATCTGCAAATAGTTAGACCATCACGTGGCTCAGGTGACTATGTTAATGGTGGCCCCGTCCCTAACCAAATACAGACGTTAAAAGAGGAACACAAGTTTATCAGTTGAATAATTACTATCAAGTGTCATCCTCTATAAACAAAGGTGATTTATTTTAAATATTGTCTGTCTGTCTGTCTGTCTGTCTGTCTGTCTGTCTGTCGTCTGTCGTCTGTCGTCTGTCGTCTGTCGTCTGTTGTCTGTCTGCCTGTCTGTCTGTGTGTCTATATTTCTATATAGCATAGTTCATTGGTTGGCTGGTAGGATTCTCTCTGTGTACTGTGGTAATGGATTATCTTTCAGATATTTCTGTATATAGCTACATGTTGGTTTCACTTGTAGGTTGTTTTCCACAGCATGATCCAATGCCGCCTAAAGAGATTACCAATAACAATGATAATTATTGATATTGAACAATATTAGACCTGAAGCCTGATTGGTCTACAAATCATTAGAAAAAACCTACTAATGGTCTATCACCAATCGAGCCCTGTGATTGGCTGAGCTACTAGGGGTCTATTAGTGATAGACCTCTAGTAGCGAAAAGCGCCGGTTTTGAAAACCAAAAAATATATATTTAAAGCAAAATCCAAAACTTTTTGCATCCTTTTATTGGACTGATTAGTAGGTTTTTACTAAAACAGTTAGACCTCTTGGCCTCATGGGCTATTAACTCTTAGAAAAAACCTACTAATGGTCTATCACCAATCGAGCCCTGTGATTGGCTGAGCTACTAGGGGTCTATTAGTGATAGACCTCTAGTAGCGAAAAGCGTCGGTTTTGAAAACCAAAAAATATATATTTAAAGCAAAATCCAAAACTTTTTGCATCCTTTTATTTGACCGATTAGTAGGTTTTTACTAAAACAATTAGACCTCTTGCCCTCATGGCCTACGAGTCAATAGCCCATTCGGCCTTTCAGCCTCATGGGCTATTGACTCGTAGACCATTCGGACTCGAGGACTAATTGTTAAGTAGACCATTTGGACTCGAGGACTAATTGTTAAATAGCCCATGATGCTGAAGGATGAATAGGGTATTGACTCATAGACCATGATGCTGAAGGCTGAATAGGGTATTGACTCATAGACCATGATGCTGAGGGATGAATAGGGTATTGACTCATAGACCATGAGCTGATGGTGAGAGGTCCAATACACTACTTTGCTACTATAGGGTATTGACTCATAGACCATGATGCTGAGGGATGAATAGGGTATTGACTCATAGACCATGATGCTGAGGGATGAATAGGGTATTGACTCATAGACCATGAGCTGAGGGATGAATAGGGTATTGACTCATAGACCATGATGCTGAGGGATGAATAGGGTATTGACTCCTATACCATGATGCTGAGGGATGAATAGGGTATTGACTCATAGACCATGAACTGAGGAATGAATAGGGTATTGACTCCTATACCATGATGCTGAAGGATGAATAGGGTATTGACTCCTATACCATGATGCTGAAGGCTGAATAGGGTATTGACTCATAGACCATGATGCTGAAGGTTGAATAGGGTATTGACTCATAGACCATGAGCTGAGGGATGAATAGGGTATTGACTCATAGACCATGATGCTGAGGGATGAATAGGGTATTGTCTCATAGACCATGATGCTGAGGGATGAATAGGGTATTGACTCCTATACCATGATGCTGAGGGATGAATAGGGTATTGACTCATAGACCATGAGTTGAGGGATGAATAGGGTATTGACTCATAGACCATGATGCTGAAGGATGAATAGGGTATTGACTCATAGACCATGATGCTGAAGGATGAATAGGGTATTGACTCATAGACCATGAGCTGAGGGATGAATAGGGTATTGACTCATAGACCATGAGCTGAGGGATGAATAGGGTATTGACTCATAGACCATGAGCTGAGGGATGAATAGGGTATTGACTCATAGACCATGAGCTGAGGGATGAATAGGGTATTGACTCATAGACCATGATGCTGAGGGATGAATAGGGTATTGTCTCATAGACCATGATGCTGAGGGATGAATAGGGTATTGACTCATAGACCATGAGTTGAGGGATGAATAGGGTATTGACTCATAGACCATGATGCTGAAGGATGAATAGGGTATTGACTCATAGACCATGAGCTGAGGGATGAATAGGGTATTGACTCATAGACCATGAGCTGAGGGATGAATAGGGTATTGACTCATAGACCATGAGCTGAGGGATGAATAGGGTATTGACTCATAGACCATGAGCTGAGGGATGAATAGGGTATTGACTCATAGACCATGAGCTGAGGGATGAATAGGGTATTGACTCATAGACCATGAGCTGAGGGATGAATAGGGTATTGACTCATAGACCATGATGCTGAGGGATGAATAGGGTATTGACTCATAGACAATGAGCTGAGGGATGAATAGGGTATTGACACGTACACCATGAGCTGTGGGATGAATAGGGTATTGACTCATAGACCATGAGCTGATGGTGAGAGGTCTAATACACTACTTTGCTAATACCAATTTTCTCTCGTTCCAGTTTACTCAGGGGGCAAAATGGTGTTGCACGGCCACATTTTGTCTCATTAATTCAACAAATTTGCCCCCTGAGTAAACTGGAACAAGAGAAAATTTGTATTAGCAAAGTAGTTTATTGTTTTAGTATAAACCTACTAATTGGTCAAAAAAATGAATACTAAAAAAAAATTGAAATTTTGTTGAAAATCAGCCACCATTGTTTTGGCTTTATAAATTTGAACTTTTCACTACTAATGGTGGTCTATCATTGGTCAAGAACTGTGCTTTATTAGTGAACGGGGCATGTAGCCCATGAGCTGAGGGCAAGAGGTCTAATTATTTTATTATATACCTACTAATTGGTCAAATAAATAGATTTATTATATATCCTAGTCAAACTCGTTTTCTTATTGGTCGAGAGTACATCATGTGGAGGGAAATAAACCTCAATAACTCCCGCGCGGGTAATAAATGCTCATGATCAAAGCGTGAGAGGGGAATAAATCCATGTGATCAGGTCAAACGCTTTGTGATTCATAATGAAATTTTTTTTTTAAATAAAAAATTTTCAAAATGGAGAGAAAATTTTTCTTTGTTTGACTAGAGTATATAATTTATTTTTGTTTAGCACTTAATAACTGGTCCGCGGGAAACAGTTAGTTTTGTTTCCCGAGAATCTCAATGTTTCCTGAGGCTCCTACCCTAAACAAAAATAAATTTGAAATTTGGTTGAAAATGAGAGTTAGTCACCATTGTTTTGGTTTTCAAAATTTACACTTCTCAATACTAGTGGTCTACCACTAATATACCACTAGTAGCTCAGCCAATCAGAGTACAGGATATGTGATAGACCATTAGTAAGTTTAGACTAAAAAAAATTAATCTCATTAGATATTATGTGTGGTATGTTTGGTTGAGAACTGTACTTTATTAGTCCGTGCTAATAATTTTTTCATATTCATACAAAAACTACTCTAATAATGCTGTACCTTTGCTAGATGTGCCCCAAGTCCCTGTTCTCTGTGGCTGACTGGCACCTCAGTATGCCACATATTCAAGGTATTTTTTTCTTCTTTTTCATATTAAAGAACTGATTTATCTGTCAAGAATATATACAAGTATTGTTATCACTGAACAACAATCCTTTCTTATACAGTGGTACTTGTGTTAGTTGAACACCTTTGGGAACTTTCTATATTTATAGACCCCTTGCCGTACGTCGGACTGTAGCTCAATTTGGAGGGCAAAACAATAGGTTTCAATTCTCAGGAGATTTGAAATTGAGCTGCTCTGACGTCACGTGAAATGGGTCTATAAGTCTCTCTCTACAGCTGTATATAGGATATATAGTCTTTGTAGTGTCTATGGGTGCTAAAGTCTATCATAGTTAATATAGTCTCTATACTCTGTATGATCATCTATAGTCTATAGAATCTACAGAGGGATAGAGATTATTTTATTATATAGTTAGGAATTAGTACACATGCTCTTACTGATCAAGAACTGTGCTATATTTGAACAGAGCACGGTTGCTGATGCCACCCTCACACATGCTGCAAACTTTGCAAAGAAGTGTAAGGAAACAGCATTGAAAACTACGACAGATTTCTTTCTTTCTATATACATGTAATAAAACAGATAAAACAGTTTTTTCCATGCTCCATTCAGTAATAAAGCACTGACTGTAGGAAGCCCTGAAAACATGCACTCAAGAAGTGTGAGAAGGACTCAGCTCTTGCTTCTCTTCACACTTCTAGCTACATTCTTTAATACTGAACAGAGCAAGAAAAAAAGATATATTATTTCTCTATGGATAACTGAGTGAGTGTTAAAGTTAACTACAAGCATTCTCTACGGTATATTTACAGGGTAATATAGAGAGAGATATCAAGAAAGAGCCACAATATCTGAGTCAATCTATGGAAGTCTCCTATGTAATGCTCGTATTACAGATATTATCTATCATTATGAAGTGGAATTAGGCTCCAAATAAAGTAATAAGGAACAAAAAACAACCTATAAACATCATATGGTCAGTACAAACTGGGTTCATAAGCCACATACTTTAGACCTGACTTAAAACTCACCTTTGCTCAAGTGAAGAAATAACCACCCTGTATATCGTGATTCACCTCAGTATTACTCATTACACCATAAAAAGACAAAGATCTGTTAAATATTGATGCATGATTCGTCAAAATGAACGAAAAATCGCTCGAAAAAACACGAAGCTTTCTCCAGAACATGTCACTACCACAGGGAACCCAACATCTGTCATACCTTCAGTTATAAGTTTTGACGTATTTCCGGTTGCAACTGCTCACAAACACTGCTAAAATAGAGCGAAAAATGTTCTCAATGATTTAACCTCTACTTGAAGGAAGTAGAACTTTGGACAACAAACCTGTCATGAAGAAAAAGTAAGAAAAATCTATCTAGAACTGGTTTCCGTTTTGTACCCGGAAGTCGTTTTTCCCCACGTGTGACGTCACACTTAAAAGCTCTGTTGGGAGAACTTTGAGAAAATGTATATGCGAGTGAATATCTCTGGAGATCTGGCTGAACAATGAGATCCGAAGTTTAACCGGGTTTAATACTGCTAAACTGACCGAAAAAACAAAACTGGGCTACCTGTGGTATATAACAAGAAAGCTGGAAAGAAAGAAAGAAAAAAAGAAATATATTGGGATATTTTAGAGATAGAACATTATCCGACCTACGTAATCTCGTAGTTTTTGGGCAATTGCCGTCAGTTCTGAAGTCCATACAGCGCCTCAGCTCCGCGCATGTCTCGCCATACATGACATATGACTGACGTACGTCAACTCAAGACTTCCTCGCCTCCGTAGGACTTTCGTCACAATGTTAATATTTTGTTTATTTCAAATCGTGTTAAACAAAGAAATGATACTCTAGGGAATGACAAGTGGCCTGAAATTGGAAAAAATCTATATATTATGATAACGAGCAATAGAATGAAACTAAATGTAAACTGACAATGACTTCTGTTAAACTGCTCTTAAACTTTATATTTTATGACAGTAAATACTATAATTATACACCTTATTCAAACTCATTGAATATTCATTAGCTATCTTGATGACGTCATCAGTATTATTTAAGAGATTATTAATTATTCAATGTGTCACTTGGCGCGAACCAACTTGAGGAAAGGAGTTCGGTGACAAAATTGTGCTAGTTCGCCCAGCAGCTTCTACTATAGATCCATTATGTCTTCTCGAGACCAAATCATAGCAGAACTGGAACCAGACAATGTTGAAAGGAGTGTAGCAGAGACGGTGAATACTACAGCGGCGAGTATAGTAACTTCGGCCGGCGTCTCAGTGGCCTCAACTTCGTCGACTTCAACTTCAACTTCGACCTCGACCGGGTCGGCAGGAGCACCGCGTCTATCCGTTGGACAGTTTGGAAGCCAAAATGAAAATAAGCAGGTTTCCGAGGTATGTCTTGACTGAGTTTTAGCTTTCGTTCTGTCTCAACCTCGTGGTCCTCTCGTATGGGTATTTGTCATTTACAATATGTGGTACCGTTATGTGCTTAAACTGAACGTTAATATCTAGTAGTTTTTGCTTTAATCGTTTATCTTAAAGGAGTATTTTCCTTCAGTTCAGTATGTTGTTTGCAATGCTTAAATATACTGCGGTTTCGCAAGAATCTTGAACTTTAGAGATAATTGTCCTCTTATCTTCTTTTTGCTAATTAGTTAAATATTTTCGTGTTTTGTATGTGAATATCATTACTCCGCCTTAGTGATTATCTCAGCTTGAATGATGTACATTTTAAGTTCTTCGTTGTTTTAATTTGGACGAAAATATTGTTGTTAACTTGTTAAAATGAGAATAAAAACCCGATAGGTTGGGTTAAAAATAGAATACCAATATGCAAGGCCGGTTTCAAGAATAGGCTTGCGAGCCTTCACCCGAAAGGTCGGGTAGAGATAAAATTGGAGAAGCCCTTAACCCGATAGGTCGGGATGTAATAAAGTTGTAAAAGGTTTTGAACCCGAAAGGTCGGGTAGAGAAAAAATTTGAGAAACCCTTAACCCGATAGGTCGGGATGTAATAAAGTCGTAAAGAAGGTTTGAACCCGAAAGGTCGGGTAGAGAAAAAATTTGAGAAACCCTTAACCCGATAGGTCGGGATGTAATAAAGTCGTAAAGAAGGTTTGAACCCGAAAGGTCGGGTAGAGAAAAAATTTGAGAAACCCTTAACCCGATAGGTCGGGATGTAATAAAGTCGTAAAGAAGGTTTGAACCCGAAAGGTCGGATAGAGGAAAATTGAGAGGGCCTGGGCCCAAAAGGGCGTAATGGAGCTTTTAAAGAGGGTATGAACCCGGATGGTCGGGTAGATATAAAACTGTGAAAGACTGGGTCCGAATGTAAAAATTAATTCTTAATTTCCGAATGTGGGAAAACGCAAGTGAGTAGTATAATAGTACCAATTCTGCGCCACTTGTGCTCCGGAGCACCGGTGTCCACCGGTGCTCTCCCCGGGCCCCCCTCCGGGCCCGTAAGGGGAGGGGGTGGTCAGCATTAGAGTCATATCTATTTTTAGATTGCGGGCTGCCTAGGCCCGCTAGGGGAGGTTGACGGTCTGGACGAGAGTCATATCTATTTTTAGATCATAGGATTGCACCACTATGATGCAATAAGGAAGACATCATGTTTGAATTTCGCGTGGGAGTAGGGCTGATCTTAATGTTTTCCGTGACTCTAATGTGAGACACGTGTCAACTATTGTTTCCATCAACACACGGTGTTTATCTGGGATTTGTCAAAATCAATCTTGAATAAATTTTTTAAAATTTATTATTACTGGAAATATTTCTTTAATTTTTGGAGAACCCACTATCTTCTGATCTGGAGTTCAGACTTGATACCCATTACACCATACGGTCTTCCATGAATTCTGTCTGATTTGTATTTTACGTATTAATTTGTCTTCAAACAATGAGGCACGCGCCATGAATTCTCTTTATCGTACTGTGGTTTAGCAATAACCCTAAACGATTATCCATTTCGAAATCATACCCAGTATATCTTATGAATTTCTTAGTTGCTTTTAGGTTAGGAATTTATTTCTGGATTCTGAATCGGAGTTTTATTTTAGCTACCAAGGTACTAAAGTTGTCAAAAGTTTTTTTTTTTTTTAATATCACTCGTGTTCACTCATTCGATGGATGTGACCAAGATTTTCTGGGCTTCTTGTTTGTTTATCATCGCTAATTGTTAGATCACCGGTCCATACCGGTTTGGCCGGTCGCTACGCAGAGTACCAAATAACACCGTACGAAATATAGTGTAACTTTTCCCGCTGTTTTTGTCTCCGTACTCATTTGATTAAACCATACCAGAAATTTCTTAAACCAAATGATTTATATTATCATAACTAGATAAATTCCTCTGTGACATACAAATTTTAGAACATAAAGATACGAACTAAATATATCTTATATACAAAAGAAATAATTATGGATAGGAGAAAAATAAACTTTAAACTTAACGGTGTTAACGATAAGTCATCAACGTGTGTTGCTAAATAATTTGAAAACTTTAGGTTGTGTGACTTTCAAGACACAATGAAAACACCCACTAAAAACTAAAAGTCCTTTTGTTCGTGTGTTTCAGCACCTAGACCAGAGCTTTGTTGGTACTCGGGACATTTCTAGTACTATCACAAGGACATCGGGACATTTTGGAATCAAAATTGTCCTTGTTATCGCTATTTTATAATAAAACCGGGACATTTTTAGTACTATCACAAGGACATCGGGACATTTTTGAATGAAAATTGTCCTTGTTATCGCTATTTTATAATAAAACCGGGACATTTTTAGTACTATCACAAGGACATCGGGACATTTTTGAATGAAAATTGTCCTTGTTATCGCTATTTTATAATAAAACCGGGACATTTTTAGTACTATCACAAGGACATCGGGACATTTTTGAATGAAAATTGTCCTTGTTATCACGATTTTAAAACAAGATCGGGACATTTTTAGTACTATCACAAGAACATCGGGACATTTTAAATAAAAATTGTCCTCGTTTTTAGAATAAGTCGGGACAACTTGCTACTCGGGATAGTTTTATGTTGACAATGTTGGGAGCATAGTTCAACACCAGGTGATGTGGCATTACAAAGACAGCAGATACCCTTTCGTTTTCTTCAAATACTTTATTTGCGCATTCTATAATGTGTATTTACAGTTGTTGTTATAAATAGTGAATTTAAACAGTTACTGTTAACCGGTCTTATAATGACCGTATGCTAAGGTAGTCACACCATCCTCTAAGATGTAACGTTTGTCATCATAAGGGCTAAGCCCTATTTTGTTTAAGTTAATCGTAAAGACCTGATGCTTATAACTACGTATTTGTGTCATATCAGCCATGGTTCTTTTTCGCTTAAACAAACAATCCCTATAGTGGGTATGTCTAATATCCCGCTTGGTTACCTGTTTCGAAATTCCTTTAGCAGTTTTCTTCTCAACCTCACGACCATCCTCTGCATACAGAAGAGAATACATCTTAGGGCGTAGACCCACAAATTCTTGTATGGGTAAACCATGGGTCTCATCTTTCATCTTTCCCAGTACTTTCTTATTTCGAGTGCTGTGTAGAAAATGATCCGTGGGGTACTCCGAGGTGTCGAAGCAGTCGATGTCTTGGTACATGTCTTGGTAAATGTCCCCCGTCTCAATGCTGTAACATAAAGAATCTGTGTCTGTGAACAAGAGGGTGGCCTGGTTGCCATATTTCTGTTTGATGTAATTGTAATGAAAATCATACATCAGCGTTTTTGACAGGTCTAGAATGCAGAACCCCACGTAGATGGGTCGGTTGAGGTACAAGGTGGGTTTTTTCATGTTGACAGCCACCAAGTTTTCATCAAAGATTCTGAAGTAGTCGAAGAGAGGCGATGCTGTTAGTTTCTTGAGTTGTTTTTCCGTGTTCACTAGTTTGACATTGACACGCTTCCTCAAATTTTCCATGGTTTTACCAAAGACACTGTTGTTCATCAATTTGAAAAAGTCTTTTTCAAAATCATTACGCGCATTCTTTCGCTTCTCTGTATTGAAGTCGATGTAGGTTTTAAGCCAGGGTGACTGGTCAAACCCCAACACACGGTGCACTTTCTCTAACTCCATGCCTAGAGACAGATACTGTTGCAGGTTACGGTAGTGAAGTATATAGTGCTTCTTATTGTTCAAGGTGGGTACCAGCTTGTCTGTGGGGGTGTGGTTGAGTTGTAGGTCTTCAAGAAGTTGCTGACAGTAGGGAGAGAGCACTTCCTCTATGACCTTTCGTCTTTCTGGGGCCAGGGGGTAGTCGTTGTGAAGGTCATGCAGTTCTTTAGGGTAGTTGAGGTCGACTTCCAAAATGTATCCCTCACTTCCACATGCAGGAATGGTCATGAGGTTCTCGCAAAGTTCTTCTACTTCCGGGTCACTCAGCCACCCAAAATTGTTAGTAGGTAGTGGTTGAATCATGCTGGTTCCATACAAGTTGTTCGCGTCCAGGTACATGAGGTAATTATTCCCCTGTTCAGGGTCATACCCATCAACATAGGGATTGTTTGCTTTAGCATGTCTATGCGTAATCATCGAAATCCCACCTCGCAACCCTTCCTCCACAAACAGATACATATCGGGGTCAGTCAAGAGCTCAAGCTCGACGTTTGTCATTTTTAAACATGCTGACCAGGAAAGACCTGGAGAGGTGTAAAAGTGACCTGGGTCGAGTTCGTAGTACTCTAAACAAATTTCTCTAAAATTTTCAAATACATCCGCCAGTAGTAAAACATCTGATTTTAAGTACAAGTCATGATAGTCACCCAGGGTCTGACAGTGAAACGTCTGAAAAACCTGTCGCGCATGCTCGTAATCACTTTCAGAAATAGTGCTGCCCGTCAACGAACTGTAAAACCGATCACGAGATGGCAGCTGGGGTTCTTCAAACTTTCCAAAACTGTCGACATATTCATAGGGGTACACCCCCTTGCACAACAAAAGAGGTACTTTGTCATCATCAGTATACTTTTTTAAAATTCGAAAGTTATCCGCACCCCCCTTACTTAAATTATCTACTAACTTCTCCAGTGAGCTGTTTAGAAATTGTAGTGAATCAATAAACACTAAATCTCCTACTGAAAATGAAATGTACTTTTCTGTGTTATTTGGTATACAACTAATATTCTTCCCCTTGAGCTTTCCAAGTCCTTGTATTATGAGATGCGAATCGTACCCTCGCAGATTGTGAAGAACAACGGGTATCTTCCCTGTAAACTTGTAATTCAAGTTACAGTCATTGTGGGCCGCCCCCCTATACGCCCCTGTCAAATGATCATGGTCCCTCACCCTGTCCGCACCCAATTCAGAGTTACAAATGTGACATTCGGTTGCTGATTGAAATTCCCGCTCCTGTTCTTCACTTATTACCATGGGTACGACCACCTTCAAAATCTGCCCTATCTGTTTTTCTTCTTCCAATAAACAGTCTAAGAATTTATCGACACAATCTTCCCCCCGATATAGAACAGGGGGGTAGCAATACTGCTCAACAGTCGATACGATAGTATAACAAAACCCACTCGGTTTGTGTTGTTGGGTTTTCTGAGTAAAACTTTGTTGATTATCTAATTGTGGTTCGTTACAGTTAACTAAAATCGACTCGAAATCCGCATAAATTATAAAAGGTACTTTCAATTGTTTTTGTACCTCTGTATACGATAATGTTGTATGGTCTTCGTCAGGCAGTCTGATTTTCTGTGGTCCGTGTTTACTACAATGAGGCTCGTGAGCCTCTAGTAAATCTTGCCTGACAAAGCCATGCAGACAATAAGTGCAATGGTACATACGATGTCCATCTCTACTCATACTATCTAATAACCGGTCAAAATCTCTAATTAAACAATAGTGACGGGTGTCGTCTTTAGAAAATAGTAATAAATTAACATGTACTTCTTTCTTCTCCTTAGTAATATATAATGGGAAGAGCTCTTCGTCTTCATACCCAAACACATTGACACTGATTTCACTATTCTGTTTCTCAAATTTAGCTATCTGATTCAACTTGACGGGGTACTCGATTCCTGACATATTTAATTCTGATTCGTACCTTGTGTAGTGCTGCACTCGGTTGGGGTGTTCTTGTCGACCAACGGGGTGCTTCGCTGCCAATATTGACCAAAGAAAACACCTTTGGCCCTGGTTTTGAATGTTCAACACCGCTTTCTTGTCTCTGATCTTTTTCGGTAGTGGTAAATAACTCGCTCCTTTCAATGGGGTGTAGGCAGCAACCCCCAAGTTCAGTTCTACTACCTATCATATACAAATTGTGATTAGATCAAATGATGGTATCAAGAAATACTCCATTGTACTCTCCTAAATCCGAAGAACAATAGTGGGGATTAACTATGATTAACACCATAATTTATTCATGACTTCACCAGCCCGAGTGAAAAATGATTTTACTACGTAGGTGGGGGAGGGGGTGAAGAGATGTCATACACAGACTCGTTGTATACATTTTAGAGATGGTTGAGTGGTTAACAAAATTCATCGAAGAACTAAATAGACTAAATCCTCGAAATATCTTACCTGTTCTAGTCGCCATCCGGATCCCTCCCGTTGATATTCCAAGAAAGAATCCTTGATCTTTTCCACTGCTTCGTCATAGTTTTTCTCTACTTCTGTATCATTCACTGTGGTACAGCATTTTGATCGAAAATGGGGTAAGGCTATCACGTCTTCACCGTCGGGACTCGACTTGACCATCTTTACTTTCACACACAAGAACCACTTTATACCACGGTGTTTTCTTAGCTGTGTCTTTAGCTGCTTGATCACAGTCTTCTTCTTTCTACTCAGGGTAAGTAGAAGGTCATACTTTTCACGCTGGTGAGGTTTATATTTAAACATTTTTGCGTTTCCACCCAGAGCACACTCTTCAGTAATAGTTTCACCACTTCCTTCTTGCACAACATCTTCCTGTCAAAAAAAAGAAAAGACCAAATCGTTATGATTTTTTTTATAAAATCATTTCTTAGTAAAACCTTTATTCCAACCGAGTCGAATAGCGTGTGTTACGCTACGTCACTAAATGACAAATATTTACTCAAACCTACCTCCAGCTCATTGTTCCCCAAAATCTCTCCATCGTAATCTTCATACATCTCTGGTGGTATGTTTTCTAGCTGAAATTAGGAAAAAACACATACATGAATATAGAGGTAGTGATCGATATGCAATATTTAGAATAAGTACACCAACGTTTAGATACTCACCTCGTATTCAATAAGCTCTGCATCACTGAGTTTCTGTTTTTTCATTGGTGCGGTGTTTTCTTTGTCCTCTTCTTTTCGTTTAAACTTAAATAAAAACACATATTGAATTAAGCGACCTGAATAACTCTTTCTTTATAAGTAAATATGGTAGTAGGGAAACACATGTATATTTTGGTTGGAATTAGTACAAACAAAGAAAATAATAGTATAATCACCTCGTATTCAATAGCATCACTGAGTTCGGGCTTTTTCACCCGCAGGGTATTTTCTTCAGAAAGTGACCTCTTGGACGAACCACCATTGCACACTTTTTCATGTCTTTTCAGGTCATGATTTCTTTTGAACACAGTTCCACAGTTTGAGCAGGTGACCGCCTTGGCCAAGTCATGCACTTCCTGCTGATGGCGCAAAAGATTTCTTCGGTGCTTGAATGATCGTTCGCATATTTGACATCTAAATTCAACGCTCTGTAAAATTCACAAGTAAACAGATTAAAAAACCGTGACAAATAATTACATTAAAATAACTAGAGCAAAAAACATGATAAAAAATATAAGGGAAAAAAGTACTAACCTCGTTATTTGCGTCTATGATCCATTTCGATAACAAATCAGTAGCTTCTTGATCAACTTCGGAAGACTCGTTATTCATCTTGCTTGTACAAGTAGACTTGAGTTGCTTGCCAGTGAAAACCAAAACTCAAATCCCTCGAATTTATAGTCCATGGCTGCAGCTAAAATTCTAAAAATAGCCATGACGTCCTGGTATTGCTGGTTGCTGGTGCAATAGTATTAATCTAAAAATAGATTATTCGTAACCATTACAACCGCGAGGGCCTGGAAGAGAGAGTTCTGAAGTATGTGTGTAATAAGGTTGTAAGAAGGTTGCTTTGAGCTAGTTCCAGTGAACTATTTGCATAATTAGAAGTGTTTAGCAGGTGTTTGCATTGTTTCTTGAAAGCCACACAAACTAAAGTTTTGAAATTATTTAGAAGCGATTAAGTTGAACAAGCCATGTTCATTGTCATTGAAGTTCCTGTGATCTGGAACTAGCTCAAAGCAACCTTCTTACAACCTTATTACACACATACTTCAGAACTCTCTCTTCCAGGCCCTCGCGGTTGTAATGGTTACGAATAATCTATTTTTAGATTAATACTATTGCACCAGCAACCAGCAATACCAGGACGTCATGGCTATTTTTAGAATTTTAGCTGCAGCCATGGACTATAAATTCGAGGGATTTGAGTTTTGGTTTTCACTGGCAAGCAACTCAAGTCTACTTGTACAAGCAAGATGAATAACGAGTCTTCCGAAGTTGATCAAGAAGCTACTGATTTGTTATCGAAATGGATCATAGACGCAAATAACGAGGTTAGTACTTTTTTCCCTTATATTTTTTATCATGTTTTTTGCTCTAGTTATTTTAATGTAATTATTTGTCACGGTTTTTTAATCTGTTTACTTGTGAATTTTACAGAGCGTTGAATTTAGATGTCAAATATGCGAACGATCATTCAAGCACCGAAGAAATCTTTTGCGCCATCAGCAGGAAGTGCATGACTTGGCCAAGGCGGTCACCTGCTCAAACTGTGGAACTGTGTTCAAAAGAAATCATGACCTGAAAAGACATGAAAAAGTGTGCAATGGTGGTTCGTCCAAGAGGTCACTTTCTGAAGAAAATACCCTGCGGGTGAAAAAGCCCGAACTCAGTGATGCTATTGAATACGAGGTGATTATACTATTATTTTCTTTGTTTGTACTAATTCCAACCAAAATATACATGTGTTTCCCTACTACCATATTTACTTATAAAGAAAGAGTTATTCAGGTCGCTTAATTCAATATGTGTTTTTATTTAAGTTTAAACGAAAAGAAGAGGACAAAGAAAACACCGCACCAATGAAAAAACAGAAACTCAGTGATGCAGAGCTTATTGAATACGAGGTGAGTATCTAAACGTTGGTGTACTTATTCTAAATATTGCATATCGATCACTACCTCTATATTCATGTATGTGTTTTTTCCTAATTTCAGCTAGAAAACATACCACCAGAGATGTATGAAGATTACGATGGAGAGATTTTGGGGAACAATGAGCTGGAGGTAGGTTTGAGTAAATATTTGTCATTTAGTGACGTAGCGTAACACACGCTATTCGACTCGGTTGGAATAAAGGTTTTACTAAGAAATGATTTTATAAAAAAAATCATAACGATTTGGTCTTTTCTTTTTTTTGACAGGAAGATGTTGTGCAAGAAGGAAGTGGTGAAACTATTACTGAAGAGTGTGCTCTGGGTGGAAACGCAAAAATGTTTAAATATAAACCTCACCGGCCAGCGTGAAAAGTATGACCTTCTACTTACCCTGAGTAGAAAGAAGAAGACTGTGATCAAGCAGCTAAAGACACAGCTAAGAAAACACCGTGGTATAAAGTGGTTCTTGTGTGTGAAAGTAAAGATGGTCAAGTCGAGTCCCGACGGTGAAGACGTGATAGCCTTACCCCATTTTCGATCAAAATGCTGTACCACAGTGAATGATACAGAAGTAGAGAAAAACTATGACGAAGCAGTGGAAAAGATCAAGGATTCTTTCTTGGAATATCAACGGGAGGGATCCGGATGGCGACTAGAACAGGTAAGATATTTCGAGGATTTAGTCTATTTAGTTCTTCGATGAATTTTGTTAACCACTCAACCATCTCTAAAATGTATACAACGAGTCTGTGTATGACATCTCTTCACCCCCTCCCCCACCTACGTAGTAAAATCATTTTTCACTCGGGCTGGTGAAGTCATGAATAAATTATGGTGTTAATCATAGTTAATCCCCACTATTGTTCTTCGGATTTAGGAGAGTACAATGGAGTATTTCTTGATACCATCATTTGATCTAATCACAATTTGTATATGATAGGTAGTAGAACTGAACTTGGGGGTTGCTGCCTACACCCCATTGAAAGGAGCGAGTTATTTACCACTACCGAAAAAGATCAGAGACAAGAAAGCGGTGTTGAACATTCAAAACCAGGGCCAAAGGTGTTTTCTTTGGTCAATATTGGCAGCGAAGCACCCCGTTGGTCGACAAGAACACCCCAACCGAGTGCAGCACTACACAAGGTACGAATCAGAATTAAATATGTCAGGAATCGAGTACCCCGTCAAGTTGAATCAGATAGCTAAATTTGAGAAACAGAATAGTGAAATCAGTGTCAATGTGTTTGGGTATGAAGACGAAGAGCTCTTCCCATTATATATTACTAAGGAGAAGAAAGAAGTACATGTTAATTTATTACTATTTTCTAAAGACGACACCCGTCACTATTGTTTAATTAGAGATTTTGACCGGTTATTAGATAGTATGAGTAGAGATGGACATCGTATGTACCATTGCACTTATTGTCTGCATGGCTTTGTCAGGCAAGATTTACTAGAGGCTCACGAGCCTCATTGTAGTAAACACGGACCACAGAAAATCAGACTGCCTGACGAAGACCATACAACATTATCGTATACAGAGGTACAAAAACAATTGAAAGTACCTTTTATAATTTATGCGGATTTCGAGTCGATTTTAGTTAACTGTAACGAACCACAATTAGATAATCAACAAAGTTTTACTCAGAAAACCCAACAACACAAACCGAGTGGGTTTTGTTATACTATCGTATCGACTGTTGAGCAGTATTGCTACCCCCCTGTTCTATATCGGGGGGAAGATTGTGTCGATAAATTCTTAGACTGTTTATTGGAAGAAGAAAAACAGATAGGGCAGATTTTGAAGGTGGTCGTACCCATGGTAATAAGTGAAGAACAGGAGCGGGAATTTCAATCAGCAACCGAATGTCACATTTGTAACTCTGAATTGGGTGCGGACAGGGTGAGGGACCATGATCATTTGACAGGGGCGTATAGGGGGGCGGCCCACAATGACTGTAACTTGAATTACAAGTTTACAGGGAAGATACCCGTTGTTCTTCACAATCTGCGAGGGTACGATTCGCATCTCATAATACAAGGACTTGGAAAGCTCAAGGGGAAGAATATTAGTTGTATACCAAATAACACAGAAAAGTACATTTCATTTTCAGTAGGAGATTTAGTGTTTATTGATTCACTACAATTTCTAAACAGCTCACTGGAGAAGTTAGTAGATAATTTAAGTAAGGGGGGTGCGGATAACTTTCGAATTTTAAAAAAGTATACTGATGATGACAAAGTACCTCTTTTGTTGTGCAAGGGGGTGTACCCCTATGAATATGTCGACAGTTTTGGAAAGTTTGAAGAACCCCAGCTGCCATCTCGTGATCGGTTTTACAGTTCGTTGAAGGGCAGCACTATTTCTGAAAGTGATTACGAGCATGCGCGACAGGTTTTTCAGACGTTTCACTGTCAGACCCTGGGTGACTATCATGACTTGTACTTAAAATCAGATGTTTTACTACTGGCGGATGTATTTGAAAATTTTAGAGAAATTTGTTTAGAGTACTACGAACTCGACCCAGGTCACTTTTACACCTCTCCAGGTCTTTCCTGGTCAGCATGTTTAAAAATGACAAACGTCGAGCTTGAGCTCTTGACTGACCCCGATATGTATCTGTTTGTGGAGGAAGGGTTGCGAGGTGGGATTTCGATGATTACGCATAGACATGCTAAAGCAAACAATCCCTATGTTGATGGGTATGACCCTGAACAGGGGAATAATTACCTCATGTACCTGGACGCGAACAACTTGTATGGAACCAGCATGATTCAACCACTACCTACTAACAATTTTGGGTGGCTGAGTGACCCGGAAGTAGAAGAACTTTGCGAGAACCTCATGACCATTCCTGCATGTGGAAGTGAGGGATACATTTTGGAAGTCGACCTCAACTACCCTAAAGAACTGCATGACCTTCACAACGACTACCCCCTGGCCCCAGAAAGACGAAAGGTCA
Source organism: Anthopleura sola (assembly GCA_023349425.1). NCBI lineage: Eukaryota > Metazoa > Cnidaria > Anthozoa > Actiniaria > Actiniidae > Anthopleura > Anthopleura sola. The sequence goes on along the minus strand of JALHLI010000062.1, from coordinate 113,962 downwards.
TAGAGGAAGTGCTCTCTCCCTACTGTCAGCAACTTCTTGAAGACCTACAACTCAACCACACCCCCACAGACAAGCTGGTACCCACCTTGAACAATAAGAAGCACTATATACTTCACTACCGTAACCTGCAACAGTATCTGTCTCTAGGCATGGAGTTAGAGAAAGTGCACCGTGTGTTGGGGTTTGACCAGTCACCCTGGCTTAAAACCTACATCGACTTCAATACAGAGAAGCGAAAGAATGCGCGTAATGATTTTGAAAAAGACTTTTTCAAATTGATGAACAACAGTGTCTTTGGTAAAACCATGGAAAATTTGAGGAAGCGTGTCAATGTCAAACTAGTGAACACGGAAAAACAACTCAAGAAACTAACAGCATCGCCTCTCTTCGACTACTTCAGAATCTTTGATGAAAACTTGGTGGCTGTCAACATGAAAAAACCCACCTTGTACCTCAACCGACCCATCTACGTGGGGTTCTGCATTCTAGACCTGTCAAAAACGCTGATGTATGATTTTCATTACAATTACATCAAACAGAAATATGGCAACCAGGCCACCCTCTTGTTCACAGACACAGATTCTTTATGTTACAGCATTGAGACGGGGGACATTTACCAAGACATGTACCAAGACATCGACTGCTTCGACACCTCGGAGTACCCCACGGATCATTTTCTACACAGCACTCGAAATAAGAAAGTACTGGGAAAGATGAAAGATGAGACCCATGGTTTACCCATACAAGAATTTGTGGGTCTACGCCCTAAGATGTATTCTCTTCTGTATGCAGAGGATGGTCGTGAGGTTGAGAAGAAAACTGCTAAAGGAATTTCGAAACAGGTAACCAAGCGGGATATTAGACATACCCACTATAGGGATTGTTTGTTTAAGCGAAAAAGAACCATGGCTGATATGACACAAATACGTAGTTATAAGCATCAGGTCTTTACGATTAACTTAAACAAAATAGGGCTTAGCCCTTATGATGACAAACGTTACATCTTAGAGGATGGTGTGACTACCTTAGCATACGGTCATTATAAGACCGGTTAACAGTAACTGTTTAAATTCACTATTTATAACAACAACTGTAAATACACATTATAGAATGCGCAAATAAAGTATTTGAAGAAAACGAAAGGGTATCTGCTGTCTTTGTAATGCCACATCACCTGGTGTTGAACTATGCTCCCAACATTGTCAACATAAAACTATCCCGAGTAGCAAGTTGTCCCGACTTATTCTAAAACGAGGACAATTTTTATTTAAAATGTCCCGATGTTCTTGTGATAGTACTAAAAATGTCCCGATCTTGTTTTAAAATCGTGATAACAAGGACAATTTTCATTCAAAAATGTCCCGATGTCCTTGTGATAGTACTAAAAATGTCCCGGTTTTATTTTAAAATAGCGATAACAAGGACAATTTTGATTCAAAAATGTCCCGATGTCCTTGTGATAGTACTAAAAATGTCCCGGTTTTATTATAAAATAGCGATAACAAGGACAATTTTCATTCAAAAATGTCCCGATGTCCTTGTGATAGTACTAAAAATGTCCCGGTTTTATTATAAAATAGCGATAACAAGGACAATTTTGATTCCAAAATGTCCCGATGTCCTTGTGATAGTACTAGAAATGTCCCGAGTACCAACAAAGCTCTGGTCTAGGTGCTGAAACACACGAACAAAAGGACTTTTAGTTTTTAGTGGGTGTTTTCATTGTGTCTTGAAAGTCACACAACCTAAAGTTTTCAAATTATTTAGCAACACACGTTGATGACTTATCGTTAACACCGTTAAGTTTAAAGTTTATTTTTCTCCTATCCATAATTATTTCTTTTGTATATAAGATATATTTAGTTCGTATCTTTATGTTCTAAAATTTGTATGTCACAGAGGAATTTATCTAGTTATGATAATATAAATCATTTGGTTTAAGAAATTTCTGGTATGGTTTAATCAAATGAGTACGGAGACAAAAACAGCGGGAAAAGTTACACTATATTTCGTACGGTGTTATTTGGTACTCTGCGTAGCGACCGGCCAAACCGGTATGGACCGGTGATCTAACAATTAGCGATGATAAACAAACAAGAAGCCCAGAAAATCTTGGTCACATCCATCGAATGAGTGAACACGAGTGATATTAAAAAAAAACAAACTTTTGACAACTTTAGTACCTTGGTAGCTAAAATAAAACTCCGATTCAGAATCCAGAAATAAATTCCTAACCTAAAAGCAACTAAGAAATTCATAAGACATACTGGGTATGATTTCGAAATGGATAATCGTTTAGGGTTATTGCTAAACCACAGTACGATAAAGAGAATTCATGGCGCGTGCCTCATTGTTTGAAGACAAATTAATACGTAAAATACAAATCAGACAGAATTCATGGAAGACCGTATGGTGTAATGGGTATCAAGTCTGAACTCCAGAACAGAAGATAGTGGGTTCTCCAAAAATTAAAGAAATATTTCCAGTAATAATAAATTTTAAAAAATTTATTCAAGATTGATTTTGACAAATCCCAGATAAACACCGTGTGTTGATGGAAACAATAGTTGACATGTGTCTCACATTAGAGTCACGGAAAACATTAAGATCAGCCCTACTCCCACGCGAAATTCAAACATGATGTCTTCCTTATTACATCATGGTGGTGCATTCCTATGATCTAAAAATAGATATGACTCTCGTCCAGACCGTCAACCTCCCCTTGCGGGCCTAGGCAGCCCGCAATCTAAAAATAGATATGACTCTAATGCTGACCACCCTCTCCCCTTACGGACCCGGAGGGGGGCCAGGGGAGAGCACCGGTGGACACCGGTGCTCCGGAGCACAAGTGGCGCAGAATTGGTACTATTATACTACTAGGAATGATAACGATGAAGAAAATAAAATGAGAACGAGGATACGAAATAAAAAAAAGAAAGAAGAAGTGAAAGACGAAGAGAAGGAAACGACTCGTGCACGTGGTCTGACATAGGGTCATAATATTGTTAATTAGTACCAAATACAGTTATTTCTGTTTGCTTGTTATTGTTTGTGCGTTTACAGATTTTCCACTGAGTATGTAGAAGGAGAAATGAAAAATTATGGAAAAAAAATTTCAAAATCGTTTTTTGGAAGTAAAATAAATCAGTATTGAAACAAAAACGATGGTATCCCAAGCTACCCAACACGTTCTCTCCAATGTAGTCAGCTATTTTGAATGTAAAATAGGTATTAAAATATCAAAAATATCAAAGTGGTTTATTAGGCCGTCTCATATCATAGCTATAGGCCAATTTTTAATTACAACATTTTGGTCATTGGCATAAGGTTTTAACTTAAGAAAAATACAAACCTAAACCTTAAATCACATTGATATAAGTAATCTTCGAAATTCTTTGCTTTTACATGAATTACTTTTCGAGATATCAGCTTCCAAAGTTACTGGGTGGCAAAAACACTAATGAGCCCATACCATTTTTGTAAAATTTAGAGGTTTTTTTTTAAAAAACCTGCTTCTCTCAAAATCTATTTCATGTGTGAAGCTAAAAAAATTAAAATAAGCTAATTTTATCATGCTCTTTCGATATTCAGAAAGGGTTTAGTGTAAAGTTTGCTTAAAAGTGAAATTCATATTCTAATGAAGCAAAAATGCAAACACTGACGTCACCAAATATTCGTCTGTAGATATCATCACGTGCATTTTCCTTAAGTCATTTTCTCTCCTTAGTCTTTCTTGAAAGTTAGTTTGAAAACATAAAAAAATATGAAAAGATTTCCATGATAAAAGGCTTTAGTTTAACTATAGTGGATCCAATCATATCCTGGAGGATCCAACCATATCCTGGAGGATCCAAACATATCCTGGAGGATCCAATCATATTCTGGAGGATCCAATCATATCCTGGAGGATCCAATCATATCCTGGAGGATCCAATCATATCCTGGAGGATCCAAAATCATATCCTGGAGTATCCAATCATATCCTGGAGGATCCAATCATATCCTGGAGGATCTAATCATATCCTGGAGGATCCAAAATCATATCCTGGAGGATCCAATCATATCCTGGAGGATCCAATCATATACTGGAGGATCCAAAATCATATCCTGGAGTATCCAATCATATCCTGGAGGATCCAATCATATCCTGGAGGATCTAATCATATCCTGGAGGATCCAAAATCATATCCTGGAGGATCCAATCATATCCTGGAGGATCCAATCATATCCTGGAGGATCCAATCATATCCTGGAGGATCCAATCATATTCTGGAGGATCCAATCATATTCTGGAGGATCCAATCATATTCTGGAGGATCCAATCATATTCTGGAGGATCCAATCATATCATGGAGGATCCAATCATATCCTGGAGGATCCAATCATATCCTGGAGGATCCAATCATATTCTGGAGGATCCAATCATATCCTGGAGGATCCAATCATATTCTGGAGGATCCAATCATATCCTGGAGGATCCAATCATATCCTGGAGGATTCAATCATATCCTGGAGGATCCAATCATATCCTGGAGGATCCAGTCACATTATGGAGGATCCAATCATATTCTGGAGGATCCAATCATATCCTGGCATAGGAATAAGAATATATGGGTTATAATAAGCCGAAGTTTAAAGTTTATTAATACACTGAGCATTTAAATTCTCTTAAAAGGGAACTACAAACTTGAATGACAGGCTTGGTGTCGTTTCCATTTTTGGCGTTTTTGTTTTTTTTCCGCTGACGCTGATGATTCTCATATACACATGCGCATGCTTTGTAGCACTTGCTTATCTCTCCTGATGCCAAAAAATACCGTGTTTCAAAGTATTTTAAGACATAAGACCGAATAAAAACTTAATTCTGACTTTTACCCCTAGCTGTTCTATGTATACGCCGCGAATGGTCTTTTGAAAGCACGTCCCACATTGAAAGAAATAACCATTGTAACAAAACCATCAGCGACACAATCGACATACCGGGTGTGCTGGTCATAGCAAGGGGTTAATCATCTACGGTCTAGGGGCCGACTAACCTCTCCCTTAGGCTTCGGCCGAGCTTCCTGATCAGTCAGTAATGTCCTCCCGGGATAGCGGTGTTGGGGCCGAAATCTTCAGCATAGCCGTAAGTCCATACAATGCTTCAGCAATCGATGTCTGGAAGTATGGTCCTGGTTAATCAAGCAATAAAAAACATACTGATCTCAAAAACCTTAATCTTTCGTTTTGAAAGGACAAGAGGAATTCTAAATGCGTATCTTGCTCTTAGTACTTTTTTCTGATCATACTTCAGTCCTTGCTTAGCTGGATAGATCATATATATTTTCATTTTTTTCAATGAATGTTAAAAACTGCCGAGCTTGTCAAAGTATCTTGGACGTATGAAATACTGACACTTAATTAGCAGATTCATTTCATGATTGTTTGATATATTTCTCAACCAATAGAGTACAAAATAAAACATGATAAAAGAGAAAGAAAGAAAGGAAGGAAGAAAAGAAGAAAGAAAAGAAGGAAGGAAGGAAGGAAGGCAGGCAGGCAGGCAGGCAGGCAGGAAGGAAGGAAGGAAGGAAGGAAGGAAGGAAGGAAGGAAGGAAGGAAGGATCAAAAATACAAAATCATGCATACCATTAGGTACCAAACCAAAATACGGTATGGTTTTTTTCACTAACTATCAAACAATGAAGTAAATATCAATTCACTGATAGTGTCATCTTCATTGAACTGAGATGTATTGCGTGGGCGCATAGGTATAACAATGTACACCAGATGGATTTGATGAACGCATAGGAATGAGAATGTACACGAGATGGATTGGATGAACGCATAGGAATGAGAATGTACACGAGATGGATTGGATGAACGCATAGGAATAAGAATGTACACGAGATGGATTGGATGAACGCATAGGAATGAAAATGTACACGAGATAGATTGGATGAACGCATAGGAATGAGAATGTACACGAGATGGATTGGATGAACGCATAGGAATGAAAATGTACACGAGATAGATTGGATGAACGCATAGGAATGAGAATGTACACGAGATGGATTGGATGAACGCATAGGAATAAGAATGTACACGAGATGGATTGGATGAACGCATAGGAATAAGAATGTACACGAGATGGATTGGATGAACGCATAGGAATGAGAATGTACACGAGATGGATTGGATGAACGCATAGGAATAAGAATGTACACGAGATGGATTGGATGAACGCATAGGAATGAAAATGTACACGAGATAGATTGGATGAACGCATAGGAATGAGAATGTACACGAGATGGATTGGATGAACGCATAGGAATGAAAATGTACACGAGATGGATTTGATAAACACATAGGAATGAGAATGTACACGAGATCGATTGGATGAACGCATAGGAATGAGAATGTACACGAGATGGATTGGATGAACGCATAGGAATGAGAATGTACATGAGATGGATTGGATGAACGCATAGGAATGAGAATGTACACGAGATAGATTGGATGAACGCATAGAAATGAGAATGTACGCGAGATCGATTGGATGAACGCATAGGAATGAGAATGTACGCGAGATCGATTGGATGAACTAATAGGAATGAGAATGTACACGAGATCCATTGGATGAACGCATAGGAATGAGAATGTACACGAGATCGATTGGATGAACGCATAGAAATAAAAATGTACACGAGATGGATTGGATGGACGCATAGGAATGAGAATGTACACGAGATGGATTGGATGAACGCATAGGAACGAGAATGTACACGATGGATTGGATGATTGCATAGGAATGAGAATGTACACGAGATGGATTGGATGAACGCATAGGAATAAGAATGTACACGAGATCGATTGGATGAACGCATAGGAACGAGAATGTACACGATGGATTGGATGATTGCATAGGAATGAGAATGTACACGAGATGGATTGGATGAACGCATAGGAATGCGAATGTACACGAGATCGATTGGATGAACGCATAGGAATGAGAATGTACACGAGATGGATTGGATGAAGGCATGGGAATGAGAATGTACACGAGATGGATTGGATGAACGCATAGGAATGAGAATGTACACGAGATGGATTGGATGGGCGCATAGGAATGAGAATAAATGTAAACTGACAATGACTTCTGTTAAACTGCTCTAAAACTTTATATTTTATGACAGTAAAAATTATAATTATAGACCTAATTTGTCTAGGCGTTTTGTTAACCAAATTTCAGACCAAGTGTCATTCCCTAGAGTATCATTTGTTTGTTTAACAGTTGCACATGAGAAGACACATGAATATGGATACGACTCAAACAAAGAATCTTATTCTCAAGAGAACGACACGTGGTCTGAAATGAGAAAACATTACGCGCAAGATGAAGATGTCAAATTTCATGCAAGTGAGCTAAATCGATATGCTTGATTGGTCGTAAGAAAGCAGCGTATTCAACTCGTACATAATCAAAATGTTTAGCAAGGATGTGCTCCTTCTAAGGAAAACTTAATTCTAGATTTCAAAAATGAATTTTAAAATCTCAGTGCATTTTTAAATGCTGTTTAAATCCATGGAATGTTTTCTTGATTGGTCATTGAGATTAGAATAAAAACAATCGTGTATATTATTATTGTTTAAAAAATGCTTAAAAAGCGTAAAATTAAGCTAAAAAAAACTCCCAACAAGCTCAAACTAGAATAAAATTGAACTCTACACTAGAACCCTAGTGTGTGTGTTACAATATCCTTTATCAAACCAGCTGAGTTGACCTTCAGAACGAACTCAAGGTCAACCAATCAGAATTGAGGATTCATCATTGTATTTTGATTAACATTTCCCATGTGTCCCTGCTCGGAAAATGCTAACCAAAAATAGTTGACCCATAATTCCTTTAGGGGAACGCGATCAACTCAGCTGGAAATTAAAGGTCTTCACAATACTGAGTAGGCTAGACTGAATAATGAATAAATTGTATGATGCCTTTACAGATTTTTTTTTTTTTTTTTTGTAATTTGAGTATATGTCTGTCTGTCTATATTTCTATATAGCAGAGTTCATTGGTTGGCTGATAGGATTCTCTCTGTGTACTGCGGTAATGATAATGGTACTGAGTGTTGGTCTACCTGAGACTCGAACCACAACCTCTCCCAGAACAGACCGACTCTCTTACCAACTGAACCAACCGGGAAGCTGCATGAAATCATGGTTTATTTACTGTGGGGAGTTTTCAAGTGTCTCTATGATTTCTGCCATGGAAGGACGTTCTTCTGGGTTCTGTTGTAAACATCTTCTGATCAGGTTCCTGAACAAATTGTTGGTCACCATGGCAACTTGTACATTTCTGCCTTCTACGTCAGGCATTTCACGAACGTTCATCTCGCACAGCAGAACTCCAAAGCTGTACACATCAAGCTGTAGAGAAAGAGTAATATACAGTAAAAACCCGCATAAAAGAACCAGTGGATTAAGAACCACCAGGCAAATTTAGCCAATGAAGCACCCAATACAGCTATTTCAAAAAAGGTTGGTAAAGGTTTTGTGGCTTGTTGCTTGTTACATACCAAGCCCCAAATGCAGTATTGGTGATGTGAATTCGAGCAACGAAAGTCATGACGATGTGGAATTTAACTAAGATTTGTCTGCAGGTATTTCCAGGATATTTTTTCTGTGCTGACATTATTTACATATGAATATAATACACTTCAAGCTTGGTAACATGCAGCATGTCACAAGCAACAAAACCTTTACCAACCTTTTTCGAAATTAGCTGTATACAAGAACCACTTCACCGTGGCAAACAAGACAGGTTCTTATATGAAAAGTATAAAGATTTAACAAACATGCTGTTCAAGGGTCATTGGGAATACATTAAGTCAATGATAAATAGAATTAGTTATAGTACTCAATGAGGATATTTTATCATTCAGAGGATTCTGAATTATGAGCAATTATTGGTCGAGGTTGAGCAAAATATCGTGATTTGTTAGTGGCGAGCAAGCAATTACTTGCCTGCAAGACACTAACAAATGTCGATATTTTGCGATAACCGAGTTCAATAATTGTTTTATCATTCAAATATTTTTTTCTAATATTTGAGGGGCAGTGTGAGTCAAACAATAACAAAGAAGTCAGCTCATTTTTTCAGGGAAGCGAGCCATTGTCAAATACAGCGTTACTGCACATGAGCAAACCGTTATTTGCAGTAAGATGGCTCTGCACCGTAATGCGCATGAGCAGACCGTTATTTGTAGGTAGTTATCTGCAGTTCTCTCGGCCAATCAAAATGAGGGGAAAAATGATTTCAATGATAACAATTATTATTGGTGTGATATATTGTATTACGATATAACGATACAGCTAGGAAGAAACAACATAACAATTGCTTTTGTCTTGTAAATAAGAACCTGTTAAGAACCTACTCAGCCTGATTTCTCACTAGATACCAAATATATAAGAACCATTACAGCCTGACTTGGGAAAATAGTGGTTCCTTTATACGGGTTTTTACTGTATCATCTAGTTTAGTGTGTGTGTGTTGGAGTGCATATCGACATAGCTCAACTGAAATGCAGGTTGTACCTTTGGTGATTGTCTGGACGTCTGTGCCTCAGGAGCAGAGTAGATAACCGCACCAGGACTAGCCGTCATGGACTGCTGCAGGAAGTTGGCCGTGCCATAATCCGAGACTTTGGCCCGCCAAAGAGTGACGTGTTTCCATAACAACACATTAGCACTGCTGATATCTCGGTGAATGATTGGAGCTGGATGACTGAGATGTAAGTAGTTTAACGCTTTGGCCACATCTAGTGCAGTAGTCGTGATCTCAGGAGGTTCCAGTGGCCGATTATGTAAAACTTCTCTTAAACTAGCGTCCAGTAGTTCAGTCACAAAAAGAGGACTTTGGTCATCGTTTGTTGCACCAATGAACTGCAAAAGACAAGGATGACGACATCTTGATGCAATATTCATCTCTCGTTCAAACAGACTTCTGTTGTGATGAGAGAGAATAAGGTGATGGATTTTCTTCACAGCAACTTTACATCCCCGAAATGTTCCTTCTTTCACCTCGCCCCATGCTCCGACACCAATTACGTTATCAGACAATATTATTTCATCCCTACGTACGACCCAATCACGTGTGGACTCTATAGGTCTTTGGTAGTCTTCATAGGCTTGTCGTACTGTGGTCAGCGTAGTTTGAAGTTCGTGTGATCTTTCCTCGCTGCTTTGAAGGCGACTCTCTGTTTCTTGGTGTGCTTGTGTTTCTTCAACTAAAGTTGCCTCAAATTCTTCTAATCTCTGCTCGTAGCTGCGAAGACGTCTCTCTGTTTCCTCGTGTGCCCTTCGTTCTGCAGCCAAGGACGTCTCCGATAGATTTAAACTCTGCTCTTTACTGCGAAGGCATCTCTCGGTTTCTTCTAATCTCTGCTCTTGACCGTGAAGGCGTCTCTCTGTTTCCTCGTGTGCCCTTCGTTCTGCAACCAAGGACGTCTCCGATAGATTTAAACTCTGCTCTTTACTGCGAAGGCATCTCTCGGTTTCTTCTAATCTCTGCTCTTGACCGTGAAGGCGTCTCACTGTTTCCTCGTGTGCCCTTCGTTCTGCAGCCAAGGACGTCTCCGATAGATTTAAACTCTGCTCTTTACTGCGAAGGCATTTCTCTGTTTCTTCTAATCTCTGCTCTTGACCGTGAAGGCGTCTCTCTGTTTCCTCGTGTGCCCTTCGTTCTGCAGCCAAGGACGTCTCCGATAGATTTAAACTCTGCTCTTTACTGCGAAGGCATCTCTCTGTTTCTTCTAATCTCTGATCTTGACTGTGAAGGCGTCTCACTGTTTCCTTGTGTGCATTTCGTTCTGCAGCCAAGGACGTCTCCGATAGATTTAAACTCTGCTCTTTACTGCGAAGGCATCTCTCTGTTTCTTCTAATCTCTGCTCTTGACTGTGAAGGCGTCTCTCTGTTTCATGCAATCTTCGCTTGTTACTGCGAAGATGTGTCTCTGTTTCTTCTCTTGCTTGTCTTTCGGCAGCAAAAGATAACTGCAGTTCATGTGATCTCTGCTCGCTGCTATGAAGACGCCTTTCTACTTCGCGTATTTTTCTTTCTTTAGTTAAAGATGTAACCAGTTGAGCAAAAAGTCCATCGCTTTTCTGACCAATACATTCTTCTGTTTCTACAAGAAGAAATTTTAATTAACTGTATTTAATAGTTCTAAATCTCTGTGATTGGCTTACTAGAGTGAAAATACTAGATCTGTGAAACAGTATTGTAATATGCAATTAGCTCTAATTTGTAGTAAATAGCTTTACTGATTTAGTGCAAAGTGCGAAATAAATTGCTACTGTTTTACAGATTAAGTGTGAGTACTCTAGTAAACGAGCTAGCAATACAAAAAAATACGTTTAATCGAAGTTATGTCTGTCTTAAAGTGAACAAAAACAATTTTTCGACTTTAACGACTTGCTAAAGAAGATTTAGCGAGGGAAGATTCTTAAAATCTTACTTTGAAGTTTCGTGACTGAAACTTCAGTGAGAGAAAAAGTGGCCTGTAGACCAGAAAAACCTGATTATACTGCAAGAATAATATTTCAGTTCCGTAGAAAACACTTTATAGAAGGTAAATTCATTAATGTTAACAAATATTTCGTTAAAAATGTGTAAACTAGCTGGAGAAACTCTCAGACAAGCCAAGGACGTTGCTTCGGCAAACATTGTCAGAAAAACTGTCACGTTTTTGTCACGTTTTTAGCACTATATATACTATTTATGTGAGCTCCACTTTTAGGCAGTGCCTAAATCTATATGATTTTTTAACCGATTACCACAAACCGCAATTTATTATGGGCAATGTGAAAGTAGAGAATAGCCCACTTTCGATATTGTGGTTGAGTGATCACGCACAAAGCAATACAAGACGAGGCTCCGGGGAAACAATGGAGTAATCCTGATATATTCTTTTATTTCCCCGAAGCCTCTCCTTGAATTGCTTTGTTAGTGATCACTCAACCACAATATCGAAAGTGGGTTAAAACCTTGAACTTGATCTTGTCGAGGATGTAGTTTATCTACTGCAACAAAAATACCACGGCCTGCCGGGCAGGTGAAATATCTTTTCTTTTTAAATATTCCATCACCCACATCTTTATGACATCCGGGCACTGATTCCTAGCAAGATATAAACAAATAGTCAGTTAAAAGATAGCATATTTTAAAGTATGTAATGCATTTTTTAACTGAATTTGAACCAAGACAATATGAACTATTTTTTACTATATCTTATAACTTGTTTTCTTGTGATAAAGACCGAATGGTTGAAACGTTGTCTGCTTTCTTTCTTACATATATATTCACATTTTCTATCAAGAAAACAGACTATTGAATTCCTGTGAATCCTTCTCCTGGAAGTTCATCGTTGGTCTACCTTCTATATATCGAAGTTTTTTAATATACTTTATCATATATATTACATATTTACTTTATTACTATATTTTACTTTAAAAATATCTAATAAATAATCTTTTAGTGTGGATGATTGATGTGTCAGTATTTAAGGAAAACAATTGCCCTATATCACTATGACATCACATAAAACAATATATTGTTTTGACGCTAAGGATCATGGTTACCAGAAGAGACGAAATAGCAGAAAAACAAATGGAATCGCAATAAAATTTGGTTTTTGAATGTTGAAAAGTGAGAACAGCGAAATATTACACTAAATATCGTGAACTAAAGAAGAATTGGCCTACATTTCTATTATTATGTAAACAAACCATGGCATCATTTAAATAATAGAAACAAAGTTCTATGACTCTACCGGTGAAATAGAGCACTTTGGATCGTGCAAGCTCTACTTCAAAAACAACCCTGGATTTTGTCAGATCTTTTTGAACTTCTTTTCTACATCTACAACAGAGCAAACCTCATGTCCTGGGTAAGTTTTATAGTTTTGTTATTTGAGGAATTGTTAAGGAACCTTTTTATTTCTTTCCTAAGTGAAACCAGACTGTTTTCGGGTCGTAGTTTTCGTCGCTTTTCGATCTACTGACTGACTGGAGGTTGCTTCGGCGAAAAACATTTTCGGCAAACTTACTCTAGCATTTCGCAAAGTATTTCCTCGAATTTTACTTCTTTTACTCCTTTTCAGAGAACTATTCTAGTTGTAAAATGTCTTTGGTTTAAATTTGACAGGAAGTTTTAGTTTAAGCTTATAACAAATAGTTCAAGCGTATTTGTAAACAAGAAAGCCTAGTCAGCAATGTTAGACAATTGTGCTGCGAATTTCAACCCTGAGCAGGCACTCTCAGGAATATTTTGTGCCTCTTTTGTCTTTTTATTTGAAAAAACAAAACTTTGTTGAATGAAAATTCACTACGAAAGATTAAAACAATCTTGAAAATCTTGAAAATTGCCCATTTTGTGCAGATTTTGGAGTTCAAATGTAGTAGAGAAACTTTCATTTGTGAGCTGTCAATCACAAACCATGTCTTTACCGGTGAAATAGAGCATAGGTTTTTGGAGTGAATTAGCCAATGAGAGTGCGCGTACTATCTAAGCTATATCATAAAGTGATATAGGGCATTCTCGTACCAAGACCCTATTCATTTCTGAATCACTAAATATCATTTTGTTTTAGTTGTTTTAGCCGGGTAGGCTACGTTTTCTGCCGGCACAAAAAAAAAAAAAAAAAAAAAAAAAAAAAACCGATTTAAATTCAATTAAACAATTGCCAAATAGTTATTGAAATCTATTGAATAACCGTTTTTTGCATGTCAACAAAATGTAGGTTTAGTCTGGGGTAGGGTATATGAAATCAAAATTCTAGGTCTGGGATAGGGTCAGGGTTTTGAGGACCTGGCGGTACACCCCCACCCAAGTTGGGGTGGTAGTACCCCCCCCCCCCTCGGTTGATACAGAATACTAATAAAGCTATTAGCATTCTGAATCGGATTATACAGAATACTAATTGGCTGAGCTGTATGGAGAATCAATACAGAGTTCTCATGTCACGTGACCCCATTTTTGTGATTTCATTGGGTCTGTTGAGGCTACCTCAACAACTTTGAGTTTCATGAAGTCTGTGTGTCCACCGTCCGTTTGTCCACTTTGTGTTTTTCCTAACCCACTAACCCCGCGTGCTGTGTTGTCAGTCCATGTGCTTCGTGTGCGACCCTTCATCAATTGGTAAGTGTTTGTTTTCTCTGCATTTTTCCTTTGTTTTGCTCTCTCATGTACTTTGTTTGTTCCTGATATGATGATGTTTAATTCAGGACCTTTTCCCTTGTTTCTTAGGATTTTACTGTGTGATTATTTAACCAAAATAAACGCTTTAGTTCCGCTAATAAGAATAAAAAACCTGCACCCTGCTATGTTAATCTAAACACAATAATCAATGTGGAATGCCCATACTAAACCATCTGACGTATGCATGCTCTAAATTACACTGCTGTTGAAATCGTTTCTTCAAAAATCAGTATCTTCATTAAAAATGAAGTTCCTCAGTAATATACAATATGAGTGGCAATGTTGTACATGGGATATACAATCACTCACCTCTGGCTTGTGTTCGTATATCCCAACAACATTGTCACTAATATTGTATATATTACATAAACCATTTGGGCTTTGGGTCTAAGTTTTAAAGTGCCTATGATACATCTGACTATAATATTCTCGGTATGGATTCTACATGATATGAGTTTTTCGATGACCTAAATGATTATATAGGTCGAGTGATCATGATGCCGTCCACAGGTATCCCAAGCTGGGCCGGTTTCTGTGGTTTCCTGTCGAACTTATAAGGCAATGTATGGCGATTTTTCGAAAAAATTAAAAATCAGTAAATAACACAAATAAATGTCCCTACTTGTGTTTCGTGTTTTGCTTTGAGTCTCTGTGAAGTTTCAGGTCATTTGCAGCAATATTGAGCGAGTATCGTGGTTGAGTATCCCTCGTACTTAAAAATTATAACAGTTTTTTAAAATTATCATAAATTAATGATACCAATAATGCTAATGACTTTGACATCAGGAGAGTCATCATTACTGGGTTGCTATGGTAGCAAACCAGTCTTAAAATGAGATCCGTTTTTCCGTGGTCAGGTAGACCATAATTTCACACGTCATGATTGGTCGAGAACTTGTAAACAATGTCCAATGTCCAATGAAGTTGCCACACGACATCGAGGACGATGTATTTATAGCTTTTAGTGTTGTGTCACTATAAATTCATTCGTTCAGGGTTCGTGAAGTACTATTTTGTCTGTAGGCACGTTGCGTACTTTTGTCTTTAGGTTTTTTAACGCCGTACGTGGTAGACACAAACTAAAAGATGTTATTGAGCGATTTTGGAACGGGTTGGTCCACATACTCAAAGAGAGAAGTCTGAGAATCTATGAGCTATCTTTGAGAATCTATGAGCAAACTACGGTTTGAGAATCGTAGATCTAGACAAACTAGTCAAAATAGACTAAGATAATCTATAAACTACCTAGCTATGATCAAACTAGATCTTACCAGATCTCAGATACAAAAAAATATACCGAAACAAACTACAGAACGAGAGACAAACTACAAAACGAGTGACAAACAAAGCTTTGATGAAAGCTGACTCCAAGAACTTGTAGAAGTCAGACGAGCTGATAGTGATCTACAAGAAAGCGCAGAAGAAACTGCCAAGACTTGTTGAATATTTCCATTTATGAAAATACAGAAAACAAAAACTGAGGGAAAAACAAATGACCAGTTAAACACATTTTGGCAAAGAGTATTTACATTGATAAAACATTTGTTTTGCAGCGAACAGTTTCGATACTGAAATAGATATGTTTATTTCATCAGCTAGTCTTGAAAGGTACTCTAGTAGGTCAAGTAGAAATATGATATGCGTTGACAAGTCAGTAACGCAACACTAATGTCTTACTAGAATTTAAAATGTTTTTAATAAAGGGGGACTTTGAACCTAAAAGGAACACTTTGGTAAGAAATAATAGAGTATGAGGATTGGTGAGTGGTGGAGCTCTCGCACAGGCAACCCAGTGACCGCTCCAAGAGCGTCTAGTTTAATATACAAAACCTAACTGGTAAAGATATACTATAAATTTGGAAAGCATCACTGTTTTATCCATGGGTTTTATAAAAATGATTGCTAATTAGTTTCTGCATAGTGCCAGCGTTTCGAGTCACAAGGAACAACAAATAAACATAAATGACTCCCCTGACATCACAGTCATTAGCATAAGACTAGAATAAACCTTTATAATTTCAAGACAAATCACTCAAACGATGTGATTTTTTGGGTCATTGAACTATAGCGCGCGGAATGGTTCAAAATTGTTATTTCGATCGTAATTCAATTCTTGTTTGTCAATTGCGTTACTTCTCTTGAAAGTGTATAACTTATGTATCGATTGCATTACATAACCATTCAATATCTCTTTGTCAATCATCACGCATAAAAATAATTGGTCAATCACCAAAACTCTGTCGATCAATACTAAGACTGTCGATTCAAAAACATGTCGATGCAAAAAACTCTGTCGATTAAAAAAAAAACTCTGTCGATCTCCAATACTAAGTCTGTCGATTCAAAAACCTCTGTCGATTCAAAAAAACTCTGTCGATTCAAAAAAACTCTGTCGATTCAAAAAACTCTGTCGATTCAAAAAACTCTGTCGATTCAAAAAACTCTGTCGATTCAAAAACCTCTGTCGATTCAAAAAACTCTGTCGATTCAAAAAACTCTGTCGATTCAAAAAACTCTGTCGATTCAAAAAACTCTGTCGATTCAAAAAACTCTGTCGATTCAAAAAACTCTGTCGATTCAAAAACCTCTGTCGATTCAAAAAACTCTGTCGATTCAAAAAACTCTGTCGATTCAAAAACCTCTGTCGATTCAAAAAACTCTGTCGATTCAAAAAACTCTGTCGATTCAAAAAACTCTGTCGATTCAAAAAACTCTGTCGATTCAAAAAACTCTGTCGATTCAAAAAACTCTGTCGATTCAAAAAACTCTGTCGATTCAAAAAACTCTGTCGATTCAAAAAACTCTGTCGATTCAAAAAAACACCGTCAATCACCAAAATTCTGTCGATTCAGATAGGAGAAAACATCATCATCAACCATCTCCCGAAGGAGAGAAGAGGGACCTCGTGAAGTACGTTACCGATTAATAACGAGTGACCCACGACCGGTACTTGATATTTTAAAAACAGACAAACATCACGAGATTGGAATCGGAGCTAGATGTTTATTCACTGCTAAAGGTCAGCTGTACCGAAGCAGATTTATTCGACCGTTGGAAGCAAAATAAAGTTTAGGGGATTTTTGAGAGCTCAATTTTGGGCTTCCATATTACGGGTGCGTTCACACTGGAACTTTCAAGCGAAATAGAAAAGTTTCTATCTAGCTAGACCGGTGTGGACGCAATTCTCTAGCTCGCTTGATGTTTGGAATGTTGACAGGAAACTTGCAAAATCCAATCCATGTCGGGACATGGTTTAAGCGGCCATCAACTCGCTAATGTTGTTTTTCTTTTTAAAAAAATTCGACATTTGTGACAGGTCGAGATTTGAACACAGGTTTTGAGTTTCATTTGTTTTCAAAATCGTGTCTCTTTTTGATAAATTTGGTCCAACAATTTGACAGAGCCTATTGAAAGTCCTTCGGGTAACCCTAAAGTGTTATTTCCACATAGTTTCGGGAAGATTTCCAGCCCAGAGGTGCATCAAAAAACAATTGTGGACGATTCCAAGACCACGCTCTTCTCACGGCACGGATATTTTGTAAACGTAAACGCCGCTTTCTTATGGCATATGCCATCAAGATCAAACGTATCCGTCTTCTACGAGCCAGACGGACCATACGAAGGCGCCGCAGAAGACTTCGGGCAGAGAGAATAGTGGAATACAGCACAAAGAAAAGTAAAAAATACTGCATTGAATCGTTCATGTTGTTGACTACTGAGCTCCTTTTTGGTATGTTCTACACATCTGTACACAGGTAGCCCAAGCTGGGTTTCTGTGGTTTCCTATCGAACTTATAAGCCAATGTATGGCGATTTTTCGAAAAAAATTAAAAATCAGTAAATCGCACAAATAAATGTTCCTACTTGTGTTTCGTGTTTTGTTTGAGTCTCTGTGAAGTTTCAGGTCATTTGCAGCAATATTGAGCGAGTATCGTGGTGGAGTATCCTTCGTACTTAAAAATCTGTATAGAATTACAATACATCTCGCTTGTTATTATTCTAGTGTGGACGGCATGTTTTTATTATCTAGGTTACTTATATTAGGTGTTGACAGATATAATAGGCCTATCTAGCTCCATTTTTACCTAGTGTGAACACAAGGTACGCTTCGATTCACCCAAAACAAAAGAATCAAGCGATCGTACTTTAAGTACAAGCGACCTCAACTCCCTAATCTTATTAATTCTGACAGCTCAGCCTTACTGTTGTTTACTCGATGCTAATTGACCAAGGCCAGCCATAAATGGATCTTATCTCAGTGTTTTGTTGCGGTTCTTAAACAGTTTTACTGTTTTACTTTGGGCTAATAACTCAACAACGTGACCGGTCAAAATGACCGGCAAGGCAGAGATTTGACCGGACAAGTTCAGATTCTGGCCGTTGACCGGCCGTTATTTTTAGCCCTGCTCATGTAGAATCTATATACAGAGAATAAATGTCAGATGTGTCATAGGCACTTTAATTAGACTCTGATCCTTGATAATATTCCCGGGGGGGGGGGGGGGGGGGGGGGCAGGGACTCCCTTATAAAATGGGTACGGTATGCTCGACGGACGGATTGAAAAATGACCTTAAAAGGTACGCATAAATTAATTCAGGCATCGATTCCAGACCCTAAAAGGTACGACCACATTTAACAGATTTAAATTGTTGGGGTTAATAAAAACTATTTCTTTATAACACTTCTTCAATTTTTTTTTCGATGTTCGAATATTGACTCTAAAAGGTACGGCGTCATTTCAAGACCCTAAAAGGTACCACAGGGTTATATTTTCGACCCTAAAAGGTCCGTCGAGCATACCTACCAACTTTATAAAGGAGTCCCCCCCCCCCCCCGGGATAATATTTATATTTAGTATAAACCTCATGGTCTGGCTGAGCTACTAGTGGTCTATTAGTGACAGCGGATCACTATAGTAGCGAAAAAGTCTGATTTTGAAAGCCAAATCAATGGCAAAAACAATCAGTTATTTGACCGACTAGTAGGTTTATGCTAAACCAATTAGACCTCTCTCCTTTATGGTCTACTAGCTGCATTAACTCCAGTATAGTCAGTTACAACTATAGATGCTTTGCACCATCACATGTTGGCAGCCATGACCGGAGGCAGGAACAATTGAATCTGGTCTAATCTGATTTACATGAGAAAGAATTCAGTTTCCCAGAGGGAAAAGACTGTATTGCATGTGATGGTGCAAAGCCTCTATAGTTATAAACTTACTGACATATTTTAGGATTTTGTATTTACACATTAGAAATGCATAATTGTGTCTTCCCAAAACACTGGGATGTAGAATTTTGAAGTATTTTATGACCAATACTGAGTTTATTGTAAATATATCAGGGACGGTGGAGCACATTTTAAAGTGGGACGCCTCTTCTCTTTTTTGGAAGCACATTTTAAAGCCTGTGGTGGGGCTAGAATTTTTGTTTTACTATTTGACTAAAGTTCCTCCAGCCCCCCTTGGCTCCGCTGTCCCTGTCATAGTGTCTTTTCATACAATGCTTTACCTTGTCTAGCAGTTCTACGCCAAACCAAGTACCACTGGATGCACCTAAGCTTCCCTTGTAACGAATAACTCCTCGAAGTTCTAGATCTGTCTTTTGTTTTCTTATCTTCACAAAAACTTTACTACCAATATCCAAAGCATTTGCTTCCGTTAGACGATTCTTGTCTAGATAAATACGCAATCTTTTTTCCAATGTCGTGACAGCAATAAGCAAGTCACCTTCGTTGTCTGTTAGCTGGCCAACATCCAGTTTAGAGCATTCTAATTCCATGTCCCCCCATGTAAGAGTGATCTTTTTAGGGTCTCTTGGCTGCTCTAATCCTGGTGAACACTCCAAGATTTCACCTCCATCAAGAGTTCCTTTAAAGTAAGACAATGGCTCGCTTCTTGCCACTAACTCCCCACTCCTGTCCTTCAGTAATATGTACCTGGGTGTGCTGGCCATGTTTTACAGATACATCAATACAAGGATTTAGAAACAGGAAGTAAAACAACCTCGATTCTGTGCTATTCACCACAGGAACCCCAGCTGAACTAAACTAACATAAACCACAGGTAACCCAGACTATTTTATTTTATTTTATTAGCTTCGCCAAATAACTAATTATGTGCAACAACAAAACACAACAAGAACAACGTAAGCCGGGCAGGGTAACCGCAACAGCCGTGGTAGGTCAATTACTGCGGGCCCGTACTATCACTAATAAAACATATACCGAAACTATAAGATCAGTAGCAGCAGGTTAAGGGCAGTGTAAGGCTACGCGAGGTATTGGAACTCACTTCCTACCCATTTGAAAAATGGCCAATCAGTAAATTCTTTAAGAAATAATATATTTAACTATTTTTTTGATAAATATAAGGATATTGACCATTTCGTAATTTCTCGATAGTTTTATTAGTTACAGCCTAGTGTTTTATAATTGATTAGATAACGATACATATAGCTTTAGACATAGATTTATATTTTAACACAGCTTTTATAGTTATGATCGATATTTTTCATTGTATCTTATTATAATTATTTATTTTCATTTTAAGTAGTTATTGTTCTATTGTATTGTATTTTTTAGGTAGGAGGGCCACTTATTAATCAGTTGACATACTGTCAGGTGTCTACCCTCGTTAAATAAAGTTGACTATTATTATTATTATTATTATTATTATTATTATTATTATTATTATTATTGTATTGCACTTCGCACAAACAGTCTTATCCACTTTAAGAGAATGTATGTAGTAAATAGAATTTGTCAGGATTTTGTAGATTTTGCTAAGAATACTTTATTTAAACTGGAAAAATCTATCAGTATTAAAAAACACCGGTCTTAACAAGATGTCCAGTGATGTCTATATCTTGTAGAGGGACTGTGGAAAGTAAGTGTGATGGGGGATGGGGGGAAATAGGATAATGACATCCGAAAACAGGAGCCCCTAGTGGTTTTTGGGGCCATGTATGGCAAACCGATTGCAGCAATATTCAATTCAGCTCTTTTATTCAACGTTCAACCATATTTATTCAACGTTCAACCCCTTATTCAACAACACCGAGCCCGGGGGGACTCGAACCCGGGTCGCACTGGTGAGAGGCGAGCGCTCTAACCGCTACGCCATCCATGCTTCCCAACAGAAATTATTTTATTCAGTTGTTTGGTTAAAAGCAGTAAATTGCACACCTTGTATACGCTTACAAATATTTCTCATCATATATTATTTTTACTTATTTTTTATTTTTTTTCTCAATTATTTAGCACATTATAAGTGCTTCATTACAACGTGAAATTATTATCAAAAATGATATAAAATGAACAATAAAGTAGGGGAATCGAAAATGAACAAAACTTATGAAATGTTGTGAACAAATAACACTAATATCGAAAAATTCCATCAATATTTGATGGTGAAATGAAAATATAAAACAAACGATTTCGTTCTCTCGGCTGCTAGCTCCATCAAAAATATAAGCAATATAATAATAACAGTAAATATATCTCAAATGAGATCAATAATTAATAATATTATCCAAATTTAAAAAAGCTTATCTCACACAAGACCTGGAAAGTCACAAAACAGAGTGCTTCAAATCCGGCTTCTTAATTTTTCCTCAAAAAATTATACTTCAATTCTCGCTTTAACTAGGTTTAGTTTAAAATTTAAAAATTCTCAAATATTTATAAAAATATATTTTTTGTCATTCATTTCTTTGCTGAAAAATTCTCCTGCTATCTCTTCAATTCCATCCCGTTTCCTTCCCTTGCCTTCCCTTCCCTTCCCTTGCCTTCCCTTCCCTTGCCTTCCCTTCCTTTCCCTTTTTCTATTTTCTTTTTTCTTTTGTTTTCTTTCTATTTTCTCTTCTTCTTTTCTTTCTATTTTTTTTCTCTTCTTTTCTTTTCTGAACCGTTAAGGGAATCAAGGGTGGCGAGTTTTAGACCAAAGGAAGTCCAATTTTCACATAAAGTGAAAGGTGAAAATAAAATCGAAAAAAAATGAACTTTACTTATTTTGTTTTTGATTCGAGGCCAAGGTAGTCCACGCCATCAAAAAATTAAAAAACCAAACGACTTTGGATGCTAAAAACAGCTTAGAAGTTTTCCTTATTCATTTATGCTCTCTTGATTTTCTCCTATAATGGTGATGGTTATCATTACTATTCAGTTAATTATCCTTTTATAGGATCATTCTTTTCATCTTTTCTTCCTTTTCGATACGTACTCCGCCAGCCGGATCTAGGTGCCCTCCTACTCACTTTGATTGTGGTAGTAGCTCGGTTGTTTCCGACTTCGAGTGTATCTTTAGAAGCTTTAGATGTGACGGCCAACCTGACTGTGCCAACGGCATTGACGAAGTGAATTGTGGTAAGTTATGGTACAAAAGATGGACAAAATTCAAACAAGGTTTTCAGGTTTTCAAAACAAAAATGGCGGAAAACAAGCTGCGCGCAGTGTAATTCAAATTTCAAAAACCAAAAAGCAATGGGAGTTGTTTTCTCATAACATCTACTCGTTATGCACAATAGTAATTATAGTGATCGCATCACACGGGCCCTTTTATTGAGGTGGATTTTATTATTTTTGAGTTCCCTTAATTATCATATAGTCTTGTTTGACGAGGTCACACTTATTCTTTTGTCAAGACTTTGACAATGCGGTGGACGGATTTCATTATTATTTTTGAGGTGGGTACAAACAAGTCCAGGCAAATATCACACAACGAGACAGTAAAACTGATATAAGCTTTAATCTTTGACAAAATTGTTGTTAGACATTTTAATGGCAGACTTTCAATCCCACACTCTTTAGTTGTTTCCTTCGGACCCCTTCCCTCTCTTCCCTGAACAATATTACTCGATCTTGTACCTTATGCTACATTGGATAGGGACAGGGACACACTTATGATTTTATATTTCATATTTCCAAGATGGCATCCATTTCGACTCCTAAGACAGTCCCACAATGCACTCACTCGATGACTTTTTTCAATGGAGTTCCTGTGTATGTGTCGTAAAGTTTAACGCAAAAGCACGCGCGTTCGCTCCACCAACTCTGTGAGAAGTTAGTTGCCCCAGGGAGTGGCTCTTCATGCATTGTATGACGTCTTATCAAACATTTAGATGAAGAAAGCAAATTTACTTGCTATTTTAATGTTAGTGGTAGTGAAATGACGTAATAATGCAAAGTTACTTGTGCGCATGTCAGACTGAAGTGAAAATGTTGAAAATTCATCCCACATGGAGTAATGATAACGCAGAGACGTAGTTATATATGTCAGGATAATTTTCAAAGTCGCTGGTCATAGCAAGGGGTTAATCTTACACGGTCTAGGGGCCGACTAACCTCTCCCTTAGGCTTCGGCTGAGCTCCCTGATCAGTGGATAGCGGTGTCGGGGTCGAAATCTCCGGCATAGCCGTTAAATGCTTCGCGCTGCCATACCATGCTTCAGCACTGAGTCTGGAGGTATGGTCCTAATTTAATAAATAAATATTTCATTGGAAATTCCAAGTACATTGGAACCCCGCTCTACGGCCAACCGCTTAATACGGCCACCCGGTTATTACGGACAGTTTTGTAGGTCCTGACAAAATACCCATAAATTTTCTATTCAATTTACCCCGCTTAATACGGACACCGGTTAATACGGCCAACAGCCACTTTTCTGTGACCCGATTGACAGACTGCCATACAAAGTTGACGTCATATTACGGGCACTGGTTATCTACCCTGTATATTTTGAACTGTAACCATGAGGTTTTAGTAAAGAAAAGCAAAAATGATAGAATCCCCCTTATTGACCCTCCCCCACAAACACAGCAGCCTTATTCAACCATTTAACACGGTAGCCAGCCAATCAGCGAGAGCATTATATCTCAAATATTTTTCCAGCCCTCTGACTCAGTGCAAGGGTATATGTACCTGTAATATTAAAATGTTTGTCGCAGCCAAACTCGGCGATAGGAGATAAGCACGAGGGGGCGGTGGGACTTCTGGGTAAAAGTATCGGGTATGTATCCTCTTCATATCTCATGCATGGGGGTAAAAGCCTGATTAAAAACCAGCGATTTGGTAAGTGGCTGACAAACCTGTGGCCCTCTGTGGCGGAAACTCTACTCACATACAACACCGAGCCCGAGGGGACTCCGACACGGGTCGCATTGGTGAGAGGCGAGCGCTCTAACCGCTACGCCACCCGTGCTTCCAAACACAAATGACACTGTTCAACACAAATGTGTTGAAATATCAACTTTATTCAGTTGTTTGGTTAAAAGCAGTAAATTGCGTACCTTGTATACGCTTACAAATATTTCTCATCATATATTATTTTTATTTATTTTTTATATTTTTTTCTCAATTATTTAGCACATTATAAGTGCTTCATTACAACGTGAAATTATTATCAAAAATGATATAAAATGAACAATAAAGTAGGGGAATCGAAAATGAACAAAACTTATGAAATGTTGTCAACAAATAACACTAATATCGAAAAATTCCATCAATATTTGATGGTGAAATGAAAATATAAAACAAACGATTTCGTTCTCTCGGCTGCTAGCTCCATCAAAAATATGAGCAATATAATAACAACAGTAAATATATCTCAAATGAGATCAATAATTAATAATATTACCCAGCTTATCTCACACAAGCCTGGAAAGTCACAAAACAGAGTGCTTCAAATCCGTCTTTTTAATTCTTCTCAAAAAAATTATACTTCAATTCTCGCTTTAAGCTTTAAGTTAAAATTTAAAAATTCTCAAATATTTATGAAAAAATATCTTTCTGTCATTCATTTCTTTGCTTAAAATTTCAGAAGTTTTCACCAATATTCTTATACTTTCACAGCGCACTTGTTTCGTTTTCTTTCCAAGTCAGTTTATAAATTATTACGTGCAAGACTACAAATTTAAAAGAGACAAAATAGACGATAAATATTATTCAAGCTCACACATAAAAAACTATCCACTCAATGAAACTGAGCTATTCACACGAAGAAATTCATAAAACATGTGCATGATAATAAACAAAACAATTCTATGGGGGAGGGGTGGGGGATACAAGAAACTCCACCCTCCCCTCCCCCCGAGTTAAACTTCAAAATGAGATATGAAAATTTAGAAAGAGAATATGAAATTAAAAGAAATTTTTGAGTAATTTTACGAAAAGAAGAAACCTAACGATGATGTTTAGTTGCTGTTTTGATCATAAATATTTTAAAAACTAGCTACCTGATTGATAGGTCGGAATATTTGGATTAAAAAAAGTTCCTGCACGCGATTTCAATCAAAGATTATTTACATTCACACCACACTACCATCACATACAGGTCGCTATGGCAACGTTAAGAGAACTAACCGTCTCCTAGCAACAAGGTAAGGATAGACCTTAAATTTTACCATACATAATAAGTTACCGTTAACTAAACCTGTAAACATCTCTTGAACGTTAAATTCAACCAAAGACTTTGTTCTGTCTTGAGTCAGTCTACAAGGGTGAGCCTGCTGGTACGTGTCAGCCCACGATAGACCAGTTTCGCTTTCGATGCAAACCGCTATTTTTGAAGACCACAGACTCATTTGTACAGGGTTAGCCTCGTTTATAAGTCAGCTATTCAAAGACACCTGCTCAGCGCCTGCAGCTTACGGCGACTGTTCAATAACCGAATTGTCACGGGGCTAAACAACCTTTCGCGGTGAACTTTCGCGGGTGTATCTTACTGGTCGACTAAGGTCGGTAAAGCTACGAAAAACCAGAGATGACGGTCTGACTGATGTAATTTAATTGACAATAATCGAACGTCAACTGAAATACAATATATCAAGCAAACTGATCAAAACAAGTTACAATGGTATGATTATAGACTCTAAAATAGCATACATTACAAGCATAGTTTTGCTTAAACAATCTACTTCTAGCAAAATTGTAAATGCACGTAGCAAAGTGAATAATATGAAGAAAACCAAGTAATAGACCTCTTTACCTTCGTTGTTTGTTGTGCCCATTACAGACCATGTGATGCCACTCTTGGGAGTTGATTCTTTCATGTGTAAATATTTTAATAAAAGAACATTTCTCAAGGGAATGACATGTGCTCTGAAATGGGCAATTTGTATATGAAGCTAAAGAGGTCTATATATTACATAGAATCATGAATGATTAAGCTAAAGGCATAGATTATTGCCATAACAGGACTTTGCGTAAAATATACTTAAGACACACTAGTGGGAGTGCCGCTACGAGCTATCACGTGTGGGATTACCCAAAAGAAACTAACTATAAGAACTATAGGCTATTCCATAGAAAGATACAATACTGAGTTGATACAGTGTTATAAATGTAAAGCCACTACGAGCTATCACGTGTGGGGTTACCCAAAAGAAACTAACTATAAGAACTATAGGCTATTCCATAGAAAGATACAATACTGAGTTGATACAGTGTTATAAATGTAAAGCCACTACGAACTATCACGTGTGGGATTACCCAAGAGAAACTAACTATAAGAGATATAAGCTATTTCATAGAAAGATACAATACTGAGTTGATACAGTGTTATAAATGTAAAGCCCCGAGGCAACAAAAGAAACTAGAGACGTCAAGGGGCGTTAACACATATGAAATCTAAAGGAACGTGGTACAGAAACTCCATTGCGAGACCACTTTAAAACATGGTCCAAAAGTTGCTTACAAAGATAAAAGATAATAAGGCTAAGTGTACTTACATATCGGTTCTCGCTTGCCTCTAAAGACCAAGGGTATTTCACTAATTTAAAACGATACGAACTAAGGTTAAACACTCACGATCCCAAAGAAAACTGACTAAAGGAAGTTACAGCTAAGACTTCCTTTTTATCTGCACACGTGGGACACTGAGAAATATGATTACTAAGAAAATATAACTAGCCAATCAAAATATCAAATTAACTGATAAGTTAGAATAGATCCCTTGCATGAAATCATGGTTTATTTACTGTGGGGAGCTTTCAAGTGTCTCTATGATTTCTGCCATGGAAGGACGTTCTTCTGGGTTCTCTTGTAAACATCTTCTGATCAAGTTCCTGAACAAATCGTTGGCCACCATGGCAACTTGTTCGTTTCTGCGATCTGGGTCAGGGAAATCACGAACGTTCATCTCGCACAGCAGAACTCCAAAGCTGTACACATCAAGCTGTAGAGAAAGAGTAACATACAGTAAAAACCCGCATAAAAGAAGCAGTGGATTAAGAACCACCAGGCTGAAATTTAGCCAATGAAGCACCCAATACAGCTATTTCAAAAAAGGTTGGTGGAAGTTTTTTGGCTTGTTACATACCAAGCCCGAAATGCAGTATGGATAATGTGAATTCAAGCAGCAAAAGGTCACAACTATATGGAACTTTCCCACACTTTGTCTGCAGGTTTTTCCAGCATTTTTTTTTTTTTTTTTTTTTTTTTTTGAGCTGACATTATTTACATATGAATACAATACATTTCAAGCTTGGTAACATGCAGCATGCAACAAAACCTTCACCAAACCTTTTTTAAAACTAGCTGTATACAAGAACCACTTCACCATGACAAACGAGACAGGTTATTATGTAAAAAGTAGAAAGCTTAACGAACACTTTACAAAGCATGTTCTAAGGGTCATTGGGAATACATTAAGGTGGCTCGATGGGTAATCACAGCGCGCTACCTTTCAACTTCAAATCGCAAATGCGCGGACGCAAACAATTTTTTGGGGGGAAAAATATCAAGACTTTAAGAGAAAGAGGAAATTTTCAGTCGAATGAGTATATTTTTACTGAAATCTGAATTAATATAAAACCCCTGTGAAGTGGTAGTGCGTTTTCTTTACTGCCTATTTTCTCCATTTTTTTACCTGACTTTTTAAATCGCGCTTGACATCTTGGAGGATGAGTACTTTGCTCAAGGTTGAGAAAATTTGAAGAAAATCTGTGAGAGCAATTTTCGACAATTTTGAAGTTGAAGTTCTGAAGCAAAAAAATTCATTAACGTCGTGTAAAAGTAGTTAATTTACCTGTTCTGAGTTCCTAATTTTATCTAAAGCTGCTGGTACATCTGACTTCGCATCATGAGAAAAAATTGAAAAAAAATCGTTCCATTTGATATTCCAAAATATTTGGTCGACTAAAGTTCGCTATAAGCCGTAATTTTGGACTTTTTTATTATGATATTTAACGTGCTCGTAAATTCAAAACGACTCGATGAATATTTTTTACATCTTTTGTACATTTACTGAAATATATAAGCAACATACTGTCAAGTGTAATTTTCATTGAATCAGTGTAAGGCCTTCAAACCCTAGCCTCCTGCGCAGACGCTCTTAGGGTCGTCATGCAATACTGGGAAGAGAAACGTTGTGTGACGACGTGACGACCCTAAGAACGTCTGTAAAACAGGCTATTCAAACCCAACACTTGAATGAGGACTGTTCGTGGCCGATGATCTTGCTTAGTCTTGTCTATTTAATTATTCATCGATATTGTCATCTTTTACCACATACTCGTGCATTCCAGCGTGCCGTGTATGCCAGGCATTATGTTTTCTGCAATCAAGCATTGACTGGTCTGCGCATGCTCTAAGTCCGTATGCAAATTAATCAAATGCGTCTTCGTGCTATCGTAAAAATATGCAAATTTGACTTTCACACTTATTTATTTTCCCACTAAAACTATATAAATTCTTGGAAAGTGTGCTGAAAGGCACGCATGCGCAAACGTTTTTCTCTAGTGTCATGTAAGGTAAGAGATGACTATTTATATAAAACTTATAATGAATTCCATTTAAATTGCACCTACCTGTTCTGTGTCTTTTATTTTATCGTTGGGGAAGGTTTGAAGCGTTTCTAGCCAAATTTGATCGAGTGATGGCCTTTTGAATCTTCCCCTATCTCTCATATCCATAATATTTTATTTCGTTTCAAAGTGAATCGACTAGATAATTTGAGGCCAGAGCCTTCCAACCTTTACTTCGTATTATATAGGTATGACAGATAGGGGAAAATTCAAAAGGCCATCACTCGATCAAATCTGACTAGAAACGCTTCAAACCTTCTCCAACGATAAAATAAAAGACACAGAACAGGTAGGTGCAATTTAAAGGCAATTCATTATAAATTTGATCTTAAATTAATTGTCTATGTAATAGAGCATATCACCTCTACGAAGTATACTCAATCATAGCTTGGGCTACCTGTAAAAATGAACGTAGAAGGAAGGGGAAAGGACCAATGTTACCGGAAATGACACCCGACTTCACTGGACTTTCAAGTCGCATGAACGCATCAATTTCCGGTACCATTTAGCCTGTCCCTTCCCTACTACGTGTATGTTTTGTATTCTTCGACATAACTCAACTGAACTGCAGGTTGTACCTTTGGTGATTGTCTGGACGTCAGTGCCTCAGGGGCAGAGTAGACAACAGCACCAGGACAAGCCGTCATGGACTGCTGCAGGAAGTTGGCCGTGCCATAATCCGAGACTTTGGCCCGCCAAATAGTGACGTGTTTCCATAACAACACATTAGCACTGCTGATGTCTCGGTGAATGATTGGAGCTGGATGGCTGAGATGTAAGTAGTTTAACCCTTTGGCAACATCTAGTGCAATGGTCGTGATCTCAAGAGGTTCCAATGGCCGATCGTCTTCTAAAACCGCCCTTAGACTAGTGTCCAGTAGTTCAGTCACAAAAAGAGGACTTTGGTCATCGTTTGTTGCACCAATGAACTGCAGAAGACAAGGATGACGACATCTTGATGCCATATTCATCTCTCGTTCAAACAGCCTTCTGTAGTGATCACGAATAAGATGATGGAGTTTTTTCACAGCAACTTTACATCCCCGAAATGTCCCTTCTTTCACCTCGCCCCATGCTCCGACACCAATTACTTTATCAGACAATATTATGTCATCCCGGCTTACGATCCAATCACGTGTCGACTCTATAGATCTTCGGTAGTCTTCATAGGCTTGTCGTACTGTGGTCAGCGTACCTTGAAGTTCGTGTAACCTCTCTTCGCTGCTTTGAAGGCGACTTGCTGTTTCCTCATGTGTTTGTGTTTCTACGGCCAAGGATGTCTCCAATTCTTGTAATCTCTGCTCATTGCTGCGAAGGCGTCTCTCTGTTTCTTGGTGTGCTTGTCTTTCTGCAGCGATTGATGTCTCCAATGCATTGGACCTCTGCTCTTTACTGCGAAGACGTCTCTTTGTTTCTTGGTGTGCTTCTCTTTCTTCAGCAAACGATGTCTCCAATGCATTGGACCTCTGCTCTTTACTGCGAAGACGTCTCTTTGTTTCTTGGTGTGCTTGTCTTTCTGCAGCGATTGATGTCTCCAATGCATTGGACCTCTGCTCTTTACTGCGAAGACGTCTCTTTGTTATTTGGTGTGCTTCTCTTTCTTCAGCAAACGATGTCTCCAATGCATTGGACCTCTGCTCTTTACTGCGAAGACGTCTCTTTGTTTCTTGGTGTGCTTCTCTTTCTTCAGCAAACGATGTCTCCAATGCATTGGACCTCTGCTCTATACTGCGAAGACGTCTCTTTGTTATTTGGTGTGCTTCTCTTTCTTCAGCAAACGATGTCTCCAATGCATTGGACCTTTGCTCTTTACTGCGAAGACGTCTCTTTGTTTCTTGGTGTGCTTCTCTTTCTTCAGCAAACGATGTCTCCAATGCATTGGACCTCTGCTCTTTACTGCGAAGACGTCTCTTTGTTTCTTGGTGTGCTTCTCTTTCTTCAGCAAACGATGTCTCCAATATATTTGATTTCTTCTCTTTACTGCGAAGACGTCTCTCTGTTTCTTCTCTTGCTTCTCTTTCTGAAGCTAACGATAACTCGAGTTCACGTGATTTCTGCTCGCTGCTATGAAGACGCCTTTCTGCTTCTTCGCGTACCTTTCTTTCTTGAGCTAAAGATGTAGCCAGTTCAGCAAAACGTCCATAGCTTTTCTGACCAATATGTTCTTCTGTTTTGACAAGAAGAAATTTCAATTAACTATAATTAATAGTTCTAAAACTCTATGATTGGGTTACTAGAGTGAAAACACTAGATCTGTGAAACAGTATTATAATATGCTCTAATTCATAAGCTCAACTGATTCCTCGTGGTGTGGCGGTTTGCGTGTCCCAATGACCACTACACGATGGGCATCAGTGAAACACGTTGGACGGGGCAAGGGGAAGTGCAACTTGCAGATGGAGAAATCTTTATTTATTCTGGAAGATACGATGACAACCACAGAGAAGGGGTGAGTATACTGATGTCAAAAAGAGCAATTCAAGCAAGGCTCGAAATAACGGCGGGTCGGCAAGGGACAATGTCCTTCCAAATTTGCTAAATGACCGGCCAAATCGGATTTTGAAAGGACAAATTGACCGGCCATATTTTGAAAGAGAAAAAATGACTTCCCGATTTAATTATTGAATGAATTTTATTCAAATTTAATCATATTTCTAACTTTCCTTTCGAAATAAATAAATTAAAAGCGATTGAAGAGTTTCTGGTGCAAAGTTCTCATTGACGTGTCTTCCACAGAGGAGAGCGAAGACGAAGAGTCTGATATGTCACAAGACACTTAAATAATTGTTTATTAAACAATGCAACGTTAAACGTATACAACCCTGTTATTTTTCTAATTTACAAACCAATCGAATTCAAGTCAGTCTCTTCGTTATTAGTCTTTTGTTCAACAGATTGAATATGCCTTAACTTATGCAAAATTACCAAGAGTTATTAATTGAGGCTCGCTGAATTTGCGTTCATCACGATAGTAGTCATCGGCATTAAAACAAGGTTTTGTATAGAAACAAGGCTAAAACAAAAATGGCGGGCCACTGTTCGAGTGTACATTACAATCGACGTTTAGAAATGCCTCAGAAAAAGCGCTACAAATACTTGCACATCAGGAACAAAAAGTACCAAATAAGTCTAAAGCTTAAAGGCACAATTTTGGAAAAAATGAAAAATAATTTTATAGTTCGAATAATTGCAGACCTCTCCACGGAAAAAATATATAAATTCAAAGAAAATTACCATTAATTATTCACAGTTTTTGACCTTTCAAAAATCGATAATGACCTTCCAAAAATGTATTTGGAAGGACATCTTGTCCTGCGTATGTCCGGCCGTTATTTCGAGCCCTGATTCAAGTAAGATACTATTACTAGCACATAAAGTTAACAACCATACATATGTATATTTACGCACCAACGGAATACGCAGTCGACGAACAAGTAAAGGAATTCTATACAAGACTGCAAGATGTATTAGATGGAAGGAATGCATATTATATGTTGTTTGTCACCGGGGGTATTGATTAAATGCTAAAATTTGGATTACGAAAGAGTCATGGGTAAGCATGGGTTCCATGGGAAAACAGAATGATAACGGAGAAAGACATGTGAGATGTGAGCTAGTAATAACAGAAACACTGTTCACACAATACCATTCACAAAGCAACGTGGGTTTCTCAAGACGAGAAGACGATAATCTAGAAAGATCATGAGCTAATTGGTAGGAATATGAATAAAGGAGACAATACAGCAGATAACGTGTTTAACAACAAATATTTTAGAAGCTTCCCCTGCATCGATGGCAAGGTCACGTTAGTACGGATGAGTTGCTGGAAAGAGCAAGCATGAAGACACAGAGAAGATGTGAAACTTCGCAGATGGAAGATGATTAGCCATATTTCTCAGACAAGATCGTAATCAGGGATTTACCGGACGCGCAATCCTGCGTCCAATACGCAAATGAAGTTGGACTCAAGAAATATTATTAAGCAAGTTAAGCAACTCTAAATCTAGGACGGCGACGTGAGATCCGAGGTTTTAGAACTGTAATTTAATCACAGAGGAAGATCTGGAAATAGGTGTTACTCATTGATCTCAAGACGTGAACAACGTATACAATTGCTGAAAATCGCATTATGGCGAGAACTATATCGTCTTTTCTTGTTCACATACTGACGTTCCCGTTCTGGATTTCGAGTTGCTTAAGCTCCCTAATAATATCGATAGTGGGTTAAAACCTTGATCTTGATCTTGTCGAGGACGTAGTTTATCTACTGCAACAAAAATACCACGGCCTGCTTGGCAGGTGAAATATCTTTTACAATCATACGTCCCATTAGTCGTACCACTGATAGCCACTGATTCCTAACAAGATATGAACAGTTAAAAGAAAATACATATTAAAGTATGTAATAAACTTGATGCATTTTTTTATCTTAACTTGTACATATATTTTACTAAATTTGATATATTTTATTTTATTCGGATGAAGACCGAATGGTTGAAACGTTAATTACAAAAAAAAAATTTAAACAGTCAGTTCTAATTAAGTCGTCTGTTTTCTTTCTTTATTCATATTTTCTATGAAGAAAACAGACTATTGAATTCCTGTGAATCCTTCTACTGGAAGTCCATCGTTGGGCTACCTTTATATATCCAAGTTTTAATATACAGCCTTTTGCAAAAATTATGACCGTTTCAAATAAACACAAGTATATCAAAAGTACATCAGAAATTATGACATACTATCCATATTTTTTTCAGAAAGCTCTAGAAATAGAAAACTTGAAAAAAATATGAAGGATGATATCCCATAATTTCTAATGTACTGTAAAAAAAACCACAGAGATAAGTAATAAGAAATCTTTGGAAAATGAATACTGTTAAATTTTACACTAAATATCCAAAACGAAAAGAAAATTGGCCTACATTTCTATTTGTCTTGCCCACGTGAACAAACCGTGAAGTAATAGTGATATACCCAGACCCAACTTATTTCACTCAAAAGCATAGGCGCTTGTAAAATACATTTTCAAAAACCCTATAATTTCAAGTGATCTCATTGTAAGGGCTGCTATACTGAGCATGTAGCAACTAGTGAATTTTCAAAGTTCTTTCATAAAAATATTTCCATAAGGAGCAGACTTAAAAAATTAGATATAAATACTGGCAGCATTATAAAATTGAGAATATCTTTTTACTGGGTTGCCTGTCTCACCGTAATGAATTAGGGTTTCTCAGAGCATGTTCAAAAGCTAGTCTCACCAACTAGATTAAGTAATGGTCCTAGTAAGAACTAGACAGGCAAACGGCAATGGAATGTAGAAAGGTGCTAATTGTGTATTGTCTAATCCGTCCATCTCATTGGATAAAACATGAAAATCTGCCATATTTTCAAAACTAAGCGGATTTCTTAAGATTCAATTTGCTATCTGATTCACTTTTCATCTAAGATTGCTTGTGCCTTTATATCAAAATTTCTATGTGGGGAACATATCGGATTATAAATTTGTTTTGGCTATTGTTTTGAGCACTTATGATTGGACGAGATCTTTTAGTAGAAAAGAAACTTTGTTCCAAAACAGAGTTTTTGCACATTTTATTTTTAAAATGTGTTACCTATAGGCTGATATACTTTCAGTCTGAAAACTAAGACATTCTTATGTGGGGAAGTTGCAATTGCCGCAGAACAATAGAGAGTTGCCTACTTCTTACGCGCATTGTTACTTAAAAAACCTGCACCCTGCTCTGTTATCCTAAACACAATAACCAAATGGATGTCAGTGGAATGCCATGGCAGCACAAAACAATCTGACATCAGGAAACAAATGTATATGCATGCTCCTTAAAAACATCAAACTGTATTTTCTTTTGAAAACTATTATTTAAAAATCAGCACCTTCTTTAAAAATGAATTTCCTAAGTAATATATAATATGAGTAGCAATGACTTAATGTGTATATACAATTACTCACTGTTTCACCAAACACTAACGTAGCGGCTACGGTTTCTGAATCGACATGCATTTATTGCTTTTCATAATAGTATACACGGTTCGAAATCTATTAACAGCTGAAGATACAAAAAAGTCTACTTAGGATACTTGAATGATAAACAAAACAAACAAAAGTACAAATACGTGAAACGAAAACTTACCCAGTAGTGCGTATATCCTAAGTTATAGCGTCTAGTGAAAAAATGATTTTATTATATAGATATCAATGAAATACCAGGATTTATCCGGTGTCGAAAACTTCGTACATTCTACACAGTGAAGATATCATATCTTTCACATGTGAAGATATCACAGTTGCCATGACTACTTTCTTATCAACCAATCACACATTAGGCCTTCGAGCGCGGTTTCTTTTCATTCCTCAGTAGTCAGTAAAAATGGCAGCTTCAACTTCGAGCGAGAACTTTGACCCGTTTCCTGAGTTTGATATTAATCTCTTAACAACACGAATAGTAGGAACAGAGAGTACAGATAGTAAGCAAGAGGCCGAAAGATTTGCGACAGTCACTGATAGTGACGTTGATAAATTAATTGAAGGAGAAGAAAACAAAAACACTAAGAGGAAAACATATTATGACTTAAAATTTTTCAAGCAATTTCTTGAGGAACAACATAAGGAAGAAAGAGAAATACAGGACATTCCACCTAGCGAACTTAATCTCTATCTGAGCCAGTTTATAGTCGCTGCGAGAATTAAGACGGGGAAAGACTACGAACCGTCCTCACTTCGTGGTATTTTATCGAGTGTTGAACGCCATTTAAGCCGCCTCAATTACGGTAAATCCATTTTTAAAGATTGTGAATTCCAAAAAACCAGAGATGCATTAAAGTCAAAGCAAAAGGAATTAAAACGACATGGCCGTGGAAGCACACCACGAGCAACAACAGCTCTTTCTGATGAAGAAATTGAGATTTTATTTGAGAAAAAGTTGCTCGGAATAAGCTCACCACAAGCTTTGCAGAACACAGTTTGGCTAAACAACATGATTCACTTTGGTTTACGTGGATGCCCAGAGCAAAGAGAATTATGCTGGGGAGATGTGGTTTTAAAGACAGACATCAAAGGAATGGAATATCTTGAGTTCTCTGAACGGCAAACAAAAACTAGAACTGGAGAAAATCCACGGAATCAACGCCAGGTCAAACCGAGAATGTACGCCAACAAAGCTGCCGTTTCTGTTGAACGTGACCCTGTGCACGTTTACAAAGTGTACAAAGAAAAACGACCACAAACTATGTCACAACCTGAGTCGTGCTTCTATTTAGCTATAAACTGTTTTAAATCACAAGCTGAATTATTGGCAAAGGATTCCAAATGGTTTAAAGCTCAACCGATGGGAGTAAACAAGTTAAACAGTCTTATGAAGGAAATGACACAAACGGCGGGAATCCCGACCAAAACAAACCACGGCGGAAGAAAAACCTTATTTCAAAAACTACAGGACAATAATATTCCTGCAAACCAAATAATTAAAATAACAGGACACAAAAACCTTCAATCAGTTAACAACTACAGTTCTCTTCGAGAAAACCAGTTGGAGAATATTTCACACATCCTGTCAGGATCGTCTTCTGCCTCAAATGCAGTTATGCCAGCTCAACAGCTCCCAGCCCCACACAGTTTTCCAGTTCAATGTCAACTCTCTCAGTCAAGCTCATCAACTGCAACTTCCGTGGATTACAACGAAAATAGATTGCAGTCACTCTTTTATGGAAACTACATTACCGGAGGTGTTTTCAACATCAATTTAGCTCCCGCTAAAAATACGGTGGAAACTAGTAGTCCTAAACTTCGTCTGGAGTCGCAACACAAGAAACGGCTATATATCCTCGAAAGTGACAGCAGCCAAGATTCCACCTGAGTTTGTTCAGACTTTTTTTAAAAACTGTCTTCTCTTACATATTTTTATTGTTTGTATTTGGCGAGTTTAATAGAAAGTGGTTTTTCCACTGAAGAAATTATGACTTTAAGGTTTATCAGTCGCCTTTTCTATTCAGATTAAACTTAATGTTCAAGATATTTCAGTTGATAAATAATAAATAGCACAGTTGATATATTTATCTTGGATATTTCATCGCTATCTATATAATAAACAGAACATTACATGGGCGGTTGGAGATACGAATTTTATCTTCTCGTGTTGATGATATCTCTCACTCGTTCGCTGCGCTCACTCGTGAGAGATATCATCAACACTCGAAGATAAAATTCGTATCTCCGCGCGCCCATGTAATATCCTCTATATATTATGCTGCGTATCTTATATATCTTACTTGGGTATTACGTAATGCCTGGTACTTAAGATTGACAATAGCGATGATGTAACTTGGCTTAACATTAAAACGCGCACGTAAAAACTAATGCAAATTTCTAGCAGAACACCCACCTTCATACAAAATGCCACTAATTAATATAGCATATACATTACATATACCATTTGGGCTTTGGTTTTAAGTTTTAAAGTGCCATGGCACATCTGACAATAATCTCAGACGGGTATAGATTCTTCATGAGATGAGTTGCTTGATGACCCAAAAAATTGAATAGTTTGAGTGATGCCTCCTGAAGTTATAAAGGTTTTTCAATGCCATATGCTAATTAATGACTGTGACGTCAAGGGAGTCATCATTTAATATATAAAACCTAACTGGTAAAGATAAATGAAATTTGGAAAGCATCACTGTTTCATCCATGGCTTTTATAAAAATTATTACTAATTAGTTTCCGCATAGTAGCCAGTGTTTTGAATTATAAAGAACAACAAATAAACATAAATGACTCCCCTGACGTTACAGTTATTAGCATATGACAAGAATAAAACCATTCACTAAATGCATAAGAAGCTCTACAAAACTAAGGGCGACAAGGTACAGTGATAGCTAGAATTAGAAATAAAAACACAATGCTCAATCATTGTTTGATACTGGCATCCCGCATAGCATACTAATTAGCTGAGATGTATAGGAATTACAGTGTTCTCATATGACCCCAGTCTTGCGATTTCATTGGGTCTCACCTTAATGAATTAGTAGTCTTAAAGTAAACAAAAACAATTTTTCGACTTTAGCGACTTGTTAAAGAAGATTTAGCGAGGGAAAGCGAGGGAAGATTCTTAATCTTACGATGAAGTTTCGTGACTGAAACTTCAGTGAGAGACAAAAAAGGCCTGTAGACCAGAAAAACCTGATTATACTGCAAGAATGATATTTCAGTTCCGTAGAAAACACTTCATAGAAGGTAAATGCATTAATTTCAACTAATATTTCGTAAAAAAATCGACAAGAAATGTGTAAACTAGCTGGAGAAACTCTCAGACAAGCCAAGGACGTTGGTTTGGCAAACATTGTCAGAAAAACTTGGATAGTTTGTCGTTTTTACTGCATTCTAGATTTTTATCATCTTTTTCTTTATTACTTGTGAACCAAACAAGCGATATTTGAAGCTTTGAT
Source organism: Anthopleura sola (assembly GCA_023349425.1). Lineage (NCBI taxonomy): Eukaryota > Metazoa > Cnidaria > Anthozoa > Actiniaria > Actiniidae > Anthopleura > Anthopleura sola. Next base: position 75,464 of record JALHLI010000062.1, on the reverse strand, counting down.
TTTTTTGTTTTTGATTCCATTTCAAGTAAAAACGCTAAAACTTAGGTTAGTAAAAAGACTTGGTTCTTTGAAAAAATATATTTGACGGCATGCGAACCTCACGCGAAGTCAAAACAAGATTCCAGTTTCATAATCATATGAATATTTTGACATTTTTATAGATAATTTATTTTAATGTTGAATGAAATATGAAAATAGAATACATATCACACCAAATATTTGCTATTTATCGGGCTTTTCCAGCTATTACTATTACACAATCGCAAAAATGATGGATTAGAAATTATGGATAAGCTTATGTTTTTGTAAGATATTTCGCTCGATAATAAAGTTAAGAATAAATCTGAAAAAAAAAACTTTTCAAAGACCAACTTACTAACAAAGAAAATTATTATCTTGCATTAATGAATATGTCTCTTTTTACATGTGAAGTTCAAGTGAATGTAAGCTTAAGCTTATCAGTAATATTTTTCGACAATTTTCAGTGTAGTTTACTTTCCACCTAAAAAACTTACAACTTTGATTACTAAGATTTGCTGAATAAAATCCTTTGTTCTATACATGTATTCATATGTTCTACAATCTATAATTATTATTCTTCGAATTGAAAAGTTTTCTAATGCTTTTGAAGGCTTAAAATAATGGTTTTTCTTTTAGTTTTTCCTCCTGGATTCTGGTAAAATCAAACGAAGTGGTAACGCTATAACCAGTTGTCCAGGTCTCATCGAGTTTTAGAGTTATTTGATAAAAACCAATTTCAACAATATTTGTTTATCGTTGGCAAGGTAACGTCAATCAAGATGAAAATAACATCATTTTAAAATTTCATCTTAGCTCTATAACCGGTCCAAAAATCAAGTATATAGGTATAAGTTAAGACTATGAATAAGCCAAATGAAAATGAAAGGTATGGTCTGAAATATACTATAGGAAGCCACCTTAAGTAGCCTTAGCCTATTGTTAATAGACTAATACATAAATATAAAATAAGACATGAAATAATCTTACCACAAGATTGTAGTTACTTGCTCTGGGCGGTGAGCACTCCGAATGAGTATTAAAATGATGCTAGCTCCTGAGACCATGCGGTCTGGTTTGATTGACAGTTGTCAAATAAGCCAATGTAATTGGCTAACATACTTAAACAATATATAATACTATGTAAACATTACAAAATGTATGCAAACTTTACTTGGCTATATATACATTCTAAATTCATGTATAGTTTTTCATCCAATTTCAATCAATCTTTATTAGGGTTATTACTTTGCCATATTATAAATTTATATTTTCATGATTTTCTAAAAAAGCTTAAAGTTTAATGTATTGTATTGTATATGCTGAATTAACTCCAGTATAGTCAGTTACAACTATTCGGGCTTAAACCTCATAATCATAAACTTAGTAAAATATTTTACGATTTGTACTTTATCTTAAAAATGTATAATTGTGCCTTCCCAAAACACTGGGATGTAGAATTTTGAAATATTTTGAAATGACCAATACTGAGTTTATTGTAAATATATCAGAGACGGCGGGGCACATATATTGGTCGTGGGGCTAGAATTTTTTGCTTTACAATTGACTAAAGCTCCTCCAACCCCCCTTGGCTCTGCTGTCCCTGTCATAGGGTCTTTTCATACAATGCTTTACCTTGTCTAGCAGTTCTACGCCAAACACAGTACCTCTGAGTCCAGGTAAGCTTCCCTTGTAACGAATAACTCCTCGGAGTTCTAGATCTGTATTTTGTTTTGTCAACTTGACAAATACTTCACTAGCAATATCCAATGTTTTTGCTTGCGTTAAACGATACCTGTCTCGATAAATACTTAATCTTTCGTCTTGTGGCCAGACAGCAACAAGCAAGTCAGCTTCGCTGTCTGTTAGCTTTGAAACTTCCTGCTTAGAGCATTCTAGTTTGATGTTCATGCATGTAGGTATTACTTTTAGAGCGAGCTTCTCAGGGTCTTTTGGCTGCTCTGGTTGAGGTGAGCACTCCAAGATTTCACCTCCAGGAAGTTCTATAGGAGTTCTTTTCGTGGAAAACCGTCTTCTTTCCACTTGATCAACAAACATGTCATTCATTACTATACATTTCTCTACCTCGTCCATGGCCATGTTTTATTGAGACTATACTCACTACAGATCGAGCTGCTACAAGATCATTAGGTATTAAAAGATTTATTAACAGAAAGAAAATCAGCCTCGATTCTGTGCTATTCACCACAGGAACCCCAGTTGAACTAAACTAACATAAACCACAGGTAACCCAGACTATCCACTTTAAGAGAATACGTGAAGGGGACTATTCACTGGTTTCTTATTCTCGATTTCGAGGGGTGCTTTGCATCAATAAAATAGCTTGTTATCCTTCACTGCACGTGAAAACTATTGTGTTTTTGCAAAATGACCCAAAATTTGATGCAAATGAGCGAGATCGAAATGCTTTATGGGTCGTAAGAAAGCAACGTATTCAACTCGTACATAATCAACCATTTTAGCAAGGATGTGCTCCTTCCAAGGCAAATTTAAATCTGAATTTAAAAAAGGAAGTTTAATAATCTCTGCATTTTTGAATGCTGTTTAAATTCATGGAATTTTCTTGATTGGTCATTGAGATTAGAATAATAAAAATTGTGTATATTATTCATTATTTAGAAAAACATTTTAAAAGGTTAAATGAAGTTAAAAAGCCTGCCAAGGGACCTAAGCCTTGTGATATAAACAAGCTCAAACTAGAATAAAATTGAACTCTACACTAGAATCCTAGTGTGTGTGTTACAATATCCTTTATCAAACCAACCAATCAGAATTGAGTATTCAACATTGTATTTTGATTAACATTTCCCATGTGTCCCTGCTCGGAAAATGCTAACCAAAAATAGTTGTCCCATAATTCCTTTAGGGGAACGCGATCAACTCAGCTGGAAATTAAAGGTCTTCACAATACTGAGTAGGCTAGACTGAATAATGAATAAATTGTATGATGCCATTACAGTATATATTTTTGTAATTTGAGTATATGTCTGTTTGTCTATATTTCTATATAGCAGAGTTCATTGGTTGGCTGGTAGGATGGTTTATTTACTGTTGGGAGTTTTCAAGTGTCTATATGATTTCTGCCATGGAAGGACGTTCTTCTGGGTTCTGTTGTAAACATCTTCTGATCAGGTCCCTGAACAAATCGTTGGTCACCATGGCAACTTGCACGTTTCTGCGTTCTACGTCAGGCATTTGACGAACGTTCATCTCGCACAGCAGAACTCCAAAGCTGTACACATCAAGCTGTAGAAGAAGAGTAAGAACCATTACAGCTAGGAAGAAACAACATAACAATTGCTTTTGTCTTGTAATTAAGAACCTGTTAAGAACCTACTCAGCCTGATTTCTCACTAGATACCAAATATATAAGAACCATTACAGCCTGACTTGGGAAAATAGTGGTTCTTTTATGCGGGTTTTTATTGTATTATCTAGTTTAGTGTGTGTGTTGGAGTGCAAATCGACATAGCTCAACTGAAATGCAGGTTGTACCTTTGGTGATTGTCTGGACGTCTGTGCCTCAGGAGCAGAGTAGATAACAGCACCAGGATTAGCCGTCATGGACTGCTGCAAGAAGTTGGCCGTGCCATAATCGGACACTTTGGCCCGCCAAATAGTGACGTGTTTCCATAACAACACATTAGCATTGCTGATGTCTCGGTGAATGATTGGAGCTGGATGGCTGAGATGTAAGTAGTTTAACCGTTTAGCAACATCTAGTGCAATGGTTGTGATCTCAGGAGGTTCCAATGGCCGATAACGTAAAACTGCCCTTAGACTAGTGTCTATGAGTTCAGTCACAAAAAGAGGACTTTGGTCCGGATCGTTTGTTGCTCCAATGAACTGCAGAAGACAAGGATGACGACATCTTGATGCCATATTCTTCTCTCGTTCAAACAGACTTCTGTTGTGATCAGATAAAATAAGCTCGTGGATTTTCTTCACAGCAACTTTACATCCCCGAAATGTTCCTTCTTTCACCTCGCCCCATGCTCCGACACCAATTACGTTATCAGACAATATTATTTCATCCCGGCTTACGATCCAATCACGTGTCGACTCTATAGATCTTTGGTAGTCTTCATAGGCTTGTCGTACTGTGGTCAGCGTACCTCTAAGTTCGTGTAACCTCTCTTCGCTGCTTTGAAGGCGACTTGCTGTTTCCTCATGTGCTTGTGTTTCTTCAGCCAAGGATGTCTCCAATTCTTGTAATCTCAGTTCATTGCTGCGAAGACGTCTCTCTGTTTCTTGGAGTGCTTGACTTTCTGCAGCCAACGATGTCTGTAATTCATTTGACCTTTCCTCGCTGCTTTGAAGGCGTCTCTCTGTTTCTTCTAATCTCTGCTCTTTACTGCGAAGACGTCTCTCTGTTTCTTGGTGTGCTTTACTTTCTGCAGCCAAGAATGTTTCCGACTGATTTAATCTCTGCACTTTACTGCGAAGGCGTCTCTCTGTTTCTTCTCTTGCATGTCTCTCCAAAGCTAAAGATAACTCGAGCTCATGTGATCTCTGCTCGCTGCTATGAAGACGCCTTTCTACTTCTTCGCGTATCTTTCTTTCTTCATCTAAAGATGTAACCAGTTCAGCAAAACGTCCATCGCTTTCCTGAATACATTCTTCTGTTTCGAGAAAAGGAAAATTTTATTAACTGTAATTAACAGTTCTCAAACTCTTGGATTGGCTTACTAGAGTGTAAACACTAGATCTGTGAAACAGTATTGTAATTTTCCATTAGCTCTAATTTGTAGTAAATAGCTCTACTGATTTAGTGCAAAGTGCAAAATAAATTGCTACTGTTTGAGTACTCTAGTAAACGAGATGGTGAATTTAAAAGTGAATGAATCATAATTGAAAATTATGGAATAATGGTTGGCCTAAAGGTTTCCCTCGCTCCCATGGACTACTTTGACGATACGGCGGCCATTTTGGTAGGGGGTAAATATACAAATCTTTGTTACACTTATGGCGTCGATTAAAAATAACGTTTCACCCCTAGACAACTTGACAAGAGATGAATTAAGAAGATGGACATGAAAGAAAGACAAATAAACGAAACTCTCTATTTTATCCGACATTTTTGTTTTCTTTTGCCCCCTGGACGCCCCATAATGCATTGCGATTCAAGATGTGTAAATAATGACTGATACTACGTACAAACATGATAGGGCCACAGAAACCCAGGATTTGTCTTTTTCTTCATCAGATCCTACGTACACCCCGCATTCTCGTAAAAAGTTATTTTCATTAATTCAGATTCAAGATGGCCGCCTCATCGTCGAAGTAGTCCATTCCCTCGACTTTGCCGCCTTTATTTGATTTCACAATACGTGTTTGTTTTGTATGGGATTGGGGATTTCATCTCTGAGATACACTAAGCCAACGAAATGCAAAATGTCTGGTGAAAATGCACCAACTTCATACAAACGCTCATCACTGATAGTTGTTAGGATAGGGCCGAATCATATGATGAGGCAGAGTGCATTTAAGGCTTAATCAGTCCACACACTCATTAGAGAACACTCATAGTAATTTTAACAGTAATTTTATACAAATTCTCTACTTTCACATTGCCCATAATACATTGCGGTTTGGGGGGTAACCAGGGTAGAAACCGCTCATATTTTGCTGAAGGCTGATCGGAAAATGTTGTAAATGCATCTTATGATATTTAAAGATGTATAAGAAACAGCCAGAAACAGAAAAAAAGAATTTTGAAGAAGTCTTTAAAGTCAATTTTGAGCACTTCTTCACGAGTCAATACATTTTCTGTAACACTAAACTTCTTGATGTTCTGAATGTGGGGAAATAACTCCGAATGAACTGATAATCAGTATTTTACAGATAAAAGCAGGTATAGTGTACATTCGATTGAAGAACGTTTAATTTTATGACACTTTTTGAGCGGTTACCCCCAAACCGCGATGTATTATGGGCAATGTGAAAGTAGAGAATAGCCCACTTTCGTTATTGTGGTTGAGTGATCACGCAAAAAGCAATTCAAGACGAGGCTCCGGGGAAACAATGAAGTAATCCTGATATATTCTTTTATTTCCCCGGAGCCTCTCCTTGAATTGCTTTGTGCGTGATCACTCAACCACAATGTCGAAAGTGGGTTAAAACCTTGATCTTGATCTTGTCGGGGACGTAGTTTATTTACTGCAACAAAAATACCACGGTCTGCAGGGCAGGTGAAATATCTTCTCCCAAGACGTGTTCCATCAGTGTTACTACATCCCTCTGATTCCTAACGAGATATAAACAGTTAAATATATATATATATATATATATTAAAGTATGTAATAAACTTGATGCATTTTTATCTTAACTTGTACATATATTTTACTATATTTTATTTTGCTCTGATAAAGACTGAATAGGTAAAACGTTAATTACAAAAAAATCTTGGAATAGTCAGTTCTAAGTCGTCTGTTTTCTTTCTTACATATATATTCACATTTTCTATCAAGAAAACAGACTATTGAATTGCTGTGAATCCTTCTACTGGAAGTTCATCGTTGGTCTATCTTCTATATATCGAAGTTAATATACTTTATCATATCTGGGCCATAGAACCTTCAGAATTTGATAATTATTTTTTTGTGATCACGTGTTATGGAGTGACTTTGTGTCCCCCCCCCCCCCCCCCCCCCAAACAGCTTTTCAAGGCTTGCTACGGCCCTGCATATATATCATGCAGCTGATCTGAGAAACAAAATTAACAAATCAGAATCGAGAAAGTTTGTAAAACTGAGGTGTCATCCTTATGCATGAGTCAATGTAAACCCCGACCCCCACCCCGGGACAAGGTGGGGATTTGTAAAAAGCATGCTATCAAATGAGGAAAATTTCCCTGACCCAGGGGCTCTTTTTTAACTTCAAAACCCCCACCACCTGGGGACAAAAAATCAATATAAAGTAATGAGAGCAGACAGAACTTCAAAAATTACAACATGCAAACTTTTAATAGATGAAAAAATGCATGCACAAATGGAAGAAACTGTTTTTCCAGGGTCCATCAAGCATGAGACTTTGTTATTCCTCATTCTGAAAGAAAAGCAAACATGAGCTCTTAAACAGTATTTATTGAACAGTTTCAAGCTTGGATGGTCAACAATTCAATGAAAAGACAAAGGATTTTAATTTGCAATCACAAAGAACTCACCTTTTCAGCTGACGACATGTTTTTCCATCACTGAGATGAACTACCGCTGGCTTAACATCTGCAGGCTCATAACGAATCCCCACCCACCCTGGGGACGGACAAGATACCAAAGCTATCCAGCCCCGACCCCCTGGGGGATGAATATGGCCTCAAATCCCCTACATTTCCCCTACTTATCCCCACCTTGTCCCGGGGTGGGTGGGGCGTGGGGTCAGGGTTTACATTGACTCATGCATTAGTAGCCCAGTGACTCGGGAAATGGTTAATTCTTTATTTTATTCTCCCACTCAATAATGATAGAAATCATAGTAAATGTATAAAAAATATCAAAAACCTCTCCTGAAAATCTAGATTTATCTCAGATATAAACTTTTATAAATTAATTTTCGCAGTCTTCATGACACCTCAGTTTTGCAGTGACATCACTTGTATGTCACTATTTCAGATCAGCTGGACGTATTGAAAAAAACTAAAATTAGAGAATAAGTAATCTTTGGAAAAAGACTCCAGTTAAATATTACACTAAATACTTCAAACAAGAGAAGAATTGGCCTTCAGATCTATTATGATGTAAACAAACCATGACGTCAAACCAGACCCTGCTCATTTCACTAATAACAGTAAGTCCTGGGAAACCATATAATTTCAAGTGTTCTGAATGGCAAATGTTGGAAAACTGAGGTTGTAGCGACTAATGAATTTTTAAATTTCTTCCATAAAAATATTTCCATAAGGCCTAGACTTCTTAGATAGACAAAAGAAAATTTAGATTTAAATACTGCATTATAAAATTGAGAATATCTTTTCACCGGGTTTCCTGTGGCAACCCAGTCCACTAAAAGACCACTAGTAGCTCAGCCAATAAGAGCACAGGATTTGTGATGGACCATTAGTAGCTTTAGACAAATATGCTTTTGTCTGTGCTCTGATTGGCTGAGCAACCCTTTGACCTAATGGGCTATTGACCCTTACGAAATTCATTACTAATTCATTAGGGGGAGACCCAATAAAATTGCATGACGAGGAGAAGGGTTACATGAGAGCACTTGTGCAGGGGCGTATCCAGGATTTTCCAAAGGGGGGTGCACAAATCCTAAAAGCTCCAATTTTGTTTGTCCCCTCCAAAATGATTTAGTTTTAGCTAGACTAACAATATGTAATTTCGATCTAGGAAATTTGTTATTTGTTTGCATTTTGTCATTGTTTAATTTTATTGCTAGTGTATAATTTCTCAAAGTCTAGCAAAGTGACTTGTACCGTTGAAAGTTTGAAATCTTCAGTTGAAATTAAAAAGAAAATACTTTTGCTTGTGGCATTTTGTTCATTGACAACCATAATTTATAATGGAATGAAATGGAATGGGCAAGGAAATTCCTACATGAATTAGTCTCAAAAATGTGATTTTATAAGGACATTTTAATCTGACTTTAAACCCCTTATTGGAATTCTATTGGTCGGGATAGTAAATATCCATTTTGTGATTTTATAGGGAAATTCTTGATAACATAAAAACCCATTTTTGGGATATTCTATTTGGACAAACAATTCCCAAAAATGTGTTTTCCTTGTGAATTTCTTGTCCCATCATTGGGTTTGGTAGCATTTTTCCAGTTTTGGGGAAATCCATTGGAAACCCATGAAAATGTCAACATTTTCCCATTTTTTCCCCAAATTGGAAATTCCATATTTTTTCTTGTGATATCAATGTCACCTCTGGCTTGTGTTCGTATATCCCAACAACATTGCCACTAATATTGTATCTATTACATATACCATTTGGGTTTTGGATCTTATTTAAAGTGCCTTCGACACATCTGACAACATTCATAGTACAAATTCTTCATGAGATCAGTAAGCTGTTCTAACTGGTAATGAGATAAGTTAAATTTGGAAAGCATCACCGTTTCATCCATGGCTTTTATAGAAATTACTGCTCATTAGTTTCAGTATAGTAGCCACTGTACGTGTTTCTAATTATTTACAAGGAGCAACAAATAAACATAAGGGACAGACCATTAGATGAGTGATGGGGGGGGGGGGGGGGGGGGTGGGGATTACATAAGTCCAAAAAAAATATCAAGCAAACTCTTCTGTGCAAAATAAAATTGAGCTACTCAAGGGTAATGGCATGAACTTTTGCAATGCAATAAATAAGTTGCAAATGCCTCTCAAAACACTGGAAATCACATTTCCAAGGGTCTTGATTTCAACATTTTGGGGGGGGGGGGGGGGGGCATACTCCCAAATCCCCCTAGGTTGTCCCTCCTTTGGTGGTTGTTAGTCCCGCTGCCACTCAAAATTACGCTCCTCGACCCCTGATAATCCATAATTGCAAAACATCAGAATATAAATAATTCGAACAGAACTCAGGTTTTTATGTTCAGTTTTCAATCCTGAAAATATAGTAGTTAATAGCTATTATCTCTTTCAGTGGTTATCTGGAGTGGTTTCAAAAACCTGTTTAATATATTATTTTACATGTAAAAATTCATTTTTGCATGTTAATATACAAATTATGATGCAATTTCAATATGTTAATGCCTGGGATTTAAAAAAAAATTTGTTAACCATTAAATTAGGCTGCAAGGTCATGATCTTAAAAAAATGATGTGCAGGGGTTGAGACAAAGAAATAAATATCATGCAACTAAAATGCCTGCAACCCCCCTCCCTCCAAACAATAATTGTTAATAATTGATAATTATTATCTAATGGTCCATCCCTAAATGATTCCCCTGACATCAGTCATTAACATATGACAAGAATAAACCTTCATAACTTCGAGACACATCACTCAAACTATATAATTTTTGGGAGTCATCGAACAGCTCACCTTGTGTAGAATAAACCTATTTCAAAAAAGGTTGTCATAGGCAATAGGTGATAGCAAATAGGTCATTCGAAGATCTGGCCAAGAATAGCTGGAGTAACGAGTGTTTCTGCTTCTTATTCTAGTCAAGAACATGGAGGTTAGTGTTGAGATATTCCATATGTTCTTTGTAGTCCATGAAACCATTTTAAAGGCCTTGATTATTCATGTTTACTTGTATACCCAAAATTTATTCCATCTTGGAATGACCTACCGCCTTTCGCCTTTGGCATTGACAACCTTTATAGAAATAGGTGTATACTAAGAATATTAATTGTCAAATATGTCACATATATAGGCACTTTAATTAGACTCTGATCCTTGATAATATTTATATATATGCTGGATTAACTCCAGTTACTCAGTTACAACTAATAATAATAATAATAATAATAAAGAGAGATTTATAAAGCGCCTTATATACAATACTCTAAGGCGCTAAATACAAAATACTTAAATATATCAAATAAAATACTTAAAAATATCAAATAAATAAATAAATAAAAATCTCAGAATTTGGTGAAACAAAAATAGCTTATCAGATAAAAATAATAAAATAAACTAAAAAATTTAATTATAGCTTTGTGAAAATAAATAAGTCTTTAATTGTTTTTTAAAATGTTCAAAGTTCATCTCCAAGCGAAGAGCATCAGGTAGCTGGTTCCATAGTGTCGGTGCTGCATACGTGAAACTTCTCCCACCAAAAGTAGACCTTTTAACTCTAGGGATAAGGAGCAAGTTCTTGCCATCAGCTCTGGTTCTCTTATTGGAGCGTTTCTTAACCATGTTCATCAGATATACTGGAGCCATATCATTAATGCATTTGAATGTTAAGACAATGATCTTATAGTCAATTCGCTTCCTTATTGGCAACCAATGTAGCCTGCGTAATTCAGGACTTATGTGATCATATTTCCGAATTCCTGTTATCAGTCGAGCAGCGCATTTCTGTACAGTTGACAACCCTCTTAATGTACTGTCAGGTAGGCCGAACAAGATGGAATTGCAATAGTCCAGCTTCGAAGTTATAAGACAACTATATACAACTATATATAGTAGGCTTAAACCTATAAACCTATAATAAACTTATATTCTAGGATTTGTAATTCATCTTAAAAATGTATAATTGTGCCTTCCCAAAACACTGGAATGTAGAATTTTGAAGTATTTTATGACCAATACTAAGTTTGTTGTAAATATATGTGGGACGACGGAGCACATTTTATAGTGGGAAGGCTTTTCCCTTTTTTTTTTTGGAAGCACATTTTAAAGTTGTGGTGGGGCTAGAATTTTTGTTTTACTATTTGACCACGTTAATGGCGGCCCCATCCCTAACCAAATACAGACGTTAAAAGAGGAACACAAGTTTATCAGTTGAATAATTACTATCAAGTGTCATCTCTATAAACAAAAGTGATTTATTTCAAATATTTAATGACTGTCTGTTTGTCTGTTTGTCTGTTTGTCTGTTTGTCTGTTTGTTTGTTTCTGTCTGTCTGTCTGTCTGTCTGTCTGTCTGTCTGTCTGTCTGTCTGTCTGTCTGTCTGTCTGTCTGTCTGTCTGTCTGTCTGTCTGTCTGTCTGTCTGTCTGTCTGTCTGTCTGTCTGTCTGTCTGTCTGTCTGTCTGTCTGTCTGTCTGTCTGTCTGTCTGTCTGTCTGTCTGTCTGTCTGTCTGTCTGTCTGTCTGTCTGTCTGTCTGTCTGTCTGTCTGTCTGTCTGTCTGTCTGTCTGTCTGTCTGTCTGTCTGTCTGTCTGTCTGTCTGTCTGTCTGTCTGTCTGTCTGTCTGTCTGTCTGTCTGTCTGTCTGTCTGTCTGTCTGTCTGTCTGTCTGTCTGTCTGTCTGTCTGTCTGTCTGTCTGTCTGTCTGTCTGTCTGTCTGTCTGTCTGTCTGTCTGTCTGTCTGTCTGTCTGTCTGTCTGTCTGTCTGTCTATATTTCTATATAGCATAGTTCATTGATTGGCTGGTAGGATTCTCTCTGTGTACTGCGGTAATGGATTATCTTTCAGATATTTCTGTATATAGCTACATGTTGGTTTCACTTGTAGGTTGTTTTCCACAGCATGATCCAATGCCGCCTAAAGAGATTAACAATGACAATGATAATTATTGATATTGAACAATATTACACCTGAAGCCTGATTGGTCTGCAAGTCAATAGCCCATAAGGCTGAAGGCTGAATAGGGTATTGACTATTAGACCATGATGCTGAGGGATGAATAGGGTATTGACTCATAGACCATGAGCTGAGGGATGAATAGGGTATTGACTCATAGACCATGACCTGAAGGATGAATAGGGTATTGACTAATAGACCATGAGCTGAGGGATGAATAGGGTATTGACTCATAGACCATGACCTGAAGGATGAATAGGGTATTGACTCATAGACCATGAGCTGAGGGATGAATAGGGTATTGACTCATAGACCATGAGCTGAGGGATGAATAGGGTATTGACTAATAGACCATGAGCTGAGGGATGAATAGGGTATTGACTCATAGACCATGAGCTGAGGGATGAATAGGGTATTGACTCATAGACCATGATGCTGAGGGATGAATAGGGTATTGACTCATAGACCATGAGCTGAGGGATGAATAGGGTATTGACTCATAGACCATGAGCTGAGGGTGAGAGGTCTAATTATTTTAGTATATACCTTCTAATTGGTCAAATAAATAGATACAAAAATAATTTTGAAATTTGGTTGAAAATGAGAGTTAGTCACCATTAAAAAAATAAATAAATAAAAATAAAATCTCTTTATTTAAGTGCCTAGTCTTTGTAGCGCTTATCGCACTAATTGGGGACACTTTTCACTCACACACACTACCACTACATTCAGTATTTTATGCACACAACACTTACTCGCATGTTGATTTTTTTTAAGGAGGGAGGAAACCGCAGTACCCGGAGAAAACCCTCGTAGAACAGGAGAGAACAACAAATCAAACAAACTCAATTCACATATGCCGACCGCAGGGCTCGAACCAGAGACACGAGTTTTTGGAACCACAGTGGTGAAAGGTGACGCGTGACCAGCATACACCACCGGTGCTACCCTTATTATTTTGGTTTTCAAGTTTTGCACTTTTCACTACTAGTGGTCTATCACTAATATATCAGTAGTAGCTCAGCCAATCAGAGCACAGGATTTGTGATAGACCATTAGTAAGTTTAGACTAAAATAATTTAGAAAAAACCTACTAATGGTCTATCACCAATCGAGCCCTGCGATTGGCTGAGCTACTAGGGGTCTATTAGTGATAGACCTCTAGTAGCGAAAAGCGCCGGTTTTGAAAACCCAAAAAAATATATTTAAAGCAAAATCCAAAACTTTTTGCATCACTTTATTGGACCGATTGGTAGGTTTTTACTAAAACAATTAGACCTCTCTCCCTCATGGCCTACGAGTCAATAGCCCATTCCGCCTTTGGCCTCATGAGCTATTTACTCGTAAACCATTCGGACTCGAGGACTAATTATTAATTAGCTCATTAGATATTATGTGTGGTATTTTTGAGAACTGTGCTTTATTAGTGCACAGAGCATGGTGCTGAAGCCAGCCCCAAACAAGCTGTCAATTTTACTTCAAAAAATATGTAGCAACACAGTGCTTTGAAAACTATATTTTTTTCTTTCTATATAATAAAACAAATAAACAGCTTTTCCCATGCTCTGTTCAGTAATAAAGCATGCAGGAACTGACGTAAGCAAAAAAGAAGTGTAAGAGAAACACAACCCATAGGCAAGTGCTTCTCACACTTCTTGACTGCTTTATTTGTTTATTTATTACATATGCAGCAGACAATGATAGTGACATGGTCAAAAAACAATCCATTAGAACTGTTTTGGGATATTTTGCAAACCCTAGCTGCTACAAACAATAGAATTGAATAGAGCAGACATGGCACAGTTATGGCATGGTGTGGACATGGCACAGAATGTTGAATGTTTTCATATATGACATGGCACTGACACAGTCACGGCAAGGTGTAGTCTGTGCTAATAATTTTTTCCTATTCATACACAAACTGTTCTAATAATGCTGTACCTTTGCTAGATGTGCCCCAAGTCCCTGTCCTCTGTGGCTGACTGGCACCTCAGTATGCCACATGTTCAATGTATTTTTTTCTTCTTTTTCATATTCAAGAACTGCTTTATCTGTCAAGAATAGATACAAGACGTATTCTTATCACTGGACAACAATCCTTTCTTATACAGTGGTACCTGTATTAGTTGAACACCTTTGGGAACTTTCTATATTTATAGACCCCTTCCAGCACGTCAGACTGTAGTTCAATTAGAAGGGCAAAACAATAGGTTTCAATTCTCAGGAGATTTGAAATTGAGCTGCTCTGACGTCACATGAAATGGGTCTATAAGTCTCTCTCTACAGCTGTATATAGGATCTATAGTCTTTGTAGTGTCTATGGGTGCTAAAGTCTATCATAGTTAATATAGTCTCTATACTCTGTATGATCATCTATAGTCTCTATAGAATCTACAGAGGGATAGAGATTATTTTATTATATAGTTAGGAATTAGTACACATGCTCTTATTGATCAAGAACTGTGCTATATTAGTGAACAGAGCATGGTTGCTGATGCCATCCTCACACATGCTGCAAACTTTGCAAAGAAGTGTAAGGAAACAGCATTGAAAACTACAACAGATTTTTTTCTTTCTATATACATGTAATAAAACAGATAAAACAGTTTTTTCCATGCTCCATTCAGTAATAAAGCACTGACTGTAGGAAGCCCTGAAAACATGCACTCAAGAAGTGTAAGAAGGACTCAGCTCTTGCTTCTCTTCACACTTCTAGCTACATTCTTTATTACTGATCAGAGCAAGAAAAAAAGATATTTTATTTCTCTATGGATAACTGAGTGAGTGTTTTAGTTAACTACAAGCATTCTCTACGGTATTTACAGGGTAATATAGAGAGAGATATCAAGAAAGAGCCACAATATCTGAGTCAATCTATGGAAGTCTTCTATGTAATGCTCGTATTACAGATATTATCTATCATTATGAAGTGGAATTAGGCTCCAAATAAAGTAATAAGGAACAAAAAACAACCTATAAACATCATATGGTCAGTACAAACTTGGTTCATAAGCCACATACTTTAGACCTGACTTAAAACTCACCTTTGCCCAAGTTAATGAAGAAATAACCACCCTGTGTATCGTGATTCACCTCAGTATTACTCATTACACCATAACATGACAAAGATCTGTTAAATATTGATGCACGATTTGCCAAATTGACGAAAAATCGCTCGAAAAAACACGAAGTTTTGTCCAGAACATGTCACTACCACAGGGAACCCAACATCTGTCATAGCTTCAGTTTTAAGTTTTGACGTATTTCCGGTTGCAACTGCTGACAAAAACTGCTAAAATAGAGCGAAAAATGATCTCACAGATTTAACCTCTACTTGAAGGAAGTAGAACTTTGGACAACAAATCCTGTCATGAAGAAAAAGTAAGAAAAATCTATCTAGAACTGCTTTCCGTTTTGTACCCGGAAGTCGTTTTTCCACACGTGTGACTTCACACTTAAAAGCTCTGTTGGGAGAACTTTGAGAAAATGTATATGCGAGTGAATATCTCTGGAGATCTGGCTGAACAATGAGATCCGAATCTCAAAACAGGTTTAATTGCTAAACTGACCGAAAAAACAAAACTGGGCTACCTGTGGTATATAACAAATAAGCTGGAAAGAAAGAAAGAAAGAAAGAAAGAAAGAAAGAAAGAAAGAAAGAAAGAAAGAAAGAAAGAAAGAAAGAAAGAAAGAAAGAAGAAGAAAAAAAACAAATGAGAGCAGATTTAGAGGTTACCCAGACAAAATCATGCATACCATAAGGTACCAAACCAAAATACGGTATGGTTTGGTATACTAACTATCAGACAGTGAAGTAAAGATCAAGTAAGTGGTAGTATCATCTTCGTTGAACTGAGATGGATTGGATGAACCCTAGGAATATGACTGTACACGAGATGGATTTGATGGGGGTACAGGAATAAGAATGTACACGAGATGGATTGGATGAACGCATAGGAATGAGAATGTACACGAGATGGATTGGATGAACGCATAGGAATAAGAATGTACACGAGATGGATTGGATGAACGCATAGGAATAAGAATGTACACGAGATGTTAAATGTTAATGTAAACTTTATTTAAGCAGGGTGGCCCATTCAGCAACGAGGCTGGTATCCACAGGGGCCCTGCATCTAATTCAAACTAAAATCTAATTACAATTTATATGAAAATATTTCTAAAAAACTATAAATATGTTCAATTTTACAATATTAAAAACTATAGATAACTATCATGAAGAAAATTATTTAATACTATTATAATAATACGACAATAAAAGTTTCTTAAAATTACTTAAAGTTGTGGCATTCTTAATTGTTGTTGGTAATTTGTTATAAAGAGCAGACCCTGAAAATCTAAATGTCTTCTGTCCCAATGTCAATTTGCAACTTGGTTTATAGATATTGTTTTTCTGTCGAGTGTTATAATTATGGATATTTCGATTAAAAATGAAATAGTTGCATAAATATTGGGGAACTAACTTATTTAGCGACTTATAAACTAGGATACATTTATGAATATGTCTATGGCATTCTAGGGTAAGCCAATTTAAAATATGAAAAGCTTCTTTTGTTGTGTCTCTTTTCATAACTACACGTGCAGCTCTATTTGGATGGATTGGATGAACGCATAGGAATAAGAGTGTACACCATATAGATTGGATAGACGCATTGGAATAAGAATGTACACGAGTTGGATTGGATGGATGTATAGGAATAAGAATGTACACGAGATGGATTGGATGAACGCATAGGAATGAGAATGTACACGAGATGGATTGAATGAACGCATAGGAATAAGAATGTACACGAGATGGATTGGATGGATGTATAGGAATAAGAATGTAGACGAGATGGATTGGATGGACGCATAGGAATGAGAATGTACACCAGATGGATTGAATGAACGCATAGGAATGAGAATGTACACCATATGGATTGAATAAACGCATAGGAATGAGAATGTACACCAGATGGATTGAATGAACGCATAGGAATGAGAATGTACACGAGTTGGATTGGATGGATGTATAGGAATAAGAATGTAGACGAGATGGATTGGATGAACGCATAGGAATGAGAATGTACACCAGATGGATTGAATGAACGCATAGGAATGAGAATATACACGAGTTGGATTGGATGGATGTATAGGAATAAGAATGTAGACGAGATGGATTGGATGAACGCATAGGAATGAGAATGTACACGAGATGGATTGGATGAACGCATAGGAATGAGAATGTACACCAGATGGATTGAATGAACGCATAGGAATGAGAATGTACACGAGATGGATTGGATGAACGCATAGGAATAAGAATGTACACGAGATGGATTGGATGAACGCATAGGAGTAAGAATGTACACGAGATGGATTGGATGAACGCATAGGAAAGAGAATGTACACGAGATGGATTGGATGAACGCATAGGAATAAGAATGTACACGATATGGATTGGATGAACGCATAGGAATAAGAATGTACACGATATGGATTGGATCAACGCATAGGAATAAGAATGTACACGAGATGGATTGGATGTACGCATAGGAATGAGAATGTACACGAGATGGATTGGATCAACGCATAGGAATAAGAATGTACACGAGATGGATTGGATCAACGCATAGGAATAAGAATGTACACGATATGGATTGGATCAACGCATAGGAATAAGAATGTACACGAGATGGATTGGATGGGCGCATAGGTATAAGAATGTATTCGAAATGGATTGGATCAACGCATAGGAATAAGAATAAATGTAAACTGACAATGACTTCTGTTAAACTGCTCTTAAACTTGATATTTTATGACAGTAAATATTATAATTATAGACCTAATTTGTCTAGGCCTTTTGTTTCCAAATTTCAGACAACGTGTCATTCCCTAGAGTATCATTTCATTGTTTAACAGTTGCACATGAGAAGACACATGAATATGGATACAACTCAAACAAAGAATCTTATTCTCAAGAGAACGACACGTGGTCTGAAATGGTAAAACATAACGTGCAAGATAAAGATGTCAAATTTGATGCAAGTGAGCTAAATCGATATGTTTTATGGGTCTTAAGAAAGCAGCGTATTCAACTCGTACATAATCGAATTTTTTCAGCAAGCATGTGCTCTTTCCAAGGAAAATTTAAATCTGAATCTCAAAAATTAAGTTTAACAATCTCAGTGCATTTTTAAATGCTGTTTAAATCCATGGAATTTTTTCTTCATTGGTCATTGAGATTAGAATAATAAAAATTGTGTATATTATTATTGTTTGAAAAATGTTAAAAAAGGTAAAATTAAGCTAAAAAACCTCCCAAGGGACCTAAGCCTTGTGATATAAACAAGCTCAAACTAGAATATAATTGAACTCTACACTAGAACCCTAGTGTGTGTGTTACAATATCCTTTATCAAACCAGCTGAGTTGACCTTCAGAACGAACTCAAGGTCAACCAATCAGAATTGAGGATTCATCATTGTATTTTGATTAACATTTCCCATGTGTCCCTGCTCGGAAAATGCTAACCAAACATAGTTGACCCATAATTCATTTAGGGGAACGCGATCAACTCAGCTGGAAATTAAAGGTCTTCACAATACTGAGTAGGCTAGACTGAATAATGAATAAATTGTACGATGCCTTTACAGTATATTTTTTTTGTAATTTGAGTATATGTCTGTTTGTCTATATTTCTATATAGCAGAGTTCATTGGTTGGCTGGTAGGATTCTCTCTGTGTACTGCGGTAATGGATTATCTTTCCTGAGTGTTGGTCCGGTCGAGACTCGAACCTCGACCTCCCGCACAACAGACTGACGCTCTTGCCAAATGAGCCAGCCAACCGGGTGGATGCATGAAATAATCGTTTATTTGCTGTGGGGAGTTTTCAAGTGTCTCTATAATCTCCGCCATGGAAGGACGTTCTTCTGGGTTCTGTTGTAAACATCTTCTGATCAAGTTCCTGAACAAATCGTTGGTCACCATGGCAACTTGTACGTTTCTGCGTTCTACGTTGGGCATTTGACGAACGTTCATCTCGCACAGCAGAACTCCAAAGCTGTACACATCAAGCAGTAGAGAAAAAGAGTAAGAACCATTACAGCTAGGAAGAAACAAAGTAACAATTGCTTTTGTCTTGTAAATAAGAACCTGTTAAGAACCTACTCAGCGTGATTTCTCACTAGATACCAAATATATAAGAACCATTACAGCCTGACTTGGGAAAATAGTGGTTGTTTTATACGGGTTTTTATTGTTTTATCTAGTTTAGTGTGTGTGTTGGAGTGCATAACGACATAGCTCAACTGAAATGCAGGTTGTACCTTTGGTGATTGTCTGGACGTCTGTGCCTCATTGTTTTCTTTCTATTTTCTCTTCTTCTTTTCTTTCTACCTTTTTTCTCTTCTTTTCTTTCCTGAACCGTTAAGGGAATCAAGGGTGGCGTGTTTTAGACCAAAGGGACCAATTTTCACATAAAGTGAAAGGTGAAAATAAAATCGAAAAAAATGAACTTTACTAATTTTGATTTTGATTCGAGGCCAAGGTAGTCCACGCCATCAAAAAATTAAAAAACCAAACGACTTTGGATGCTAAAAACAGCTAAGAAGTTTTCCTTATTCATTTATGCTCTCTTGATTTTCTCCTATAATGGTGATGGTTATCATTACTATTCAGTTAATTATCCTTTTATAGGATCATTCTTTTCATCTTTTCTTCCTTTTCTATAGGTGCTCCGCCAGCCGGATCTAGGTGCCCTCCTACTCACTTTGATTGTGGTAGTAGTTCGGTTGTTTCCGACTTCGAGTGTATCTTTAGAAGCTTTAGATGTGACGGCCAACCTGACTGTGCCAACGGCATTGACGAAGTGAATTGTGGTAAGTTATGGTACAAAAGATGGACAAAATTAAAACAAGGTTTTCAGGTTTTCAAAACAAAAATGGCGGAAAACAAGCTGCGCGCAGTGTAATTCAAATTTCAAAAACCAAAAAGCAATGGGAGTTGTTTTCTCATAACATCTACTCGTTATGCACAATAGTAATTATAGTGATCGCATCACACGGGCCCTTTTATTGAGGTGGATTTTATTATTTTTGAGTTCCCTTAATTATCATATAGTCTTGTTTGACGAGGTCACACTTATTCTCTTGTCAAGACTTTGACAATGCGGTGGATTTCATTATTATTTTTGAGGTGAGTTCAAACGAGTCCAGGCAAACATCACACAACGAGACAGTAAAACTGATATAAGCTTTAATCTTTGACAAAATTGTTGTTAGACATTTTAATGGCAGACTTTCAATCCCACACTCTTTAGTTGTTTCCTTCGGACCCCTTCCCTCTCTTCCCTGAACAATATTACTCGATCTTGTACCTCATGCTACATTGGATAGGGACAGGGACACACTTATGATTTTATATTTCATGTTTCCAAAATGGCATCCATTTCGACTCCTAAAACAGTCCCATAATGCACTCACTCGATGACTTTTTTCAATGGAGTTCCTGTGTATGTGGCGTAAAGTTTAACGCAAAAGCACGCGCGTTCGCTCCACCAACTGTGTGAGAAGTTAGTTGCCTCAGGGAGTGGCTCTTCATGCATTGTATGACGTCTTATCAAACATTTAGATGAAAAAAGCAAATTTACTTGCTATTTTAATGTTAGTGGTAGTGAAATGACGCCATAATGCAAAGTTACTTGTCCGCATGTCAGACTGAAGTGAAAATGTTGAAAATTCATCCCACATGGAGTAATGATAACGCAGAGACGTGCTTATGTCAGGAGCATTTTCAAAGTCGCTGGTGATAGCAAGTGGTTAATCTTACACGGTCTAGGGGCCGACTAACCTCTCCCTTAGGCTTCGGCTGAGCTCCCTGATCAGTGGATAGCGGTGTCGGGGTCGAAATCTCCGGCATAGCCGTTAAATGCTTTGCGCTGCCATACCATGCTTCAGCACTGAGTCTGGAGGTATGGTCCTAATTTAATAAATAAATATTTCATTAGAAATTCCAAGTACATTGGAACCCCGCTCTACGGCCAACCGCTTAATACGGCCACCCGGTTATTACGGACAGTTTTGTAGGTATTACAAAGAATGGTCTGAACCCAGGTGAATGGATATTTTTCGAAGTAACAATATTTCTCGAAGAGACAATATTTGTATAATGATCATCCGGGTGGATGTAGTCCTGAGAAGGACTGTTTGATGTGACTGACATTTCGACAACCTGTGCGGAAGTCATCTTCAGAGTCCAGTGACTGAACGTCAGTCACATCAAACAGTCCTTCTCAGGACTACATCCACCCGGATGATCATTATACAAATATTGTCTCTTCGAGAAATATTGTTACTTCGAAGAATAGTTTTGTACGTCCCGAAAAAATACCCATAAATTTTCTAATCAATTTACCCCGCTTAATACGGACACCGGTTAATACGGCCAACAGCCACTTTTCTGTGACCCGATTGACAGACTGTGTCCAGTCCGTTTTTTGACCTTTCATGACGTTATTTGAACACTAACAAAGTTTTCAAAAGTTGCCAAAGAAGGAAAATGGACTTTTCACTCACCAAGTGGTGGGCCTACCTGTGTACAAGTCTACACAAAATGTGCCAGAGAAGGCTCGCAGAAGCTACCAAAACAGGCTTCAATCCTACTTTCATGCACGTGCATGAAATCACCGCGCTATGTACGTGGATAGGATACCAGAAGTTCAAAGTTGAAAAAACTTTTTATCTTAGATCACTAGATTGCCTATAGCCAGAGATATTCGATATTTGCTTCAAGTTAGCCTTCCCACACTCACGAAACCTATTATAAGGCAAAGATAGGCATGAAATACGTTTTTCGAACATTTTTTTGGCAACTCAATATTCACTTCAAAATTCGAGTTTATTCAACTTTTTCGATAGCATATTGATTTTCAAAAGGTGATTTTGAAGTGCGAAAGAGGGAAAATGGATTTTTCACTGAGCTAGTGCTGGGCCTACCTGTGTACAAGTCTACACGAAATGTGCCAGAGAAGGGTCGCAGAAGCTAACAAACCAGGCTTCAATCCTACTTGTACATGCGTGAAATCACCACGCAATGTATGTGGATAGGATGCCAGATGTTCAAAGTTGAAAAAACTTTTTATCTTAGGTCACTACATTGTGTATAGCCAGAGATATTCGATATTTGCTTCAAGTTAGCCTTCCCACACTGGGGCTCAGAATTTTTTCTGAGTCCATTCAGTATGGTAGGATCACATATAAATTTCATATTCCATCATCATACGCAAACCAACATTATCATCATGTATTTTCCTTAGACATTTCTGTGACTGTAGCTTATACAGTACGTTTTTCACAATTAAAACCCACATTGACGACCTACTCGCTATTAGAGTCTCCAGCAGCTCAGTGGTAGAGCGTCCGACTAGCATACGGAGGGTCGTGGGTTCGATTCCCATCTGGGTCTCAGAATTTCTTCTGAGTTCAATCAGTATGGTACGATCACATATACATTTCATACTTCCCACACTCACGAAGCCTCTTATAAGGCAAAGATAGGCATGAAACACGTTTTTTGAGCATTTTTTTGACATCTCGATATTCACTTCAAAATTTGTTTTTATTCAACCTTTTCGATAGCATATTGATTTTCAACAAGTGATTTTGAGGTGCAAAAGAGGGAAAATGGATTTTTCACTGACCCAGTGCTGGGCCTACCTGTGTACAAGTCTACACGAAATGTGCCAGAGAAGGGTCGAAGAAGCTACCAAAACAAGCTTCAATCCTACTTGTACGTGCGTGAAATCACCACACTATGTATGTGGATAGGATACCAGAGTTTCAAAGTTGAAAAAACTTTTTATCTTTTGTCACTACATTGTGTGTAGCCAGAGATATTCGATATTTGCTTCAAGTTAGCCTTCCCACACTCACGAAACCTATTATAAGGCAAAGTTAGGCATGAAATACGTTTTTTGAGCATTTTTTTGGCAACTCGATATTCACTTCAAAATTCGTTTTTATTCAACCTTTTCGATAGCATATTGATTTTCAACAAGTGATTTTGAGGTGCGAAAGAGGGAAAATGGATTTTTCACTGACCCAGTGGTGGGCCTACCTGTGTACAAGTCTACACGAAATGTGCCAGAGAAGGGTCGAAGAAGCTACCAAAACAGGCTTCAATCCTACTTGTACGTGCGTCAAATCACTACGAAATGTATGTGGATAGGATGCCAGAGATTCAAAGTTGAAAAAACTTTTTATCTTAGGTCACTACATTGTGTATAGCCAGAGATATTCGATATTTCCTTGAAGTTAGCCTTCCCACACTCACGAAACCTATTATAAGGCAAAGATAGGCATGAAACACGTTTTTTGAGCATTTTTGTGACATCTCGATATTCACTTCAAAATTTGTTTTTATTCAACCTTTTCGATAGCATATTGATTTTCAACAAGTGATTTTGAGGTGCGAAAGAGGGAAAATGGATTTTTCACTGACCCAGTGGTGGGCCTACCTGTGTACAAGTCTACACGAAATGTGCCAGAGAAGGGTCGAAGAAGCTACCAAAACAAGCTTCAATCCTACTTGTACGTGCGTGAAATCACCTCACTATGTATGTGGATAGGATGCCAGAGTTTCAAAGTTGAAAAAACTTTTTATCTTAGGTCACTACATTGTGTGTAGCCAGAGATATTAGATATTTGCTTCAAGTTAGCCTTCCCACACTCACGAAACCTATTATAAGGCAAAGATAGGCATGAAACACGTTTTTTGAGCATTTTTTTGACATCTCGATATTCACTTCAAAAATCGTTTTTATTCAACCTTTTCGATAGCATATTTATGTTCAACAAGTGATTTTGAGGTGCGAAAGAGGGAAAATGGATTTTTCACTGACCCAGTGGTGGGCCTACCTGTGTACAAGTCTACACGAAATGTGCCAGAGAAGGGTCGAAGAAGCTACCAAAACAGGCTTCAATCCTACTTGTACATGCGTGAAATCACCACGCAATGTATGTGGATAGGATGCCAGAGGTTCAAAGTTGAAAAAACTTTTTATCTTAGGTCACTACATTGTGTATAGCCAGAGATATTCGATATTTTCTTCAAGTTAGCCTTCCCACACTCACGAAACCTATTATAAGGCAAAGATAGGCATGATACACGTTTTTTGAGCATTTTTTTGGCAACTCGATATTCACTTCAAAATTCGTTTTTATTCAACCTTTTCGATAGCATATTGATTTTCAACAAGTGATTTTGAGGTGCGAAAGAGGGAAAATGGATTTTTCACTGACCCAGTGCTGGGCCTACCTGTGTACAAGTCTACACGAAATGTGCCAGAGAGGGGTCGAAGAAGCTACCAAAACAAGCTTCAATCCTACTTATACGTGCGTGAAATCACCACGCAATGTATGTGGATAGGATGCCAGAGGTTCAAAGTTGAAAAAACTTTTTATCTTAGGTCACTACATTGTGGATAGCCAGAGATATTCGATATTTGCTTCAAGTTAGCCTTCCCACACTCACGAAACCTATTATAAGGCAAAGATAGGCATGAAACACGTTTTTTGAGCATTTTTTTGACATCTCGATATTCACTTCAAAATTCGTTTTTATTCAACTTTTTCGATAGCTTATTGATTTTCAACAAGTGATTTTGAGGTGCGAAAGAGGGAAAATGGATTTTTCACTGACCCAGTGCTGGGCCTACCTGTGTACAAGTCTACACGAAATGTGCCAGAGAAGGGTCGAAGAAGCTACCAAAACAAGCTTCAATCCTACTTGTACGTGCGTGAAATCACCACACCATGTATGTCGATAGGATGCCAGAGTTTCAAAGTTGAAAAAACTTTTTATCTTAGGTCACTACATTGTGTATAGCCAGAGATATTCGATATTTGCTTCAAGTTAGCCTTCCCACACTCACGAAACCTATTATAAGGCAAAGATAGGCATGAAAAACGTTTTTTGCGCATTTTTTTGACATCTCGATATTCACTTCAAAATTCGTTTTTATTCAACCTTTTCGATAGCATATTGATTTTCAACAAGTGATTTTGAGGTGCGAAATAGGGAAAATGGATTTTTCACTGACCCAGTGGTGGGCCTACCTGTGTACAAGGCTACACGAAATGTGCCAGAGAAGGGTCGAAGAAGCTACCAAAACAGGCTTCAATCCTACTTGTACATGCGTGAAATCACCACGCAATGTATGTGGATAGGATGCCAGAGGTTCAAAGTTGAAAAAACTTTTTATCTTAGGTCACTACATTGTGTATAGCCAGAGATATTCGATATTTTCTTCAAGTTAGCCTTCCCACACTCACGAAACCTATTATAAGGCAAAGATAGGCATGATACACGTTTTTTGAGCATTTTTTTGGCAACTCGATATTCACTTCAAAATTCGTTTTTATTCAACCTTTTCGATAGCATATTGATTTTCAACAAGTGATTTTGAGGTGCGAAAGAGGGAAAATGGATTTTTCACTGACCCAGTGCTGGGCCTACCTGTGTACAAGTCTACACGAAATGTGCCAGAGAGGGGTCGAAGAAGCTACCAAAACAGGCTTCAATCCTACTTATACGTGCGTGAAATCACCACGCAATGTATGTGGATAGGATGCCAGAGGTTCAAAGTTGAAAAAACTTTTTATCTTAGGTCACTACATTGTGGATAGCCAGAGATATTCGATATTTGCTTCAAGTTAGCCTTCCCACACTCACGAAACCTATTATAAGGCAAAGATAGGCATGAAACACGTTTTTTGAGCATTTTTTTGACATCTCGATATTCACTTCAAAATTCGTTTTTATTCAACTTTTTCGATAGCTTATTGATTTTCAACAAGTGATTTTGAGGTGCGAAAGAGGGAAAATGGATTTTTCACTGACCCAGTGCTGGGCCTACCTGTGTACAAGTCTACACGAAATGTGCCAGAGAAGGGTCGAAGAAGCTACCAAAACAAGCTTCAATTCTACTTGTACGTGCGTGAAATCACCACACTATGTATGTCCATAGGATGCCAGAGTTTCAAAGTTGAAAAAACTTTTTATCTTAGGTCACTACATTGTGTATAGCCAGAGATATTCGATATTTGCTTCAAGTTAGCCTTCCCACACTCACGAAACCTATTATAAGGCAAAGATAGGCATGAAAAACGTTTTTTGAGCATTTTTTTGACATCTCGATATTCACTTCAAAATTCGTTTTTATTCAACCTTTTCGATAGCATATTGATTTTCAACAAGTGATTTTGAGGTGCGAAAGAGGGAAAATGGATTTTTCACTGACCCAGTGGTGGGCCTACCTGTGTACAAGGCTACACGAAATGTGCCAGAGAAGGGTCGAAGAAGCTACCAAAACAAGCTTCAATCCTACTTGTACGTGCGTGCAATCACCACGCTATATATGTGGATAGAATGCCAGGTGTTCAAAGTTGAAAAAACTTTTTATCTTATGTCACTACATTCTGTATAGCCAGAGATATTCGATATTTGCTTCAAGTTAGCCTTCCCACACTCACGAAACCTATTATAAGGCAAAGATAGGCATGAAACACGTTTTTTGAGCATTTTTTTGGCAACTCGATATTCACTTCAAAATTCGTTTTTATTCAACCTTTTCGATAGCATATTGATTTTCAACAAGTGATTTTGAGGAGCGAAAGAGGGAAAATGGATTTTTCGCTGACACAGTGGTGGGCCTACCTGTGTACAAGTCTACACGAAATGTGCCAGAGAAGGGTCGAAAAAGCTACCAAAACAGGCTTCAATCCTACTTGTACATGCGTGAAATCACCACGCAATGTATGTGGATAGAATGCCAGGTGTTCAAAGTTGAAAAAACTTTTTATCTTAGGTCACTACATTGTGTATAGCCAGAGATATTCGATATTTTCTTCAAGTTAGCCTTCCCACACTCACGAAACCTATTATAAGGCAAAGATAGGCATGAAACACGTTTTTTCAGCATTTTTTTGGCAACTCGATATTCACTTCAAAATTCGTTTTTATTCAACCTTTTCGATAGCATATTGATTTTCAACAAGTGATTTTGAGGTGCGAAAGAGGGAAAATGGATTTTTCACTGACCCAGTGGTGGGCCTACCTGTGTACAAGGCTACACGAAATGTGCCAGAGAAGGGTCGAAGAAGCTACCAAAACAGGCTTCAATCATACTTGTACATGCGTGAAATCACCTCGCAATGTATGTGGATAGGATGCCAGAGGTTCAAAGTTGAAAAAACTTTTTATCTTAGGTCACTACATTGTGTATAGCCAGAGATATTCGATATTTTCTTCAAGTTAGCCTTCCCACACTCACGAAACCTATTATAAGGCAAAGATAGGCATGAAACACGTTTTTTGAGCATTTTTTTGGCAACTCGATATTCACTTCAAAATTCGTTTTTATTCAACCTTTTCGATAGCATATTGATTTTCAACAAGTGATTTTGAGGTGCGAAAGAGGGAAAATGGATTTTTCACTGACCCAGTGGTGGGCCTACCTGTGTACAAGTCTACACGAAATATGCCAGAGAAGGGTCGAAGAAGCTACCAAAACAGGCTTCAATCCTACTTATACGTGCGTGAAATCACCACGCAATGTATGTGGATAGGATGCCAGAGGTTCAAAGTTGAAAAAACTTTTTATATTAGGTCACTACATTGTGGATAGCCAGAGATATTCGATATTTGCTTCAAGTTAGCCTTCCCACACTCACGAAACCTATTATAAGGCAAAGATAGGCATGAAACACGTTTTTTGAGCATTTTTTTGACATCTCGATATTCACTTCAAAATTCGTTTTTATTCAACTTTTTCGATAGCATATTGATTTTCAACAAGTGATTTTGAGGTGCGAAATAGGGAAAATGGATTTTTCACTGACCCAGTGCTGGGCCTACCTGTGTACAAGTCTACACGAAATGTGCCAGAGAAGGGTCGAAGAAGCTACCAAAACAAGCTTCAATCCTACACGTACGTGCGTGAAATCACCACACTATGTATGTGGATAGGATGCCAGAGTTTCAAAGTTGAAAAAACTTTTTATCTTAGGTCACTACATTGTGTGTAGCCAGAGATATTCGATATTTGCTTCAAGTTAGCCTTCCCACACTCACCAAACCTATTATAAGGCAAAGATAGGCATGAAACACGTTTTTTGAGCATTTTTTTTGACATCTCGATATTCACTTCAAAATTTGTTTTTATTCAACCTTTTCGATAGCATATTGATTTTCAACAAGTGATTTTGAGGTGCGAAAGAGGGAAAATGGATTTTTCACTGACCCAGTGCTGGGCCTACCTGTGTACAAGTCTACACGAAATGTGCCAGAGAAGGGTCGAAGAAGCTACCAAAACAAGCTTCAATCCTACTTGTACGTGCGTGAAATCACCACACTATGTATGTGGATAGGATGCCAGAGTTTCAAAGTTGAAAAAACGTTTTATCTTATGTCACTACATTGTGTATAGCCAGAGATATTCAATATTTGTTTCAAGTTAGCCTTCCCACACTCACGAAACCTATTATAAGGCAAAGATAGGCATGAAACACGTTTTTTGAGCATTTTTTTGGCAACTCGATATTCACTTCAAAATTCGTTTTTATTCAACCTTTTCGATAGCATATTGATTTTCAACAAGTGATTTTGAGGAGCGAAAGAGGGAAAATGGATTTTTCGCTGACACCGTGGTGGGCCTACCTGTGTACAAGTCTACACGAAATGTGCCAGAGAAGGGTCGAAGAAGCTACCAAAACAGGCTTCAATCCTACTTGTACATGCGTGAAATCACCACGCAATGTACGTGGATAGGATGCCAGAGGTTCAAAGTTGAAAAAACTTTTTATCTTAGGTCACTACATTGTGTATAGCCAGAGATATTCGATATTTTCTTCAAGTTAGCCTTCCCACACTCACGAAACCTATTATAAGGCAAAGATAGGCATGAAACACGTTTTTTGAGAATTTTTTTGACATCTCGATATTCACTTTAAAATTTGTTTTTATTCAACCTTTTCGATAGCATATTGATTTTCAACAAGTGATTTTGAGGTGCGAAAGAGGGAAAATGGATTTTTCACTGACCCAGTGCTGGGCCTACCTGTGTACAAGTCTACACGAAATGTGCCAGAGAAGGGTCGAAGAAGCTACCAAAACAGGCTCCAATCCTACTTATACGTGCGTGAAATCACCACGCAATGTATGTGGATAGGATGCCAGAGGTTCAAAGTTGAAAAAACTTTTTATCTTAGGTCACTACATTGTGGATAGCCAGAGATATTCGATATTTGCTTCAAGTTAGCCTTCCCACACTCACGAAACCTATTATAAGGCAAAGATAGGCATGAAACACGTTTTTTGAGCATTTTTTTGACATCTCGATATTCACTTCAAAATTCGTTTTTATTCAACTTTTTCGATAGCATATTGATTTTCAACAAGTGATTTTGAGGTGCGAAAGAGGGAAAATGGATTTTTCACTGACCCAGTGCTGGGCCTACCTGTGTACAAGTCTACACGAAATGTGCCAGAGAAGGGTCGAAGAAGCTACCAAAACAAGCTTCAATCCTACTTGTACGTGCGTGAAATCACCACACTATGTATGTCGATAGGATGCCACAGTTTCAAAGTTGAAAAAACTTTTTATCTTAGGTCACTACATTGTGTATAGCCAGAGATATTCGATATTTGCTTCAAGTTAGCCTTCCCACACTCACGAAACCTATTATAAGGCAAAGATAGGCATGAAACACGTTTTTTGAGCATTTTTTTGACATCTCGATATTCACTTCAAAATTCGTTTTTATTCAACCTTTTCGATAGCATATTGATTTTCAACACGTGATTTTGAGGTGCGAAAGAGGGAAAATGGATTTTTCACTGACCCAGTGCATTGCCAGAAATATTGGACATTGTCAGCGGTGTTACGCATGAATGAAAATGAAGTGGTTTTCTAGAGGAAAAATATAACTACATGATTTCCAAGCACATATTTATATTCAACTATAATGTTAGTAAAACAATTCTTGCCAAAAAATAGTTACTTGACAATCAAAAGAACAACTATTATTTTTCTGTTGATAAGCCTCACCACAGGAAGCCCATGAAGGACAAAAAACAAGTTTCAAACGTAAATCGTTAATTTAAGCTTCCTTATTGTATCTCAGAAGTCAATAGGAGCTTGTAAAAACAAAATGGCGATATTTAGGGGGTTTTGAAGCTGTTTGGAGCAGTCTGTGGTTTCTTGTCATTTTTAACTGAAAACTACGAGCTAACAACGCGTCGAATCGCTTAAAATTTAACCTAACTTCAAGCTTCTTGGGAACCTACATTCTGAAGGCATGCTGTCTATTTTGAGCGGTTTTGGATTTATTAAACACTCGTTTGGTGATATCGAGGTGGAGCCTTTTACTTTTAAATTTTTTCGAGTTCAAATAAGACGATTTTGGGGTCAAGTGTGGCCAGATTTATAGACGATGTATGGAATCTAGAGCTTTCAAAGCCTTTCAAAGGCAAGTAGTCCGGGAACCAATAAGTCGCATGATTCAATGATCATTTTACGCTTATTTAGTAGCTTGTAGGGTGGGTTGTTAGTCGCGATGTGGAGCTCAGAGGAAATAAAACCCTATTCGCCGTAAATAGAAGAAACTCTATATTCCCCATACATTTCCTATAAGACTCGGCGGCTATTTTGTAAGCTGAAACGCATCATTGCGCATGTATGAGCAGGCTCATGTCCCATATTTCTGGCAATGGGTGGGCCTACCTGTGTACAAGGCTACACGAAATGTGCCAGAGAAGGGTCGAAGAAGCTACCAAAACAAGCTTCAATCCTACTTGTACGTGCGTGCAATCACCACGCTATATATGTGGATAGAATGCCAGATGTTCAAAGTAGAAAAAACTTTTTATCTTTTGTCACTACATTCTGTATAGCCAGAGATATTCGATATTTGCTTCAAGTTAGCCTTCCCACACTCACGAAACCTATTATAAGGCAAAGATAGGCATGAAACACGTTTTTTGAGCATTTTTTTGACATCTCGATATTCACTTCAAACTTCGTTTTTATTCAACCTTTTCGATAGCATATTGATTTTCAACAAGTGATTTTGAGGAGCGAAAGAGGGAAAATGGATTTTTCGCTGACACAGTGGTGGGCCTACCTGTGTACAAGTCTACACGAAATGTGCCAGAGAAGGGTCGAAGAAGCTACCAAAACAGGCTTCAATCCTACTTGTACATGCGTGAAATCACCACGCAATGTATGTCGATAGGATGCCAGAGGTTCAAAGTTGAAAAAACTTTTTATCTTAGGTCACTACATTGTGTATAGCCAGAGATATTCGATATTTTCTTCAAGTTAGCCTTCCCACACTCACGAAACCTATTATAAGGCAAAGATAGGCATGAAACACGTTTTTTGAGCATTTTTTTGGCAACTCGATATTCACTTCAAAATTCGTTTTTATTCAACCTTTTCGATAGCATATTGATTTTCAACAAGTGATTTTGAGGTGCGAAAGAGGGAAAATGGATTTTTCACTGACACAGTGGTGGGCCTACCTGTGTACAAGTCTACACGAAATGTGCCAGAGAAGGGTCGAAGAAGCTACCAAAACAGGCTTCAATCCTACTTGTACATGCGTGAAATCACCACGCAATGTATGTGGATAGGATGCCAGAGGTTCAAAGTTGAAAAAACTTTTTATCTTAGGTCACTACATTGTGTATAGCCAGAGATATTCGATATTTGCTTCAAGTTAGCCTTCCCACACTCACGAAACCTATTATAAGGCAAAGATAGGCATGAAACACGTTTTTTGAGAATTTTTTTGACATCTCGATATTCACTTCAAAATTTGTTTTTATTCAACCTTTTCGATAGCATATTGATTTTCAACAAGTGATTTTGAGGTGCGAAAGAGGGAAAATGGATTTTTCACTGACCCAGTGCTGGGCCTACCTGTGTACAAGTCTACACGAAATGTGCCAGAGAAGGGTCGAAGAAGGTACCAAAACAAGCTTCAATCCAACTTGTACGTGCGTGAAATCACCACGCTATGTATGTGGATAGCATGCCAGAGTTTCAAAGTTGAAAAAACTTTTTACCTTAGGTCACTACTTTGTGTATAGCCAGAGATATTCGATATTTTCTTCAAGTTAGCCTTCCCACACTCCCTAAACCTATTATAAGGCAAAGATAGGCATGAAACACGTTTTTTGAGCATTTTTTTGGCAACTCGATATTCACTTCAAAATTCGTTTTTATTCAACCTTTTCGATAGCATATTGATTTTCAACAAGTGATTTTGAGGTGCGAAAGAGGGAAAATGGATTTTTCACTGACCCAGTGGTGGGCCTACCTGTGTACAAGTCTACACGAAATGTGCCAGAGAAGGGTCGAAGAAGCTACCAAAACAAGCTTCAATCCTACTTGTACGTGCGTGCAATCACCACGCTATGTATGTGGATAGGATGCCAGAGCTTCAAAGTTGAAAAAACTTTTTATCTTAGGTCACTACATTGTGTATAGCCAGAGATATTCGATATTTGCTTCAAGTTAGCCTTCCCACACTCACGAAACCTATTATAAGGCAAAGATAGGCATGAAACACGTTTTTTGAGCATTTTTTTTGACATCTCGATATTCACTTCAAAATTCGTTTTTATTCAACCTTTTCGATAGCATATTGATTTTCAACAAGTGATTTTGAGGTGCGAAAGAGGGAAAATGGATTTTTCACTGACCCAGTGGTGGGCCTACCTGTGTAGAAGTCTACACGAAATGTGCCAGAGAAGGGTCGAAGAAGCTACCAAAACAGGCTTCAATCCTACTTGTACGTGCGTGAAATCACCACGCAATGTATGTGAATAGGATGCCAGAGGTTCAAAGTTGAAAAAACTTTTTATCTTAGGTCACTACATTGTTTATAGCCAGAGATATTCGATATTTGCTTCAAGTTAGCCTTCCCAAACTCACGAAACCTATTATAAGGCAAAGATAGGCATGAAACACGTTTTTTGAGAATTTTTTTGACATCTCGATATTCACTTCAAAATTCGTTTTTATTCAACCTTTTCGATAGCATATTGATTTTCAACAAGTGATTTTGAGGTGCGAAAGAGGGAAAATGGATTTTTCACTGACCCAGTGGTGGGCCTACCTGTGTACAAGGCTACACGAAATGTGCCAGAGAAGGGTCGAAGAAGCTACCAAAACAAGCTTCAATCCTACTTGTACGTGCGTGCAATCACCACGCTATATATGTGGATAGAATGCCAGGTGTTCAAAGTTGAAAAAACTTTTTATCTTAGGTCACTACATTGTGTATAGCCAGAGATATTCGATATTTTCTTCAAGTTAGCCTTCCCACACTCACGAAACCTATTATAAGGCAAAGATAGGCATGAAACACGTTTGTTGAGCATTTTTTTGACATCTCGATATTCACTTCAAAATTCGTTTTTATTCAACCTTTTCGATAGCATATTGATTTTCAACAAGTGATTTTGAGGTGTGAAAGGGGGAAAATGGATTTTTCACTGACCCAGTGGTGGGCCTACCTGTGTACAAGGCTACACGAAATGTGCCAGAGAAGGGTCGAAGAAGCTACCGAAACAAGCTTCAATCCTACTTGTACGTGCGTGCAATCACCACGCTATATATGTGGATAGAATGCCAGGGGTTCAAAGTTGAAAAAAACTTTTTATCTTAGGTCACTACATTCTATATAGCCAGAGATATTTGATATTTGCTTCAAGTTAGCCTTCCCACACTCACGAAACCTATTATAAGGCAAAGTTAGGCATGAAACACTTTTTTTGAGCATTTTTTTCGCAACTCGATATTCACTTCAAAATTCGTTTTTAATCAACCTTTTCGATAGCATATTGATTTTCAACAAGTGATTTTGAGGTGTGAAAGAGGGAAAATGGATTTTTCACTGACCCAGTGGTGGGCCTACCTGTGTACAAGGCTACACGAAATGTGCCAGAGAAGGGTCGAAGAAGCTACCAAAACAAGCTTCAATCCTACTTGTACGTGCGTGCAATCACCACGCTATATATGTGGATAGAATGCCAGGTGTTCAAAGTTGAAAAAACTTTTTATCGTAGGTCACTACATTCTGTATAGCCAGAGATATTCGATATTTGCTTCAAGTTAGCCTTCCCACACTCACGAAACCTATTATAAGGCAAAGTTAGGCATGAAACACGTTTTTTCAGCATTTTTTTGGCAACTCGATATTCACTTCAAAATTCGTTTTTATTCAACCTTTTCGATAGCATATTGATTTTCAACAAGTGATTTTGAGGTGCGAAAGAGGGAAAATGGATTTTTCACTGACCCAGTGCTGGGCCTACCTGTGTACAAGTCTACACGAAATGTGCCAGAGAAGGGTCGAAGAAGCTACCAAAACAAGCTTCAATCCTACTTGTACGTGCGTGAAATCACCACACTATGTATGTGGATAGGATGCCAGAGCTTCAAAGTTGAAAAAACTTTTTATCTTAGGTCACTACATTGTGTATAGCCAGAGATATTCGATATTTGCTTCAAGTTAGCCTTCCCACACTCACGAAACCTATTATAAGGCAAAGATAGGCATGAAACACGTTTTTTGAGCATTTTTTTGACATCTCGATATTCACTTCAAAATTCGTTTTTATTCAACCTTTTCGATAGCATATTGATTTTCAACAAGTGATTTTGAGGTGTGAAAGAGGGAAAATGGATTTTTCACTGACCCAGTGCTGGGCCTACCTGTGTACAAGTCTACACGAAATGTGCCAGAGAAGGGTCGAAGAAGCTACCGAAACAAGCTTCAATCCTACTTGTACGTGCGTGCAATCACCACGCTATATATGTGGATAGAATGCCAAGTGTTCAAAGTTGAAAAAACTTTTTATCTGAGGTCACTACATTCTATATAGCCAGAGATATTCGATATTTGCTTCAAGTTAGCCTTCCCACACTCACGAATCCTATTATAAGGCAAGGTTAGGCGTGAAACACGTTTTTGAGCATTTTTTTGGCAACTCGATATTCACTTCAAAATTCGTTTTTATTCAACCCTTTCGATAGCATATTGATTTTCAACAAGTGATTTTGAGGTGCGAAAGAGGGAAAATGGATTTTTCACTGACCCAGTGGTGGGCCTACCTGTGTACAAGGCTACACGAAATGTGCCAGAGAAGGGTCGAAGAAGCTACCAAAACAAGCTTCAATCCTACTTGTACGTGCGTGCAATCACCACGCTATATATGTGGATAGAATGCCAGGTGTTCAAAGTTGAAAAAACTTTTTATCTTAGGTCACTACATTCTGTATAGCCAGAGATATTCGATATTTGCTTCAAGTTAGCCTTCCCACACTCACGAAACCTATTACAAGGCAAAGTTAGACATGAAACACGTTTTTTGAGCATTTTTTTGGGAACTCGATATTCACTTCAAAATTCGTTTTTATTCAACCTTTTCGATAGCATATTGATTTTCAACAAGTGATTTTTAGGTGCGAAAGAGGGAAAATGGAGTTTTCACTGACCCAGTGCTGAGCCTACCTGTGTACAAGGCTACACGAAATGTGCCAGAGAAGGGTCGAAGAAGCTACCAAAACAAGCTTCAATCCTACTTGTACGTGCGTGCAATCACCACGCTATATATGTGGATAGAATGCCAGGTGTTCAAAGTTGAAAAAACTTTTTATCTTAGGTCACTACATTGTGTATAGCCAGAGATATTCGATATTTTCTTCAAGTTAGCCTTCCCACACTCACGAAACCTATTATAAGGCAAAGATAGGCATGAAACACGTTTTTTGAGCATTTTTTTGACATCTCGATATTCACTTCAAAATTCGTTTTTATTCAACCTTTTCGATAGCATATTGATTTTCAACGAATGATTTCGAGGTGCGAAAGAGGGAAAATGGATTTTTCACTGACCCAGTGGTGGGCCTACCTGTGTACAAGGCTACACGAAATGTGCCAGAGAAGGGTCGAAGAAGCTACCAAAACAAGCTTAAATCCTACTTGTACGTGCGTGCAATCACCACGCTATATATGTGGATAGAATGCCAGGTGTTCAAAGTTGAAAAAACTTTTTATCTTAGGTCACTACATTGTGTATAGCCAGAGATATTCGATATTTTCTTCAAGTTAGCCTTCCCACACTCACGAAACCTATTATAAGGCAAAGATAGGCATGAAACACGTTTTTTGAGCATTTTTTTGGCAACTCGATATTCACTTCAAAATTCGTTTTTATTCAACCTTTTCGATAGCATATTGATTTTCAACAAGTGATTTTGAGGTGCGAAAGAGGGAAAATGGATTTTTCACTGACCCAGTGCTGGGCCTACCTGTGTACAAGTCTACACGAAATGTGCCAGAGAAGGGTCGAAGAAGCTACCAAAACAGGCTTCAATCCTACTTGTACGTGCGTAAAATCACCACGCAATGTATGTAGATAGGATGCCAGAGTTTCAAAGTTGAAAAAACTTTTTATCTTAGGTCACTACTTTGTGTATAGCCAGAGAAATTCGATATTTGCTTCAAGTTAGCCTTCCCACACTCACGAAACCTATTATAAGGCAAAGATAGGCATGAAAAACGTTTTTTGAGCATTTTTTTGACATCTCGATATTCACTTCAAAATTCGTTTTTATTCAACCTTTTCGATAGCATATTGATTTTCAACAAGTGATTTTGAGGTGCGAAAGAGGGAAAATGGATTTTTCACTGACCCAGTGGTGGGCCTACCTGTGTACAAGGCTACACGAAATGTGCCAGAGAAGGGTCGAAGAAGCTACCAAAACAAGCTTCAATCCTACTTGTACGTGCGTGCAATCACCACGCTATATATGTGGATAGAATGCCAGGTGTTCAGAGTTGAAAAAACTTTTTATCTTATGTCACTACATTCTGTATAGCCAGAGATATTCGATATTTGCTTCAAGTTAGCCTTCCCACACTCACGAAACCTATTATAAGGCAAAGATAGGCATGAAACACGTTTTTTGAGCATTTTTTTGGCAACTCGATATTCACTTCAAAATTCGTTTTTATTCAACCTTTTCGATAGCATATTGATTTTCAACAAGTGATTTTGAGGAGCGAAAGAGGGAAAATGGATTTTTCGCTGACACAGTGGTGGGCCTACCTGTGTACAAGTCTACACGAAATGTGCCAGAGAAGGGTCGAAGAAGCTACCAAAACAGGCTTCAATCCTACTTGTACATGCGTGAAATCACCACGCAATGTATGTGGATAGGATGCCAGAGGTTAAAAGTTGAAAAAACTTTTTATCTTAGGTCACTACATTGTGTATAGCCAGAGATATTCGATATTTGCTTCAAGTTAGCCTTCCCACACTCACGAACCCTATTATAAAACAAAGATAGGCATGAAACACGTTTTTTGAGCATTTTTTTGACATCTCGATATTCACTCCAAAATTCGTTTTTATTCAACCTTTTGGATAGCATATTGATTTTCAACAAGTGATTTTGAGGTGCGAAAGAGGGAAAATGGATTTTTCACTGACCCAGTGGTGGGCCTACCTGTGTACAAGGCTACACGAAATGTGCCAGAGAAGGGTCGAAGAAGCTACCAAAACAACCTTCAATCCTACTTGTACGTGCGTGAAATCATCACGCAATGTATGTGGATGGGATGCCAGACGTTCAAAGTTGAAAAAACTTTTTATCTTAGGTCACTACATTGTGTATAGCCAGAGATATTCGATATTTGCTTCAAGTTAGCCTTCCCACACTCACGAAACCTATTATAAGGCAAAGATAGGCATGAAACACGTTTTTTGAGCATTTTTTTGACATCTCGATATTCACTTCAAAATTCGTTTTTATTCAACCTTTTCGATAGCATATTGATTTTCAACAAGTGATTTTGAGGTGCGAAAGAGGAAAAATGGATTTTTCACTGACCCAGTGGTGGGCCTACCTGTGTACAAGGCTACACGAAATGTGCCAGGGAAGGGTCGAAGAAGCTACCAAAACAAGCTTCAATCCTACTTGTACGTGCGTGCAATCACCACGCTATATATGTGGATAGAATGCCAGGTGTTCAAAGTTGAAAAAACTTTTTATCTTATGTCACTACATTCTGTATAGCCAGAGATATTCGATATTTTCTTCAAGTTAGCCTTCCCACACTCACGAAACCTATTATAAGGCAAAGATAGGCATGAAACACGTTTTTTGAGCATTTTTTTGGCAACTCGATATTCACTTCAAAATTCGTTTTTATTCAACCTTTTCGATAGCATATTGATTTTCAACAAGTGATTTTGAGGAGCGAAAGAGGGAAAATGGATTTTTCGCTGACACAGTGGTGGGCCTACCTGTGTACAAGTCTACACGAAATGTGCCAGAGAAGGGTCGAAGAAGCTACCAAAACAGGCTTCAATCCTACTTGTACATGCGTGAAATCACCACGCAATGTATGTGGATAGGATGCCAGAGTTTCAAAGTTGAAAAAACTTTTTATCTTGGGTCACTACATTGTGTATAGCCAGAGATATTCGATATTTGCTTCAAGTTAGCCTTCCCACACTCACGAACCCTATTATAAAACAAAGATAGGCATGAAACACGTTTTTTGAGCATTTTTTTGACATCTCGATATTCACTCCAAAATTCGTTTTTATTCAACCTTTTGGATAGCATATTGATTTTCAACAAGTGATTTTGAGGTGCGAAAGAGGGAAAATGGATTTTTCACTGACCCAGTGCTGGGCCTACCTGTGTACAAGGCTACACGAAATGTGCCAGAGAAGGGTCGAAGAAGCTACCAAAACAAGCTTCAATCCTACTTGTACGTGCGTGAAATCATCACGCAATGTATGTGGATGGGATGCCAGACGTTCAAAGTTGAAAAAACTTTTAATCTTAGGTCACTACATTGTGTATAGCCAGAGATATTCGATATTTGCTTCAAGTTAGCCTTCCCACACTCACGAAACCTATTATAAGGCAAAGATAGGCATGAAACACGTTTTTTGAGCATTTTTTTGACATCTCGATATTTACTTCAAAATTCGTTTTTATTCAACCTTTTGGATAGCATATTGATTTTGAACAAGTGATTTTGACGTGCGAAAGAGGGAAAATGGATTTTTCACTGACCCAGTGGTGGGCCTACCTGTGTACAAGGCTACACGAAATGTGCCAGAGAAGGGTCGAAGAAGCTACCAAAACAAGCTTCAATCCTACTTGTACGTGCGTGCAATCACCACGCTATATATGTGGATAGAATGCCAGGTGTTCAAAGTTGAAAAAACTTTTTATCTTAGGTCACTACATTGTGTATAGCCAGAGATATTCGATATTTGCTTCAAGTTAGCCTTCCCACACTCACGAAACCTATTATAAGGCAAAGATAGGCATGAAACACGTTTTTTGAGCATTTTTTTGACATCTCGATATTTACTTCAAAATTTGTTTTTATTCAACCTTTTGGATAGCATATTGATTTTCAACAAGTGATTTTGAGGTGCGAAAGAGGGAAAATGGATTTTTCACTGACCCAGTGATGGGCCTACCTGTGTACAAGGCTACACGAAATGTGCCAGAGAAGGGTCGAAGAAGCTACCAAAACAAGCTTCAATCCAACTTGTACGTGCATGCAATCACCACGCTATATATGTGGATAGAATGCCAGGTGTTCAAAGTTGAAAAAACGTTTTATCTTAGGTCACTACATTGTGTATAGCCAGAGATATTCGATATTTGCTTCAAGTTAGCCTTCCCAAACTCACGAAACCTATTATAAGGCAAAGTTAGGCATGAAACACGTTTTTTGAGCATTTTTTTGACATCTCGATATTTACTTCAAAATTCGTTTTTATTCAACCTTTTGGATAGCATATTGATTTTCAACAAGTGATTTTGAGGTGCGAAAGAAGGAAAATGGATTTTTCACTGACCCAGTGATGGGCCTACCTGTGTACAAGCCTACACGAAATGTGCCAGAGAAGGGTCGAAGAAGCTACCAAAACAAGCTTCAATCCAACTTGTACGTGCATGCAATCACCACGCTATATATGTGGATAGAATGCCAGGTGTTCAAAGTTGAAAAAACGTTTTATCTTAGGTCACTACATTCTGTATAGCCAGAGATATTCGATATTTGCTTCAAGTTAGCCTTCCCACACTCACGAAACCTATTATAAGGCAAAGTTAGGCATGAAACACGTTTTTTGAGCATTTTTTTGGGAACTCGATATTCACTTCAAAATTCGTTTTTTTTCAACCTTTTCGATAGCATATTGATTTTCAACAAGTGATTTTGAGGTGCGAAAGAGGGAAAATGGATTTTTCACTGACCCAGTGGTGGGCCTACCTGTGTACAAGTCTACACGAAATGTGCCAGAGAAGGGTCGAAGAAGCTACCAAAACAAGCTTCAATCCTACTTGTACGTGCATACAATCACCACGCTATATATGTGGATAGAATGCCAGGTGTTCAAAGTTGAAAAAACTTTTTATCTTAGGTCACTACATTGTGTATAGCCAGAGATATTCGATATTTGCTTCAAGTTAGCCTTCCCACACTCACGAAACCTATTATAAGGCAAAGATAGGCATGAAACACGTTTTTTGAGCATTTTTTTGACATCTCGATATTTACTTCAAAATTCGTTTTTATTCAACCTTTTGGATAGCATATTGATTTTGAACAAGTGATTTTGACGTGCGAAAGAGGGAAAATGGATTTTTCACTGACCCAGTGGTGGGCCTACCTGTGTACAAGGCTACACGAAATGTGCCAGAGAAGGGTCGAAGAAGCTACCAAAACAAGCTTCAATCCTACTTGTACGTGCCTGTAATCACCACGCTATATATGTGGATAGAATGCCAGGTGTTCAAAGTTTAAAAAACTTTTTATCTTAGGTCACTACATTCTGTATAGCCAGAGATATTCGATATTTGCTTCAAGTTAGCCTTCCCAAACTCACGAAACCTATTATAAGGCAAAGATTGGCATCAAACACGTTTTTTGAGCATTTTTTTGACATCTCGATATTCACTTCAAAAATCGTTTTTATTCAACCTTTTCGCCAGCATATTAATTTTCAACAAGTGATTTTGAGGTGCGAAAGAGAGAAAATGTTTTTTTCACTGACCCAGTGGTGGGCCTACCTGTGTACAAGTCTACACGAAATGTGCCAGAGAAGGGTCGAAGAAGCTACCAAAACAGGCTTCAATCCTAATTGTACGTGCGTGAAATCATCACGCAATGTATGTGGATAGGATGCCAGATGTTCAAAGTTGAAAAAACTTTTTATCTTAGGTCACTACATTGTGTATAGCCAGAGATATTCGATATTTGCTTCAAGTTAGCCTTCCTACACTCACGAAACCTATTATAAGGCAAAGATAGGCATGAAACACGTTTTTTGAGCATTTTTTTGACATCTCGATATTCACTTCAAAATTCGTTTTTATTCAACCTTTTCGATAGCATATTGATTTTCAACAAGTGATTTTGAGGTGCGAAAGAGGGAAAATGGATTTTTCACTGACCCAGTGCTGGGCCTACCTGTGTACAAGGCTACATGAAATGTGCCAGAGAAGGGTCGAAGAAGCTACCAAAACAAGCTTCAATCCTACTTGTACGTGCGTGAAATCATCACGCTATATATGTGGATAGAATGCCAGATGTTCAAAGTTGAAAAAACGTTTTATCTTAGGTCACTACATTGTGTATAGCCAGAGATATTCGATATTTGCTTCAAGTTAGCCTTCCCACACTCACGAAACCTATTATAAGGCAAAGATAGGCATGAAACACGTTTTTTGAGCATTTTTTTGACATCTCGATATTCACTTCAAAATTCGTTTTTATTCAA
Source organism: Anthopleura sola (assembly GCA_023349425.1). Taxonomy (NCBI): domain Eukaryota; kingdom Metazoa; phylum Cnidaria; class Anthozoa; order Actiniaria; family Actiniidae; genus Anthopleura; species Anthopleura sola. The sequence continues at coordinate 33,384 of JALHLI010000062.1, read as the reverse complement.
CCTTTTCGATAGCATATTGATTTTCAACAAGTGATTTTGAGGTGCGAAAGAGGGAAAATGGATTTTTCACTGACCCAGTGGTGGGCCTACCTGTGTACAAGGCTACACGAAATGTGCCAGAGAAGGCTCGAAGAAGCTACCAAAACAAGCTTCAATCCTACTTGTACGTGCGTGCAATCACCACGCTATATATGTGGATAGAATGCCAGGTGTTCAAAGTTGAAAAAACTTTTTATCTTAGGTCACTACATTGTGTATAGCCAGAGATATTCGATATTTGCTTCAAGTTAGCCTTCCCACACTCACGAAACCTATTATAAGGCAAAGATAGGCATGAAACACGTTTTTTGAGCATTTTTTTGACATCTCGATATTTACTTCAAAATTCGTTTTTATTCAACCTTTTGGATAGCATATTGATTTTCAACAAGTGATTTTGAGGTGCGAAAGAGGGAAAATGGATTTTTCACTGACCCAGTGGTGGGCCTACCTGTGTACAAGGCTACACGAAATGTGCCAGAGAAGGGTCGAAGAAGCTACCAAAACAGGCTTCAATCCTACTAGTACGTGCGTGAAATCACCACGCAATGTATGTGGATAGGATGCCAGATGTTCAAAGTTGAAAAAACTTTTTATCTTAGGTCACTACATTGTGTATAGCCAGAGATATTCGATATTTCCTTCAACTTAGCCTTCCCACACTCACGAAACCTATTATAAGGCAAAGATAGGCATGAAACACGTTTTTTGAGCATTTTTTTGACATCTCGATATTCACTTCAAAAATCGTTTTTATTCAACCTTTACGCCAGCATATTAATTTTCAACAAGTGATTTTAAGGTGCGAAAGAGAGAAAATGGATTTTTCACTGACCCAGTGGTGGGCCTACCTGTGTACAAGTCTACACGAAATGTGCCAGAGAAGGGTCGAAGAAGCTACCAAAACAGGCTTCAATCCTAATTGTACGTGCGTGAAATCATCACGCAATGTATGTGGATAGGATGCCAGATGTTCAAAGTTGAAAAAACTTTTTATCTTAGGTCACTACATTGTGTATAGCCAGAGATATTCGATATTTGCTTCAAGTTAGCCTTCCCACACTCACGAAACCTATTATAAGGCAAAGATAGGCATTAAACACGTTTTTTGAGCATTTTTTTGGCAACTCGATATTCACTTCAAAATTCGTTTTTATTCAACCTTTTGGATAGCATATTGATTTTCAACAAGTGATTTTGAGGTGCGAAAGAGGGAAAATGGATTTTTCACTGACCCAGTGCTTGGCCTACCTGTGTACAAGTCTACACGAAATGTGCCAGAGAAGGGTCGAAGAAGCTACCAAAACAGGCTTCAATCCTAATTGTACGTGCGTGAAATCATCACGCAATGTATGTGGATAGGATGCCAGATGTTCAAAGTTGAAAAAACTTTTTATCTTAGGTCACTACATTGTGTATAGCCAGAGATATTCGATATTTGCTTCAAGTTAGCCTTCCCACACTCACGAAACCTATTATAAGGCAAAGATAGGCATGAAATACGTTTTTTGAGCATTTTTTTGACATCTCGATATTCACTCCAAAATTCGTTTTTATTCAACCTTTTCGATAGCATATTGATTTTCAACAAGTGATTTTGAGGTGCGAAAGAGGGAAAATGGATTTTTCACTGACCCAGTGCTGGGCCTACCTGTGTACAAGGCTACACGAAATGTGCCAGAGAAGGGTCGAAGAAGCTACCAAAACAAGCTTCAATCCTACTTGTACGTGCGTGAAATCATCACGCAATGTATGTGGATGGGATGCCAGATGTTCAAAGTTGAAAAAACTTTTTATCTTAGGTCACTACATTGTGTATAGCCAGAGATATTCGATATTTGCTTCAAGTTAGCCTTCCCACACTCACGAAACCTATTATAAGGCAAAGATAGGCATGAAACACGTTTTTTGAGCATTTTTTTGACATCTCGATATTCACTTCAAAATTCGTTTTTATTCAACCTTTTCGATAGCATATTGATTTTCAACAAGTGATTTTGAGGTGCGAAAGAGGGAAAATGGATTTTTCACTGACCCAGTGGTGGGCCTACCTGTGTACAAGTCTACACGCAATGTCGCAGAGAAGGGTCGAAGAAGCTACCAAAACAGGCTTCAATCCTACTTGTACGTGCGTGAAATCACCACGCAATGTATGTGGATAGGATGCCAGAGGTTCAAAGTTGAAAAAAACTTTTTATCTTAGGTCACTACATTGTGTATAGCCAGAGATATTCGATATTTCCTTCAAGTTAGCCTTCCCACACTCACGAAACCTATTATAAGGCAAAGATAGGCATGAAACACGTTTTTTGAGCATTTTTTTGACATCTCGATATTCACTTCAAAAATCGTTTTTATTCAACCTTTTCGCCAGCATATTAATTTTCAACACGTGATTTTAAGGTGCGAAAGAGGGAAAATGGATTTTTCACTGACCCAGTGGTGGGCCTACCTGTGTACAAGTCTACACGAAATGTGCCAGAGAAGGGTCGAAGAAGCTACCAAAACAAGCTTCAATCCTACTTGTACGTGCGTGCAATCACCACGCTATATATGTGGATAGAATGCCAGGTGTTCAAAGTTGAAAAAACTTTTTATCTTAGGTCACTACATTGTGTATAGCCAGAGATATTCGATATTTGCTTCAAGTTAGCCTTCCCACACTCACGAAACCTATTATAAGACAAAGTTATGCATGAAACACGTTTTTTGAGCATTTTTTTGACATCTCGATATTCACTTCAAAATTCGTTTTTATTCAACCTTTTCGATAGCATATTGATTTTCAACAAGTGATTTTGAAGTGCGAAAGACGGAAAATGGATTTTTCACTGACCCAGTGGTGGGCCTACCTGTGTACAAGTCTACACGAAATGTGCCAGAGAAGGGTCGAAGAAGCTACCAAAACAAGCTTCAATCCTACTTGTACGTGCGTGCAATCACCACGCTATATATGTGGATAGGATGCCAGAGTTTCAAAGTTGAGAAAACTTTTTATCTTAGGTCACTACATTGTGTATAGCCAGAGATATTCGATATTTGCTTCAAGTTAGCCTTCCCACACTCACGAAACCTATTATAAGGCAAAGTTAGGCATGAAACACTTTTTTTCAGCATTTTTCTGGCAACTCGATATTCACTTCAAAATTCGTTTTTATTCAACCTTTTCGATAGCATTTTGATTTTCAACAAGTGATTTTGAGGTGCGAAAGAGGGAAAATGGATTTTTCACTGACCCAGTGGTGGGCCTACCTGTGTACAAGTCTACACGAAATGTGCCAGAGAAGGTTCGAAGAAGCTACCAAAACAAGCTTCAATCCTACTTGTACGTGCGTGAAATCACCACGCTATGTATGTGGATAGGATGCCAGAGTTTCAAAGTTGAAAAAACTTTTTATCTTAGGTCACTACATTGTGTATAGCCAGAGATATTCGATATTTGCTTCAAGTTAGCCTTCCCACACTCACGAAACCTATTATAAGGCAAAGATAGGCATGAAACACGTTTTTTGAGCATTTTTTTGGCAACTCGATATTCACTTCAAAATTCGTTTTTATTCAACCTTATCGATAGCATATTGATTTTCAACAAGTGATTTTGAGGTGCGAAAGAGGGAAAATGGATTTTTCACTGACCCAGTGCTGGGCCTACCTGTGTACAAGTCTACACGAAATGTGCCAGAGAAGGGTCGAAGAAGCTACCAAAACAAGCTTCAATCCTACTTGTACGTGCGTGCAATCACCACGCTATATATGTGGATAGAATGCCAGGTGTTCAAAGTTGAAAAAACTTTTTATCTTAGGTCACTACATTGTGTATAGCCAGAGATATTCGATATTTGCTTCAAGTTAGCCTTCCCACACTCACGAAACCTATTATAAGACAAAGTTATGCATGAAACACGTTTTTTGAGCATTTTTTTGACATCTCGATATTCACTTCAAAATTCGTTTTTATTCAACCTTTTCGATAGCATATTGATTTTCAACAAGTGATTTTGAAGTGCGAAAGACGGAAAATGGATTTTTCACTGACCCAGTGGTGGGCCTACCTGTGTACAAGTCTACACGAAATGTGCCAGAGAAGGGTCGAAGAAGCTACCAAAACAAGCTTCAATCCTACTTGTACGTGCGTGCAATCACCACGCTATATATGTGGATAGGATGCCAGAGTTTCAAAGTTGAGAAAACTTTTTATCTTAGGTCACTACATTGTGTATAGCCAGAGATATTCGATATTTGCTTCAAGTTAGCCTTCCCACACTCACGAAACCTATTATAAGGCAAAGTTAGGCATGAAACACTTTTTTTCAGCATTTTTCTGGCAACTCGATATTCACTTCAAAATTCGTTTTTATTCAACCTTTTCGATAGCATTTTGATTTTCAACAAGTGATTTTGAGGTGCGAAAGAGGGAAAATGGATTTTTCACTGACCCAGTGGTGGGCCTACCTGTGTACAAGTCTACACGAAATGTGCCAGAGAAGGGTCGAAGAAGCTACCAAAACAAGCTTCAATCCTACTTGTACGTGCGTGAAATCACCACGCTATGTATGTGGATAGGATGCCAGAGTTTCAAAGTTGAAAAAACTTTTTATCTTAGGTCACTACATTGTGTATAGCCAGAGATATTCGATATTTGCTTCAAGTTAGCCTTCCCACACTCACGAAACCTATTATAAGGCAAAGATAGGCATGAAACACGTTTTTTGAGCATTTTTTTGGCAACTCGATATTCACTTCAAAATTCGTTTTTATTCAACCTTTTCGATAGCATATTGATTTTCAACAAGTGATTTTGAGGTGCGAAAGAGGGAAAATGGATTTTTCACTGACCCAGTGCTGGGCCTACCTGTGTACAAGTCTACACGAAATGTGCTAGAGAAGGGTCGAAGAAGCTACCAAAACAGGCTTCAATCCTACTTGTACGTGCGTGAAATCACCACGCAATGTATATGGATAGGATCCCAGATGTTCAAAGTTGAAAAAACTTTTTATCTTAGATCACTACATTGTGTATAGCCAGAGATGTTCGATATTTGCTTCAAGTTAGCCTTCCCACACTCACGAAACCTATTATAAGGCAAAGATATACATGAAACACGTTTTTTGAGCATTTTGTTGACATCTCGATATTCACTATAAAATTCGTTTTTATTCAACCTTTTCGATAGCATATTGATTTTCAACAAGTGATTTTGAGGTGCGAAAGAGGGAAAATGGATTTTTCACTGACCCAGTGCTGGGCCTACCTGTGTACAAGTCTACACGAAATGTGCCAGAGAAGGGTCGAAGAAGCTACCAAAACAAGCTTCAATCCTACTTGTACGTGCGTGCAATCACCACGCTATATATGTGGATAGGATGCCAGAGTTTCAAAGTTGAGAAAACTTTTTATCTTAGGTCACTACATTGTGTATAGCCAGAGATATTCGATATTTGCTTCAAGTTAGCCTTCCCACACTCACGAAACCTATTATAAGGCAAAGTTAGGCATGAAACACTTTTTTTCAGCATTTTTCTGGCAACTCGATATTCACTTCAAAATTCGTTTTTATTCAACCTTTTCGATAGCATTTTGATTTTCAACAAGTGATTTTGAGGTGCGAAAGAGGGAAAATGGATTTTTCACTGACCCAGTGGTGGGCCTACCTGTGTACAAGTCTACACGAAATGTGCCAGAGAAGGTTCGAAGAAGCTACCAAAACAAGCTTCAATCCTACTTGTACGTGCGTGAAATCACCACGCTATGTATGTGGATAGGATGCCAGAGTTTCAAAGTTGAAAAAACTTTTTATCTTAGGTCACTACATTGTGTATAGCCAGAGATATTCGATATTTGCTTCAAGTTAGCCTTCCCACACTCACGAAACCTATTATAAGGCAAAGATAGGCATGAAACACGTTTTTTGAGCATTTTTTTGGCAACTCGATATTCACTTCAAAATTCGTTTTTATTCAACCTTTTCGATAGCATATTGATTTTCAACAAGTGATTTTGAGGTGCGAAAGAGGGAAAATGGATTTTTCACTGACCCAGTGCTGGGCCTACCTGTGTACAAGTCTACACGAAATGTGCTAGAGAAGGGTCGAAGAAGCTACCAAAACAGGCTTCAATCCTACTTGTACGTGCGTGAAATCACCACGCAATGTATATGGATAGGATCCCAGATGTTCAAAGTTGAAAAAACTTTTTATCTTAGATCACTACATTGTGTATAGCCAGAGATGTTCGATATTTGCTTCAAGTTAGCCTTCCCACACTCACGAAACCTATTATAAGGCAAAGATATACATGAAACACGTTTTTTGAGCATTTTGTTGACATCTCGATATTCACTATAAAATTCGTTTTTATTCAACCTTTTCGATAGCATATTGATTTTCAACAAGTGATTTTGAGGTGCGAAAGAGGGAAAATGGATTTTTCACTGACCCAGTGCTGGGCCTACCTGTGTACAAGTCTACACGAAATGTGCCAGAGAAGGGTTGAAGAAACTACCAAAACAAGCTTCAATCCTACTTGTACGTGCGTGAAATCAGCACGCTATGTATGTGGATAGGATGCCAGAGTTTCAAAGTTGAAAAAACTTTTTATCTTAGGTCACTACATTGTGTATAGCCAGAGATATTCGATATTTGCTTCAAGTTAGCCTTCCCACACTCACGAAACCTATTATAAGGCAAAGATAGGCATGAAACACGTTTTTTGAGCATTTTTTTGACATCTCGATATTCACTTCAAAATTCGTTTTTATTCAACCTTTTCGATAGCATATTGATTTTCAACAAGTGATTTTGAGGTGCGAAAGAGGGAAAATGGATTTTTCACTGACCCAGTGCTGGGCCTACCTGTGTACAAGTCTACACGAAATGTACCAGAGAAGGGTCGAAGAAGCTACCAAAACAGGCTTCAATCCTACTTGTACGTGCGTGAAATCACCACGCAATGTATGTGGATAGGATGCCAGATGTTCAAAGTTGAAAAAACTTTTTATCTTAGATCACTACATTGTGTATAGCCAGAGATGTTCGATATTTGCTTCAAGTTAGCCTTCCCACACTCACGAAACCTATTATAAGGCAAAGATATACATGAAACACGTTTTTTGAGCATTTTGTTGACATCTCGATATTCACTTCAAAATTCGTTTTTATTCAACCTTTTCGATAGCATATTGATTTTCAACAAGTGATTTTGAGGTGCGAAAGAGGGAAAATGGATTTTTCACTGACCCAGTGCTGGGCCTACCTGTGTACAAGTCTACACGAAATGTGCCAGAGAAGGGTCGAAGAAACTACCAAAACAAGCTTCAATCCTACTTGTACGTGCGTGAAATCACCACGCTATGTATGTGGATAGGATGCCAGAGTTTCAAAGTTGAAAAAACTTTTTATCTTAGGTCACTACATTGTTTATAGCCAGAGATATTCGATATTTGCTTCAAGTTAGCCTTCCCACACTCACGAAACCTATTATAAGGCAAAGATAGGCATGAAACACGTTTTTTTGAGCATTTTTTTGACATCTCGATATTCACTTCAAAATTCGTTTTTATTCAACCTTTTCGATAGCATATTGATTTTCAACAAGTGATTTTGAGGTGCGAAAGAGGGAAAATGGATTTTTCACTGACCCAGTGGTGGGCCTACCTGTGTACAAGTCTACACGAAATGTGCCAGAGAAGGGTCGAAGAAGCTACCAAAACAAGCTTCAATCCTACTTGTACGTGCGTGCAATCACCACGCTACATATGTGGATAGAATGCCAGGTGTTCAAAGTTGAAAAAACTTGTTATCTTAGGTCACTACATTGTGTATAGCCAGAGATATTCGATATTTGCTTCAAGTTAGTCTTCCCACACTCACGAAACCTATTATAAGGCAAAGATATACATGAAACACGTTTTTTGAGCATTTTGTTGACATCTCGATATTCACTTCAAAATTCGTTTTTATTCAACCTTTTCGATAGCATATTGATTTTCAACAAGTGATTTTGAGGTGCGAAAGAGGGAAAATGGATTTTTCACTGACCCAGTGCTGGGCCTACCTGTGTACAAGTCTACACGAAATGTGCCAGAGAAGGGTCGAAGAAACTACCAAAACAAGCTTCAATCCTACTTGTACGTGCGTGAAATCACCCCGCTATGTATGTGGATAGGATGCCAGAGTTTCAAAGTTGAAAAAACTTTTTATCTTAAGTCACTACATTGTGTATAGCCAGAGATATTGGATATTTGCTTCAAGTTAGCCTTCCCACACTCACGAAACCTATTATAAGGCAAAGATAGGCATGAAACACGTTTTTTGAGCATTTTTTTGACATCTCGATATTCACTTCAAAATTCGTTTTTATTCAACCTTTTCCATAGCATATTGATTTTCAACAAGTGATTTTGAGGTGCGAAAGAGGGAAAATGGATTTTTCACTGACCAGGTGGTGGGCCTACCTGTGTACAAGGCTACACGAAATGTGCCAGAGAAGGGTCGAAGAAGCTACCAAAACAAGCTTCAATCCTACTTGTACGTGCGTGCAATCACCACGCTACATATGTGGATAGAATGCCAGGTGTTCAAAGTTGAAAAAACTTGTTATCTTAGGTCACTACATTGTGTATAGCCAGAGATATTCGATATTTGCTTCAAGTTAGTCTTCCCACACTCACGAAACCTATTATAAGGCAAAGATATACATGAAACACGTTTTTTGAGCATTTTGTTGACATCTCGATATTCACTTCAAAATTCGTTTTTATTCAACCTTTTCGATAGCATATTGATTTTCAACAAGTGATTTTGAGGTGCGAAAGAGGGAAAATGGATTTTTCACTGACCCAGTGCTGGGCCTACCTGTGTACAAGTCTACACGAAATGTGCCAGAGAAGGGTCGAAGAAACTACCAAAACAAGCTTCAATCCTACTTGTACGTGCGTGAAATCACCCCGCTATGTATGTGGATAGGATGCCAGAGTTTCAAAGTTGAAAAAACTTTTTATCTTAAGTCACTACATTGTGTATAGCCAGAGATATTGGATATTTGCTTCAAGTTAGCCTTCCCACACTCACGAAACCTATTATAAGGCAAAGATATACATGAAACACGTTTTTTGAGCATTTTGTTGACATCTCGATATTCACTATAAAATTCGTTTTTATTCAACCTTTTCGATAGCATATTGATTTTCAACAAGTGATTTTGAGGTGCGAAAGAGGGAAAATGGATTTTTCACTGACCCAGTGCTGGGCCTACCTGTGTACAAGTCTACACGAAATGTGCCAGAGAAGGGTCGAAGAAACTACCAAAACAAGCTTCAATCCTACTTGTACGTGCGTGAAATCAGCACGCTATGTATGTGGATAGGATGCCAGATGTTCAAAGTTGAAAAAACTTTTTATCTTAGATCACTACATTGTGTATAGCCAGAGATGTTCGATATTTGCTTCAAGTTAGCCTTCCCACACTCACGAAACCTATTATAAGGCAAAGATATACATGAAACACGTTTTTTGAGCATTTTGTTGACATCTCGATATTCACTTCAAAATTCGTTTTTATTCAACCTTTTCGATAGCATATTGATTTTCAACAAGTGATTTTGAGGTGCGAAAGAGGGAAAATGGATTTTTCACTGACCCAGTGCTGGGCCTACCTGTGTACAAGTCTACACGAAATGTGCCAGAGAAGGGTCGAAGAAACTACCAAAACAAGCTTCAATCCTACTTGTACGTGCGTGAAATCACCACGCTATGTATGTCGATAGGATGCCAGAGTTTCAAAGTTGAAAAAACTTTTTATCTTAGGTCACTACATTGTTTATAGCCAGAGATATTCGATATTTGCTTCAAGTTAGCCTTCCCACACTCACGAAACCTATTATAAGGCAAAGATAGGCATGAAACACGTTTTTTTGAGCATTTTTTTGACATCTCGATATTCACTTCAAAATTCGTTTTTATTCAACCTTTTCGATAGCATATTGATTTTCAACAAGTGATTTTGAGGTGCGAAAGAGGGAAAATGGATTTTTCACTGACCCAGTGGTGGGCCTACCTGTGTACAAGTCTACACGAAATGTGCCAGAGAAGGGTCGAAGAAGCTACCAAAAGAAGCTTCAATCCTACTTGTACGTGCGTGCAATCACCACGCTACATATGTGGATAGAATGCCAGGTGTTCAAAGTTGAAAAAACTTGTTATCTTAGGTCACTACATTGTGTATAGCCAGAGATATTCGATATTTGCTTCAAGTTAGTCTTCCCACACTCACGAAACCTATTATAAGGCAAAGATATACATGAAACACGTTTTTTGAGCATTTTGTTGACATCTCGATATTCACTTCAAAATTCGTTTTTATTCAACCTTTTCGATAGCATATTGATTTTCAACAAGTGATTTTGAGGTGCGAAAGAGGGAAAATGGATTTTTCACTGACCCAGTGCTGGGCCTACCTGTGTACAAGTCTACACGAAATGTGCCAGAGAAGGGTCGAAGAAACTACCAAAACAAGCTTCAATCCTACTTGTACGTGCGTGAAATCACCCCGCTATGTATGTGGATAGGATGCCAGAGTTTCAAAGTTGAAAAAACTTTTTATCTTAAGTCACTACATTGTGTATAGCCAGAGATATTGGATATTTGCTTCAAGTTAGCCTTCCCACACTCACGAAACCTATTATAAGGCAAAGATAGGCATGAAACACGTTTTTTGAGCATTTTTTTGACATCTCGATATTCACATCAAAATTCGTTTTTATTCAACCTTTTCGATAGCATATTGATTTTCAACAAGTGATTTTGAGGTGCGAAAGAGGGAAAATGGATTTTTCACTGACCCAGTGCTGGGCCTACCTGTGTACAAGTCTACACGAAATGTGCCAGAGAAGGGTCGAAGAAGCTACCAAAACAGGCTTCAATCCTACTTGTACGTGCGTGAAATCACCACGCAATGTATGTGGATAGGATGCCAGATGTTCAAAGTTGAAAAAACTTTTTATCTTAGATCACTACATTGTGTATAGCCAGAGATGTTTGATATTTGCTTCAAGTTAGCCTTCCCACACTCACGAAACCTATTATAAGGCAAAGATATACATGAAACACGTTTTTTGAGCATTTTGTTGACATCTCGATATTCACTTCAAAATTCGTTTTTATTCAACCTTTTCGATAGCATATTGATTTTCAACAAGTGATTTTGAGGTGCGAAAGAGGGAAAATGGATTTTTCACTGACCCAGTGCTGGGCCTACCTGTGTACAAGTCTACACGAAATGTGCCAGAGAAGGGTCGAAGAAACTACCAAAACAAGCTTCAATCCTACTTGTACGTGCGTGAAATCACCACGCTATGTATGTGGATAGGATGCCAGAGTTTCAAAGTTGAAAAAACTTTTTATCTTAGGTCACTACATTGTTTATAGCCAGAGATATTCGATATTTGCTTCAAGTTAGCCTTCCCACACTCACGAAACCTATTATAAGGCAAAGATAGGCATGAAACACGTTTTTTTGAGCATTTTTTTGACATCTCGATATTCACTTCAAAATTCGTTTTTATTCAACCTTTTCGATAGCATATTGATTTTCAACAAGTGATTTTGAGGTGCGAAAGAGGGAAAATGGATTTTTCACTGACCCAGTGGTGGGCCTACCTGTGTACAAGTCTACACGAAATGTGCCAGAGAAGGGTCGAAGAAGCTACCAAAACAAGCTTCAATCCTACTTGTACGTGCGTGCAATCACCACGCTACATATGTGGATAGAATGCCAGGTGTTCAAAGTTGAAAAAACTTGTTATCTTAGGTCACTACATTGTGTATAGCCAGAGATATTCGATATTTGCTTCAAGTTAGTCTTCCCACACTCACGAAACCTATTATAAGGCAAAGATATACATGAAACACGTTTTTTGAGCATTTTGTTGACATCTCGATATTCACTTCAAAATTCGTTTTTATTCAACCTTTTCGATAGCATATTGATTTTCAACAAGTGATTTTGAGGTGCGAAAGAGGGAAAATGGATTTTTCACTGACCCAGTGCTGGGCCTACCTGTGTACAAGTCTACACGAAATGTGCCAGAGAAGGGTCGAAGAAACTACCAAAACAAGCTTCAATCCTACTTGTACGTGCGTGAAATCACCCCGCTATGTATGTGGATAGGATGCCAGAGTTTCAAAGTTGAAAAAACTTTTTATCTTAAGTCACTACATTGTGTATAGCCAGAGATATTGGATATTTGCTTCAAGTTAGCCTTCCCACACTCACGAAACCTATTATAAGGCAAAGATAGGCATGAAACACGTTTTTTGAGCATTTTTTTGACATCTCGATATTCACTTCAAAATTCGTTTTTATTCAACCTTTTCCATAGCATATTGATTTTCAACAAGTGATTTTGAGGTGCGAAAGAGGGAAAATGGATTTTTCACTGACCCAGTGGTGGGCCTACCTGTGTACAAGGCTACACGAAATGTGCCAGAGAAGGGTCGAAGAAGCTACCAAAACAAGCTTCAATCCTACTTGTACGTGCGTGCAATCACCACGCTACATATGTGGATAGAATGCCAGGTGTTCAAAGTTGAAAAAACTTGTTATCTTAGGTCACTACATTGTGTATAGCCAGAGATATTCGATATTTGCTTCAAGTTAGTCTTCCCACACTCACGAAACCTATTATAAGGCAAAGATATACATGAAACACGTTTTTTGAGCATTTTGTTGACATCTCGATATTCACTTCAAAATTCGTTTTTATTCAACCTTTTCGATAGCATATTGATTTTCAACAAGTGATTTTGAGGTGCGAAAGAGGGAAAATGGATTTTTCACTGACCCAGTGCTGGGCCTACCTGTGTACAAGTCTACACGAAATGTGCCAGAGAAGGGTCGAAGAAACTACCAAAACAAGCTTCAATCCTACTTGTACGTGCGTGAAATCACCCCGCTATGTATGTGGATAGGATGCCAGAGTTTCAAAGTTGAAAAAACTTTTTATCTTAAGTCACTACATTGTGTATAGCCAGAGATATTGGATATTTGCTTCAAGTTAGCCTTCCCACACTCACGAAACCTATTATAAGGCAAAGATAGGCATGAAACACGTTTTTTGAGCATTTTTTTGACATCTCGATATTCACTTCAAAATTCGTTTTTATTCAACCTTTTCGATAGCATATTGATTTTCAACAAGTGATTTTGAGGTGCGAAAGAGGGAAAATGGATTTTTCACTGACCCAGTGCTGGGCCTACCTGTGTACAAGGCTACACGAAATGTGCCAGAGAAGGGTCGAAGAAGCTACCAAAACAAGCTTCAATCCTACTTGTACGTGCGTGCAATCACCACGCTATATATGTGGATAGAATGCCAGGTGTTCAAAGTTGAAAAAACTTTTTATCTTAGGTCACTACATTCTGTATAGGCAGAGATATTTGATATTTGCTTCAAGTTAGCCTTCCCAAACTCACGAAACCTATTATAAGGCAAAGTTAGGCATGAAACACGTTTTTTCACCATTTTTTTGGCAACTCGATATTCACTTCAAAATTCGTTTTTATTCAACCTTTTCGATAGCATATTGATTTTCAACAAGTGATTTTTAAGTGCGAAAGAGGGAAAATGGATTTTTCACTGACCCAGTGGTGGGCCTACCTGTGTACAAGTCTACACGAAATGTGCCAGAGAAGGGTCGAAGAAGCTACCAAAACAAGCTTCAATCCTACTTGTACGTGCGTGCAATCACCACGCTATATATGTGGATAGAATGCGAGGTGTTCAAAGTTGAAAAAACTTTTTATCTTAGGTCACTACATTCTGTATAGCCAGAGATATTCGATATTTGCTTCAAGTTAGTCTTCCCACACTTACGAAACCTATTATAAGGCAAAGATTGGCATGAAACACGTTTTTTGAGCATTTTTTTGACATCTCGATATTCACTTCAAAAATCGTTTTTATTCAACCTTTTCGCCAGCATATTAATTTTCAACAAGTGATTTTGAGGTGCGAAAGAGAGAAAATGGATTTTTCACTGACCCATTGGTGGGCCTACCTGTGTACAAGTCTACACGAAATGTGCCAGAGAAGGGTCGAAGAAGCTACCAAAACAAGCTTCAATCCTACTTGTACGTGCGTGCAATCACCACGCTATATATGTGGATAGGATGCCAGAGTTTCAAAGTTGAGAAAACTTTTTATCTTAGGTCACTACATTGTGTATAGCCAGAGATATTCGATATTTGCTTCAAGTTAGCCTTCCCACACTCACGAAACCTATTATAAGGCAAAGTTAGGCATGAAACACTTTTTTTCAGCATTTTTCTGGCAACTCGATATTCACTTCAAAATTCGTTTTTATTCAACCTTTTCGATAGCATATTGATTTTCAACAAGTGATTTTGAGGTGCGAAAGAGGGAAAATGGATTTTTCACTGACCCAGTGGTGGGCCTACCTGTGTACAAGTCTACACGAAATGTGCCAGAGAAGGGTCGAAGAAGCTACCAAAACAAGCTTCAATCCTACTTGTACGTGCGTGAAATCACCACGCTATGTATGTCGATAGGATGCCAGATGTTCAAAGTTGAAAAAACTTTTTATCTTAGGTCACTACATTGTGTATAGCCAGAGATATTCGATATTTGCTTCAAGTTAGCCTTCCCACACTCACGAAACCTATTATAAGGCAAAGATAGGCATGAAACACGTTTTTTGAGCGTTTTTTTGGCAACTCGATATTCACTTCAAAAATCGTTTTTATTCAACCTTTTCGATAGCATATTGATTTTCAACAAGAGATTTTGAGGTGCGAAAGAGGGAAAATGGATTTTTCACTGTCCCAGTGGTGGGCCTACCTGTGTACAAGGCTACACGAAATGTGCCAGAGAAGGGTCGAAGAAGCTACCAAAACAAGCTTCAATCCTACTTGTACGTGCGTGCAATCACCACGCTATATATGTGGATAGAATGCCAGGTGTTCAAAGTTGAAAAAACTTTTTATCTTAGGTCACTACATTGTGTATAGCCAGAGATATTCGATATTTGCTTCAAGTTAGCCTTCCCACACTCACGAAACCTATTATAAGGCAAAGATAGGCATGAAACACGTTTTTTGAGCATTTTTTTGACATCTCGATATTCACTTCAAAATTCGTTTTTATTCAACCTTTTCGATAGCATATTGATTTTCAACAAGAGATTTTGAGGTGCGAAAGAGGGAAAATGGATTTTTCACTGTCCCAGTGGTGGGCCTACCTGTGTACAAGGCTACACGAAATGTGCCAGAGAAGGGTCGAAGAAGCTACCAAAACAAGCTTCAATCCTACTTGTACGTGCGTGCAATCACCACGCTATATATGTGGATAGAATGCCAGGTGTTCAAAGTTGAAAAAACTTTTTATCTTAGGTCACTACATTGTGTATAGCCAGAGATATTCGATATTTGCTTCAAGTTAGCCTTCCCACACTCACGAAACCTATTATAAGGCAAAGATAGGCATGAAACACGTTTTTTGAGCATTTTTTTGGCAACTCGATATTCACTTCAAAATTCGTTTTTATTCAACCTTTTCGATAGGATATTGATTTTCAACAAGTGATTTTGAGGTGCGAAAGAGGGAAAATGGATTTTTCACTGACCCAGTGGTGGGCCTACCTGTGTACAAGGCTACACGAAATGTGCCAGAGAAGGGTCGAAGAAGCTACCAAAACAAGCTTCAATCCTACTTGTACGTGCGTGGAATCACCACGCTATATATGTGGATAGAATGCCAGGTGTTCAAAGTTGAAAAAACTTTTTATCTTAGGTCACTACATTGTGTATAGCCAGAGATATTCGATATTTTCTTCAAGTTAGCCTTCCCACACTCACGAAACGTATTATAAGGCAAAGATAGGCATGAAACACGTTTTTTGAGCATTTTTTTGGCAACTCGATATTCACTTCAAAATTCGTTTTTATTCAACCTTTTCGATAGCATATTGATTTTCAACGAGTGATTTTGAGGTGCGAAAGAGGGAAAATGGATTTTTCACTGACCCAGTGCTGCGCCTACCTATGTACAAGTCTACACGAAATGTGCCAGAGAAGGGTCGAAGAAGCTACCAAAACAGGCTTCAATCCTGCTTGTACGTGCGTGAAATCACCACCCAATGTATGTGGATAGGATGCCAGAGTTTCAAAGTTGAAAAAACTTTTTATCTTAGGTCACTACATTGTGTATAGCCAGAGATATTCGATATTTGCCTCAAGTTAGCCTTCCCACACTCACGAAACCTATTATAAGGCAAAGATAGGCATGAAACACGTTTTTTGAGCATTTTTTTGACATCTCGATATGCACTTCAAAATTCGTTTTTATTCAACCTTTTCGATAGCATATTGATTTTCAACAAGTGATTTTGAGGTGCGAAAGAGGGAAAATGGATTTTTCACTGACCCAGTGGTGGGCCTACCTGTGTACAAGGCTACACGAAATGTGCCAGAGAAGGGTCGAAGAAGCTACCAAAACAAGCTTCAATCCTACTTGTACGTGCGTGCAATCACCACGCTATATATGTGGATAGAATGCCAGGTGTTCAAAGTTGAAAAAACTTTTTATCTTAGGTCACTACACTGTGTATAGCCAGAGATATTGGATATTTGCTTCAAGTTAGCCTTCCCACACTCACGAAACCTATTATAAGGCAAAGATAGGCATGAAACACGTTTTTTGAGCATTTTTTGACATCTCGATATTCACTTCAAAATTCGTTTTTATTCAACCTTTTGGATACCATATTGATTTTCAACAAGTGATTTTGAGGTGCGAAAGAGGGAAAATGGATTTTTCACTGACCCAGTGGTGGGCCTACCTGTGTACAAGTCTACACGAAATGTGCCAGAGAAGGGTCGAAGAAGCTACCAAAACAGGCTTCAATCCTACTTGTACGTGCGTGAAATCACCACGCAATGTATGTGGATAGGATGCCAGAGTTTCAAAGTTGAAAAAACTTTTTATCTTAGGTCACTACATTGTGTATAGCCAGAGATATTCGATATTTGCTTCAAGTTAGCCTTCCCACACTCACGAAACCTATTATAAGGCAAAGATAGGCATGAAACACGTTTTTTGAGCATTTTTTTGACATCTCGATATTCACTTCAAAATTCGTTTTTATTCAACCTTTTCGATAGCATATTGATTTTCAACAAGTGATTTTGAGGTGCGAAAGAGGGAAAATGGATTTTTCACTGACCCAGTGGTGGGCCTACCTGTGTACAAGGCTACACGAAATGTGCCAGAGAAGGGTCGAAGAAGCTACCAAAACAAGCTTCAATCCTACTTGTACGTGTGTGCAATCACCACGCTATATATGTGGATAGAATGCCAGGTGTTCAAAGTTGAAAAAACTTTTTATCTTAGGTCACTACATTGTGTATAGCCAGAGATATTCGATATTTTCTTCAAGGTAGCCTTCCCACACTCACGAAACCTATTATAAGGCAAAGATAGGCCTGAAACAGGTTTTTTGAGCATTTTTTTGGCAACTCGATATTCACTTCAAAATTCGTTTTTATTCAACCTTTTCGATAGCATATTGATTTTCAACAAGTGATTTTGAGGTGCGAAAGAGGGAAAATGGATTTTTCACTGACCCAGTGCTGGGCCTACCTGTGTACAAGTCTACACGAAATGTGCCAGAGAAGGGTCGAAGAAGCTACCAAAACAAGCTTCAATCCTACTTGTACGTGCGTGAAATCACCACGCTATGTATGTCGATAGGATGCCAGAGTTTCAAAGTTGAAAAAACTTTTTATCTTAGGTCACTACATTGTGTATAGCCAGAGATATTCGATATTTGCTTCAAGTTAGCCTTCCCACACTCACGAAACCTATTATAAGGCAAAGATAGGCATGAAACACGTTTTTTGAGCATTTTTTTGACATCTCGATATTCACTTCAAAATTCGTTTTTATTCAACCTTTTCGATAGCATATTGATTTTCAACAAGTGATTTTGAGGTGCGAAAGAGGGAAAATGGATTTTTCACTGACCCAGTGGTGGGCCTACCTGTGTACAAGGCTACACGAAATGTGCCAGAGAAGGGTCGAAGAAGCTACCAAAACAAGCTTCAATCCTACTTGTACGTGTGTGCAATCACCACGCTATATATGTGGATAGAATGCCAGGTGTTCAAAGTTGAAAAAACTTTTTATCTTAGGTCACTACATTGTGTATAGCCAGAGATATTCGATATTTTCTTCAAGGTAGCCTTCCCAAACTCACGAAACCTATTATAAGGCAAAGATAGGCATGAAACACGTTTTTTGAGCATTTTTTTGGCAACTCGATATTCACTTCAAAATTCGTTTTTATTCAACCTTTTCGATAGCATATTGATTTTCAACACGTGATTTTGAGGTGCGAAAGAGGGAAAATGGATTTTTCACTGACCCAGTGGTGGGCCTACCTGTGTACAAGTCTACACGAAATGTGCCAGAGAAGGGTCGAAGAAGCTACCAAAACAAGCTTCAATCCTACTTGTACGTGCGTGAAATCACCACGCTATGTATGTGGATAGGATGCCAGAGTTTCAAAGTTGAAAAAACTTTTTATCTTAGGTCACTACATTGTGTATAGCCAGAGATATTCGATATTTGCTTCAAGTTAGCCTTCCCACACTCACGAAACCTATTATAAGGCAAAGATAGGCATGAATCACGTTTTTTGAGCTTTTTTTTGACATCTCGATATTCACTTCAAAATTCGTTTTTATTCAACCTTTTCGATAGCATATTGATTTTCAACAAGTGATTTTGAGGTGCGAAAGAGGGAAAATGGATTTTTCACTGACCCAGTGCTGGGCCTACCTGTGTACAAGTCTACACGAAATGTTGCAGAGAATGGTCGAAGAAGCTACCAAAACAAGCTTCAATCCTACTTGTACGTGAGTGAAATCACGACGCTATGTATGTCGATAGGATGCCAGAGGTTCAAAGTTGAAAAAACTTTTTATCTTAGGTCACTACATTGTGTATAGCCAGAGATATTCGATATTTGCTTCAAGTTAGCCTTCCCACACTCACGAAACCTATTATAAGGCAAAGATAGGCATGAAACACGTTTTTTGAGCATTTTTTTGACATCTCGATATTCACTTCAAAATTCGTTTTTATTCAACCTTTTCGATAGCATATTGATTTTCAACAAGTGATTTTGAGGTGCGAAAGAGGGAAAATGGATTTTTCACTGACCCAGTGGTGGGCCTACCTGTGTACAAGGCTACACGAAATGTGCCAGAGAAGGGTCGAAGAAGCTACCAAAACAAGCTTCAATCCTACTTGTACGTGCGTGTAATCACCACGCTATATATGTGGATAGAATGCCAGGTGTTCAAAGTTGAAAAAACTTTTTATCTTAGGTCACTACATTGTGTATAGCCAGAGATATTCGATATTTGCTTCAAGTTAGCCTTCCCACACTCACGAAACCTATTATAAGGCAAAGATAGGCATGAAACACGTTTTTTGAGCATTTTTTTGGCAACTCGATATTCACTTCAAAATTCGTTTTTATTCAACCTTTTCGATAGCATATTGATTTTCAACAAGTGATTTTGAGGTGCGAAAGAGGGAAAATGGATTTTTCACTGACCCAGTGCTGGGCCTAACTGTATACAAGTCTACACGAAATGTGCCAGAGAAGGGTCGAAGAAGCTACCAAAACAGGCTTCAATCCTACTTGTACGTGCGTGAAATCAACACGCAATGTATGTGGATAGGATGCCAGAGGTTCAAATTTGAAAAAACTTTTTATCTTAGGTCACTACATTGTGTATAGCCAGAGATATTCGATATTTGCTTCAAGTTAGCCTTCCCACACTCACGAAACCTATTATAAGGCAAAGATAGGCATGAAACACGTTTTTTGAATATTTTTTTTGACATCTCGATATTCACTTCAAAATTCGTTTTTATTCAACCTTTTCGATAGCATATTGATTTTCAACAAGTGATTTTGAGGTGCGAAAGAGGGAAAATGGATTTTTCACTGACCCAGTGCTGGGCCTACCTGTGTACAAGTCTACACGAAATGTTGCAGAGAATGGTCGAAGAAGCTACCAAAACAAGCTTCAATCCTACTTGTACGTGCGTGCAATCACCACGCTATGTATGTCGATAGGATGCCAGAGGTTCAAAGTTGAAAAAACTTTTGATCTTAGGTCACTACATTGTGTATAGCTAGAGATATTCGATATTTGCTTCAAGTTAGCCTTCCCACACTCACGAAACCTATTTTAGGGGAAAGATAGGCATGAAACACGTTTTTTGAGCATTTTTTTTGGCAACTCGATTATTACTTCAAAATTCGTTTTTATTCAACGTTTTCGATAGCATATTGATTTTCAACAAGTGATTTTGAGGTGCGAAAGAGGGAAAATGGATTTTTCACTGACCCAGTGCTGGGCCTAGCTGTGTACAAGTCTACACGAAATGTGGCAGAGAGGGGTCGAAGAAGCTACCAAAACAGGCTTCAATTCTACTTGTACGTGCGTGAAATCACCACGCAATGTATGTGGATAGGATGCGAGAGGTTCAAAGTTGAAAACACTTTTTATCTTAGGTCACTACAATGTGTTTAGCCAGAGGTATTCGATATTTGCTTCAAGTTAGCCTTTCCACACTTTCGAAACATATTATTAGGCGAAGATAGGCATGAAACACGTTTTTTGAGCATTTTTTTGGCAACTCAATATTCACTTCAAAATTCGTTTTTAATCAACCTTTTCAATAGCATATTGATTTCCAACAAGCGATTTTGAGGTGCGAAAGAGGGAAAATGGATTTTTCACTGACCCAGTGGTGAGTTTACCTGTGTACAAGTCTACACGAAATGTGCCAGAGAAGGCTCGCAGAAGCTACCAAAACAGGCTTCAATCCTACCTGTGCGTGCGTGAAATCACCACGCTATGTATGTGGATAGGATGCCAGAGGTTCAAAATTGAAAAAACCTTTTTATCTTAGGTCTCTTGCTCTAGTATAGCCAGAGATATTCGATATTTGCTTCAAGTTAGCCTTCCCACACTCACGAAACCTATTATAAGGCAAAGATAGGCATGAAACACGTTTTTTGAGCATTTTTTTGGCATCTTTATATTTCATATTTCCAAGATGGATCCATTTTGACTCCTAAAACAGTCCCACAATAAACTCACTCGATGACTTTTTTCAATGGAGTTCCTGTGTATGTGGTGTAAAGTTTAACGCAAAAGCACGCGCCTCCGCTCCACCAACTCTGTGAGAAGTTAGTTGCATGCCTCAGGGAGTGGCTCTTCATGCATTGTATGACGTCTTATCAAACATTTAGATGAAGAAAGCAAATTTACTTGCTATTTTAATGTTAGTGGTAGTGAAATGACGCCATAATGCAAAGTTACTTGTGCGCATGTCAGACTGAAGTGAAAATGTTGAAAATTCATCCCACATGGAGTAATGATAACGCAGAGACGTGCTTATGTCAGGAGCATTTTCAAAGTCGATGGTCATAGCAAGGGGTTAATCTTACACGGTCTAGGGGCCGACTAACCTCTCCCTTAGGCTTCGGCTGAGCTCCCTGATCAGTGGATAGCGGTGTCGGGGTCGAAATCTCCGGCATAGCCGTTAAATGCTTTGCGCTGCCATACCATGCTTCAGCACTGAGTCTGGAGGTATGGTCCTAATTTAATAAATATTTCATTAGAAATTCCAAGTACATTGGAACCCCGCTCTACGGCCAACCATTCTCAGGAGATTAAAATTCTTTTGTTTTGACATCCAAATTGAGCTGCTTTGACGTCACGTGAAAGGGGTCTATATAAAGAGCTTCGTTGTGGTTTCCTTTACACATACAAATAGATGCATGAGAAAAGTACAAGGTAAGCAGCTAGGTCATACGGGTCAACAGTAAGCTGTGATATTATTACTGCGAGCCATGAGGCAGGCAGCGACACTAATCTTGGCAATTGGGTTCCCGACTCTGTGTCAAAAATGGCATAAAAATCTCAATTTGAGCCAACTGGCTGGCTGCATGAAATCATGGTTTATTTACTGTGGGGAGCTTTCAAGTGTCTCTATGATTTCTGCCATGGAAGGACGTTCAAGCTGTAGAGAAAGAGTAATATACAGTAAAAACCCGCATAAAAGAACCATTGGATTAAGAACCACCAGGCTGAAGCACCCGGTATACAAGAACCACTTTAGCCTTAAGGTTTAAGTCAAGTACCAAATTTACTAATTCAATGCAAGTAAATTAGTATTAGTCAGTAATCAATGAGGATATTCTATCATTCAGAGCATTCTGAATAACAATTAAAAAAAGGTTGGTGAATGTTTTGTTGCATGTGGCACTTGGCATGTTGTATAATGTTGTATGTTGCATGTTGCATGTTGCATGTTGCATGTTGCATGTTGCATGTTGCATGTTGCATGTTGCATGTTGCATGTTGCATGTTGCATGTTGCATGTTGCATGTTGCATGTTGCTTGCCAAGCAGGAGAGAAGGGAGAGCTACTTACACCAGCGATTGTTCTTAGAAGCATGGCATTCTGAACTAGATGAGAACTCAGGGAATGATCATATTCAGATCCCTTACTTTTACAAATTACATGTCAGTAACTTCTAGAATAGCTCGCCCTAACAAATAGATTTAAAATGCGTGTGCAATACTAACAACTAGTTTCAAAATGCCCTCGCAAAGCTAGCGGTCTTTAAACTGAAGAAGGTCTGAGACCAGATCGAAACGTGTGTATAATTATGTTACAATTTAATCCAGTGTCTACTAGTCAATTAGAATTATCATGAATCCTGGCTGCAATTTTCAATGTATTATCTATTCTAGTGTGTGTGTTGGAGTGCATATCGACATAGCTTAACTGAAATGCAGGTTGTACCTTTGGTGATTGCCTGGACGTCTGTGCCTCAGGAGCAGAGTACGCAACAGCACCAGGACAAACCGTCATGGACTGCTGCAGGAACTTGGCTGTCCCATAATCGGACACTTTGGCCCGCCAAACAGTGACGTGTTTCCATAACAACACATTAGCATTGCTGATGTCTCGGTGAATGATTGGAGCTGGATGGCTGAGATGTAAGTAGTTTAACGCTTTGGCAACATCTAGTACAATGGTCGTGATCTCAGAAGGTTCCAATGGCCGATCGTCTTGTAAAACTGATCTTAGACTAGTGTCCAGTAGTTCAGTCACAAAAAGAGGACTTTTGTTATCGTTTGTTGCACCAATGAACTGCAGAAGACAAGGATGACGACATCTTGATGCCATATTCATCTCTCGTCCAAACAGCCTTCTGTTGTGATGAGAAAGAATAAGCTCGTGGATTTTCTTCACAGCAACTTTACATCCCCGAAATGTTCCTTCTTTCACCTCGCCCCATGCTCCTTTACCAATTAATTTATCAGACAATATTATTTCATCCCGGCTTACGATCCAATCACGCGTTGACTCTATAGATCGTCGGTAGTCTTCATAGGCTTGTCGCACTGTGGTCAGTGTACCTTCAAGTTCGTGTAACCTCTCTTCGCTGCTTTGAAAGCGACTGCCTGTTTCCTCATGTGCTTGTGTTTCTGCAGCCAAGGATGTCTCCAATTCTTCTAATCTCTGTTCATTACTGCGAAGGCGTCTCTCTGTTTCTTCTAATCTCTGTTCATTGCTGCGAAGGCGACTCTCGGTTTCTTGGTGTGCTTGTCTTTCGGCAGCAAAAGATAACTCGAGTTCATGTGATCTCTGCTCGCTGCTATGAAGACGCCTTTCTACTTCTTCGCGTATCTTTCTTTCTTCAGCTAAAGATGTAGCCAGCTCAGCAAAACGTCCATCGCTTTCCTGACCAATACATTCTTCTGTTTCTACAAGAAGAAATTTGAAATAACTGTAATTAATAGTTCTAAATCTCTGTGATTGGCTTACTAGAGTGAAAACACTAGATCTGTGAAACAGTATTGTAATATGCAATTAGCTCTAATTTGTACTGCATACCTCTACTGATTTACTGCAAAGTGCAAAATAAATTAGTGCTGTTTTACAGATTAAGTCTGAGTACTCTAGTAAACGAGCTTGTGAATTTAAAAGTAAGGGGTTCAAAACTCTTTCGTTATTGAAAATTATTGAAAAGTGGTTGTCTTAAGCTTTCCCTCGCTTCCATGCAGTTCCCTGGCCTCTGGTGATGCCAACATTATGGCACGTAAAGGGTGTTAACTTTTGATTTCACGGGTGTTCTTTTCTTATGGGGATTTCATCTCTAAGATACACTAAGCGAACGAAATGCAACATGTCTGGTGAAAATGCTCTAACTTCATACAAACGCTCATCACTGATAGTTGTTAGGGTGAACAGATTTGGATAGGGCCGACTCACATGATGAGGCAGCTAAGAGTGCATTTGAGGCTTAATCAGTCCACACGTACTCATTAGAGAACACTCATAATAGAAATCAAGAAATTTCATTGAATTTTACACTAATTCTCTATTTTCACATTGCCCATGATACATTGCGGTTTGGGGTGTAACCAGGGTAATATATATATATTGATGATGAAGGCTGACCAGAAGATGTTGTAAATGCATCTTATGATATTTAAAGATGTATAAGAAACAGCCAGAAACATTAAAAAATGCTTTTTGAAGAAGTCTATCAAGTCAATTTCGAGCACTTCTTCACGAGCGAATACATTTTCTGTAACACTAAACTTCTTGATGTTCTGAATGTGGGGAAATAACTCAGAATGAACTGATAATTAGTATTTTACAGATAAAAGCAGGTATAGTGTACATTCGATTGAAGAACATTTATTTTTATGACTGACTTTTTGACCAAATTTTTTACCCCCCCCCCCCCCCCCCATTACCCCAAAATCGCAATGTATCATGGGCAATGTGAAAGTAGAGAATAGCCCACCTTCGATATTGTGGTTGAGTGATCACGCACAAAGCAATTCAAGACGAGGCGCCGGGGAAATAAAAGAATATATCAGGATTACTCCATTGTTTCCCCGGAGCCTCTCCTTGAATTGCTTTGTGCGTGATCACTCAACCACAATATCGAAAATGGGTTAAAACCTTGATCTGGATCTTGTCGAGGACGTAGCTGATCTACTGCAACAAAAATACCACGGTCTGCCGGGCAGGTGAAATATCTTTTCTGTTCATATATTCCATCACTCACATCTATATCATATTCAGCCACTGATTCCTAACGAGATATGAACAAATAGTCAGTTAAACGAAAACATATATTAAAGTATGGAATAAACTTGATGCATTTTTTATCTTAACTTGTACCAAGAGAATATGAACTAGTTTTTACTATATTTTATATCTTATTTTGTTCCAATGAAGACTGAATGGTTAATTTAAAAAAATCTTGGAACGGTCAGTCCTAATTTGTCTGTTTTCTTTCTTACATATATATTCACATTTTCTATCAAGAAAACAGACTATTGAATTCCTGTGAATCCTTCTACTGGAAGTTCTTCGTTTCACTTTGTCTACCTTCTATGTATCGAAGTTAATATACTTTATCATATCTGGGCCACAGCATCCGCTGGGCCAGGGTAGAGGGGTACCTGTGACCCTCTCAGTTTTTTTCCAAGAAGTGATTTTTTGTGCCCCCCCCCCCCCCCCCCCAACAGCTTTTCAAGGCTTGCTACGGCCCTGAATATATCAGTATATATTACCCAGTTGATCTGAGAAAAAATGTTAATAAATCAGAATCGAGAAAGTTTGTAAAACTGAGGTGTTATCCTTAGGAACCCAGCGACTCGGGATATGGTTAATTCTTTATTTTATTATCTCACTTAATAATGATAGAATTAAATTATAGTAAATGTCAAAAACCTATTCTGAAAATCTAGATTTATCTCAGATATAAAGTTTTTAAGTCAATTTTTGCATGCTTCATGACACCTCAGTTTTGGAGTGACATCACTTGTACATCACTATTTCAGATCAGCTGGATGTATTACAAAAAAATTAAAATTACAGAATAAGTAATCTTTGGAAAATGACTATAATTAAATATTACACTAAATACTCCAAACAAAAGAAGAATTGGCCTTCATATCTATTATTATTTAGTAAAATTCTACTACTATACTATTGCAAATCCTGCATTCTGATTGGCTAACGTACTCACTATCTATCAGCCGATAGATAGTGGGTAGAGAAAGCCGGCTTTGTTTTGAAAAAAATGGCGGCTTTCCCTTCGCGATTTTGTGAAGTTTCGTAAAAAAACCTCTTGTTTGCAATTGTATAGTTTCGTTGAGAATTTTACTAAAACAATTAGAAGACTCACTCTCGATTTCTATCGGCTTTGATAGTTGACTCGGGGCCGGAGCCCCTCGTCAACTATCAGCCGATAGAAATCTCGAGTTCGTCTTCTAATTGTTAAATACAAAAAAATGTGACATCAGTGATATAGAGCATTCTTGTACCCAGACCCTACTTATTTCACGTAAGTCCTGGGAAACCGTATAATTTCAAGTGATCTGATTGGCTTATGTGGGAATACTGAGGTTGTAGCGACTAATGAATTTTTACATTTCCTCCATAAAAATATTTCCATAAGGCCTAGACTTCTTAGATAGACAAAAGAAAATTTAGATTTAAATACTGCATTATAAAATTGAGAATATCTTTTCACCAGGTTTCCTGTGGCAGCCCGGTCTACTAAAAGACCACTAGTAGCTCAGCCAATAAGAGCACAGGATTCGTGATGGACCATTTGTAGTTTTAGACAGATATGATTTTGTCTAAACCTATTAATAGTCTATCACAAATCCTGCACTCTTATTGGCTGAGCTAATTGCCTTTGGCCTTATGGGTTATTGACCCTTATAAAATTCATTACTAATTCATTTGGGGGAGACCCAATGAAATCGCACCAATGGGGAGGGGTTACATGAGAGCACTTAAGCAGGGGTGTATCAAAGACTTTCCAAATGGGGGTGCACAAATCTTAAAAGCTGCCATTTTGCTTGTCCCCTCAAGAATGCCAAACCAAAAATAAAATTTCAAGGGCGCCCAGCTGCTTGTTATTGCTAGTTGGAACGTCAGGAGATGCTTCGAGACATTATAAGATCAATGTCCATTATTTTTTAACACTACAGCCAGATTGTTTTATTATTCATCACTCCTTTCCCCTAGGACCCTAGGACCTCCCTAGATACACCCCTATTGTAAATTAACTCCTATACAGCTCAGCTAACTAGTATTCTGTATTGCAATTATTAATATATTCTCACCCCGGGCGAGGCTTTCCCGAGCAAGTACGCCTGGAGAGAACATGCTCCACTGCTGCAGTGTTCTGTAAGCTGATACAGAATACTAATTAACCTGTAGGTCTTGTTTAAGGAGGATGGATTCCCAGAGCCTTTTCAAAAGTTACTTCCACCAACAAGATCAAAAAAACCTGCACCTTGGTATGTTAACCTAAACACAATAATCAATGTGGGATGCCTACACAAAACAATCTGACATCTGAAAACATAATATGTAAGCATGTTCCTTTTAAATAAGTTTTAAGCTCTTTCTTAAAAGTATTGACATTAGGCGCCTGTCTTATGAAGAGTGGTATGCTATTCCATAATTTGGGTGCAGCAACAGAAAAACGACATACTGTAGGTCTTAAATAATGACTCCCCTGATGTCACAGTCATTAGCACAAAAACTGTCGGAATTTCAAGATCTATGCATCACTCAAACTATATATCAAACATCAAAATGTATTTTCTTAATGATCGAGTTACACTGCTTTTGAAATCTATTTTTCAAAAATCAGTATTTTCATTAAAAATGAATTTCCTCAGTAGCATACAATATGAGTGGCAATGTTGTACATGGGATATACATATACTCACCTCTGGTTTGTGTTCGTATATCCCAACAACATTGTCACTAATAAATGTATATATTACATATACCAGTCGGGCTTTGGATCTAAGTGTCTACTGACAATATTCTCAGTATAGATTCTTCATGAGATAAGTTGTTCAATAACCAAAAGTAATTATATAGTTTGAGTGATGCATAGGTCTTGAAATTACGAAGGTTTTAAGAATAGCTGGAGTAATGTGTGTTTCTGCTTCTTATTCTTGTCAAGAACATGGAGGTTAGTGTTGAGATATTCCACGTTGTTTGTTGTCCACGAAACCATTTTAAAGGCCTTGATTATTCATGTTTAGTTGTATACCCATAATTCATTCCCATCTTGGAATGACCTACCGCCTTTCGCCTTTGGCAATGACAACCTTTATAGAAATAGGTGTACACTAAGAATATTAATTGTCTGATATGTCACATATATAGGCACTTTAATTAGACTCTGATCCTTGATAATATTTATATATATGCTGGATTAACTCCAGTTAATAGTCAGTTACAACTATATAGTAGGCTTAAACCTATAAACTTCTATTCTAGGATTTGTAATTCATCTCAAAACACTGGGATGTAGAATTTTGAAGTATTTTATGACAAGCACTGAATTTATTTTATTTATTTTAGTTGTGGTGGGGCTAGAAATTTTGTTTTACTATTTGACTAAAGCTCCTCCAGCCCCCCTTGGCTCCACTGTCCCTGTCATAGGGTCTTTTCATACAATGCTTTACCTTGTCTAGCAGTTCTACGCCAAACATAGTACCAGTAACTTCGAGCAGGAACATAGGTAATATAGGTAAGCTTCCCTTGTAACGAATAACTCCTCGAAGTTCTAGATCTGTATTTCGTTTTCTTATCTTCACAAAAACTTTACTACCAATATCCAATGTTTTTGCTTCCTTTAGACGATTCTTGTCTTGATAAATAAAAAGTCTTTCTCCTGATGACAAGACAGCATCAAGCAAGTCAGCTTCGTTGTCTGTTAGCTGGACAACATCCAGCTTAGAGTATTCTCGTTTGATGTTCAACCATGTGTCTCTTAGAGCGATGTTTTTAGGATCTTTTGGCTGCTCTGATTCAGGCAAACACTTAAAGATGTAACCTTCATGAAGTCTCCCACTCCTGTCCTTCAGTAACATATATTTGGTTGTCGTGGCCATGTTTTAGAATTAGGAAAACACCACAGGAAGCCCAGTTGAACTAAACTAACATAAACCACAGGTAACCCAGACTATCCACTTTAAGAGAATGTATGTAGTAAATAGATTTTGCCAGGATTTTGTAGATTTTGCTAAGATTTTGGAAATAAAGCTTCGGATGTGTAATAAACAGAAGAGTACTTACTGTCTTGCTTTAAGAAAATATGAAATGAGTACATTTCCCCCTTCCAAGTACCACATGTCCTTCAATATGTTGTTGAGTGACTGTGGAGAGTAAGTGTGATGTGGGGTGGGGGAGGGGTGCTAATGACCGCCAAAAGCAGGAGCCCCTAGTGGTGTTTGGGGGCATGTCCCTGTGAAATATTTTGAAAGTGAGACCCTCGCAAATGCAACTTCCTCCAAAATAGGCTAAAAAGTCCTTGAATCTCTACAAATAGGTGCTCAAAAAATGGTGACCTTCCCCACAAACACAGCAGCCTTACCCCACCATCTAACACAGTAGCCAGCCAATCAGCGAGAGCATTATATCTCAAATATTTTTGCCAGCCCAGTTAGTGCACAGGTACATATACCTATTTAAAAAAAGTTTGTTGCAGCCAAAGGCAGTTGGGGATTAGCCCGCGGGAGAGAGGGGGGACTTCAGGATAAAAGTATCAGGTGTTTGCTCGTCATATCTTGTCAGAATAAAAATCAGGGATCTGGTATCTTATAGGGGGTTAAAATTGAGATTTAGTGTTTTGTTACTTTCAACTCATTGAGAAAATTGCATTTGTATGTATGGTTTAAGTTTCAGTAAGTAAATCACAGCGAGGGTATCTTAATCAGTGAAAGATTGTAGTCATTTTTAACTTTCTTGAAAATGATATGATAAGGATACAGCATTAAAATGAAATCAAACCAGCTGAGTTGACCTTCAGAACGAACTCAAGGTCAACCAATTTTTGATTAACATTTCCCATGTGTCCCTGCTCGGAAAATGCTAACCAAAAATAGTTGACCCATAATTCCTTTAGGGGAACGCGATCAACTCAGCTGGAAATTAAAGGTCTTCACAATACTGAGTAGGCTAGACTAAATAATGAATCAATTGTATGATGCCATTACAGTATATTTTTTGTAATTTGAGTTAGGGTCTTAGATATAGAATAACTGAGTAGAATCTGCAAATGGTTAGACCATCACATGGCTCTAATCAACTGCAGACCTTAAATGAGGAACACAAGTTATTTATATTAAATATTTTATGTATTTCTGTCTGTTGGTTCTGTCTGTCTGCTTGTTTGTGTCTGTCTGTCTGTCTGTCTGTCTGTCTGTCTGTCTTTCTTTCTTTCTTTCTTTCTTTCTTTCTTTCTTTCTTTCTGTCTGTCTGTCTGTCTATACTTCTATATAGCAGAGTTCATTGGTTGGCTGGTAGGATTCTCTCTGTGTACTGCGGTAATAGATTATCTTTCAGATATTTCTGTATATAGCTACATGTTGGTTTCACTTGTAGGTTCTTTTCCACAGCATGATCCAATGCCGCCTAAAGAGATTAACAATAACAATAATAATTATTGATATTGAACAATATTAGACCTGAAGCCTGATTAGTCTACAAGTCAATAGCCCATGAGCCTGAAGACTGAATAGGGTATTGACTCATAGACCATGAGCTGAGGGATGAATAGGGTATTGACTCATAGACCATGAGCTGAGGGATGAATAGGGTATTGACTCATAGACCATGATGCTGAGGGATGAATAGGGTATTGACTCATAGACCATGAGCTGAGCGATGAATAGGGTATTGACTCATAGACCATGATGCTGAGGGATGAATAGGGTATTGACTCATAGACCATGAGCTGAGGGATGAATAGGGTATTGACTCATAGACCATGAGCTGAGGGTGAGAGGTCTAATACACTACTTTGCTAACTAAATACAAATTTTCTCTGGTTCCAGTTTACTCAGGGGGCAAAATGGTGTTGCACAGCCACATTTTGTCTCATTAATTCAACAAATTTGCCCCCTGAGTAAACTGGAACCAGAGAAAATTTGTATTAGCAAAGTAGTTTATTGTTTTACCTACTAATTGGTAAAACAAATGAATACGAAAAAAAAATTGAAATTTGGTTGAAAATGAGAGTTAGTCACCATTGTTTTGGTTTTCAAGTTTTGCACTTTTCACTACTAGTGGTCTACCACTAATATACCACTAGTAGCTCAGCCAATCAGAGCAAAGGATTTGTGATAGACCATTAGTAAGTTTAGACTAAAATAATTTATCTCATTAGATATTATGTGTGGTATGTTTGGTTGAGAACTGTGCTTTATTAGTGCACAGAGCATGGTGCTCAAGCCAGCCCAAAACGAGCTGTCAATTTTCTTCAAAGATGTGTAAGAAAACAGTGCATTGAAAACAATTTTTTTTCTTTCTATATAATAAATCAAATAAACAGCTTTTCCCATGCTCTGTTCAGTAATAAAGCATGCAGGAAGTGATGTAAGCAAGTAAGAAGGTAAAGAGGAACACAAGCCGTGGGCAAGTGCTTCTCACACTTCTTGACTGCTTTATTTGTTTATTTATTACATATGCAGCAGACAATGATAGTGACGTGGTCCAAAAACAACCTATTAGAACTTTTTTGGATATTTTACAAACCCTAGCTGCTACAAACAATAGAATTGAATAGAGCAGACATGGCACAGTTATGGCACGGTGTGGACATCGCACCAAATGTTGGATGTTTTCATGCATAACATGGCACTGACACAGTCACAGCAAGGTGCAGTCCTTGCCAATAATTTTTTTCATATTCATACAAAAACTGCTCTAATAATGCTGTACCTTTGCTAGATGTGCCCCAAGTCCCTGTCCTCTGTGGCTGACAGGCACCTCAGTATGCCACATGTTCAATGTATTTTTTTTCCCTTCTTCAAGAACTGCTTTATCTGTCAAGAATAGATACAAGTATTCTTATCACTGGTCAACAATCCTTTCTTATACAGTGGTACCTGTATTAGTTGAACACCTTTGGGAACTTTCTATATTTATAGACCCCTTCCAGCACGTCAGACTGTAGGTCAATTTGGAGGGCAAAACAATAGGTTTCAATTCTCAGGAGATTTGAAATTAAGCTGCTCTGACGTCACGTGAAATGGGTCTATAAGTCTCTCTCTACAGCTGTATATAGGATCTATAGTCTTTGTAGTGTCTATGGGTGCTAAAGTCTATCATAGTTAATATAGTCTCTATACTCTGTATGATCATCTATAGTCAAGCTATAGAATCTACAGAGGGATATAGATTATTTTATCATATAGTTAGGAATTAGTACACATCCTCTTATTGATCAAGAACTGTGTGCTATATTAGTGAACAGAGCACGGTTGCGGATGCCATCCTCACACATGCTGCAAACTTTACAAAGAAGTGTAAGGAAACAGCATTGAAAACTACAACAGATTTTTTTCTTTCTATATACATGTAATAAAACAGATAAAACAGTTTTTTCCATGCTCCATTCAGTAATAAAGCACTGACTGCAGGAAGCCCTGAAAACATGCACTCAAGAAGTGTGAGAAGGACTCAGCTCTTGCTTCTCTTCACACTTCTAGCTACATTCTTTATTACTGAACAGAGCAAGAAAAAAAGATATTTTATTTCTCTATGGATAACTGAGTGAGTGTTTTAGTTAACTACAAGCATTCTCTACGGTATTTACAGGGTAATATAGAGAGAGATATCAAGAAAGAGCCACAATATCTGAGTCAATCTATGGAAGTCTCCTATGTAATGCTCGTATTACAGATATTATCTATCATTATGAAGTGGAATTAGGCTCCAAATAAAGTAATAAGGAACAAAAAACAACCTATAAACATCATATGGTCAGTACAAACTTGGTTCATAAGCCACATACTTTAGACCTGACTTAAAACTCACCTTTGCCCAAGTTAATGAAGAAATAACCACCCTGTGTATCGTGATTCACCTCAGTATTACTCATTACACCATAACATGACAAAGATCTGTTAAATATTGATGCACGATTTGACAAAATGGACGAAAAATCGCTCGAAAAAACACGAAGTTTTGTCCAGAACATGTCACTACCACAGGGAACCCAACATCTGTCATAGCTTCAGTTTTAAGTTTTGACGTATTTCCGGTTGCAACTGCTGACAAAAACTGCTAAAATAGAGCGAAAAATGATCTCACAGATTTAACCTCTACTTGAAGGAAGTAGAACTTTGGACAACAAATCCTGTCATGAAGAAAAAGTAAGAACAATC